>CM035794.1:37991265-38269402 GCA_020466265.1 Siphamia tubifer | reverse complement strand
CAGATAACTTAATCATTGATGGGTCTTAAAAAATGAAAAATGAGAAGTGAATGCTCCGTTCACAGAAAATTGGACTTAATTACAGTCAAATGGCACAGATGAATCACACCTGGTTATATCATTAGTACAAAAGATTAATAACCATGCTATAGAAACATCTGCTTCTTTGAAAAAAGCAGCAGAATTTTACCAAATCGACATAATATTCAGTGTGAAACATCCAGTGTACATCATTTCTCAGCTTATACTTTTCTTCATTGGCTTTTGCTCAATTCTCAAATGGTATTTTCAAAGTACCACACGCAAACCTCCAAAGCACTGGGTGTATGTTCACCACAGATTTCAATTCAGTCTTTTAGCCAAATTGTTTTAGTATGTCTGCACAAATGTATTTTGCACAATAACAACTTGAATGTGCAAAATATGGTTCTTTGTGGAATTCATTACATGTATAACAGTCCTTTTAAATAGTTCAGAAACTCTTCAGCAAGTTAAGAATATTTCTACAAGGTGTTTTGCTTTATTAGTTAGAGAGCCATAAAGTTTTGAACATACTTTGTTGTAAATTTGTGTTGTTGTCTGGTAAATCATTTTAACCACTAGCCACTTTGCTAGGGTGCATACAACAAAATTAGACACAAGAAACAACACAATAATGAATGCTGCATTAATTACTGAACCTTTTACTGAATGTTTACAGAAATATTTTAGCTATACAGAGTGGCCAAAAAAAGACTCCACCCATTTTTAAGGAAGAAAATAGGTGAGATACTTTCAGTGGATAATTGTTGTAGTGATTAATATTTTTCAACTACTGTATAATGAATGCAAAAACAAAAAAGCTTCTAGGTAATCAGCATTGCCAACATGAATATGTCTTCTAGTATCTATTGCAAAGAACAAATCAAATTCTGTCCTAATCTCTACACATGTATTGCAACAACTATTTTAGTTAGTTCAACTGAATTTTTTTAGTCAATAGTTTTAACTCACACCATTTTCTGTCTGTTTGCAATTCTGCTGCTATTTGTTTATTTATTTATTTATCCATTTTGCTTTTTTCTATTTTATTTTTCCTCTCTCTTTCTTTCATATTTTTTCTCTCTCGTTTCTTCTTGCTCTATGAATGCGTAAGTATTTTTTAGAATGGACGTCACGCTTAATGTGTTTGGCTGAAGCTGTTCAGTCTGGACAGACGTTTCTATGTCAGTCATGTGGTAACAGTTTTCCTCCAGTAAGCACTTTGTAATCTAAGTAATGTTTGTCTCAGTCGTTTGTCCAGGACAACAGATGGAAATTAGCTTCTCTGCTAAATATGTTGCAAGCATCTTGTTCTCTGTAACTAATGCCAAAACACACTGTCCTGTAACTAAATAAATAAATAAAATGCATGAAACATCATCTTAAATTCTAACTGATGCAGTGGGTATGTTATCATTTCTTAAAGAATGAACAGTTTGTTGGGGAGCATAAAGATCGAACAATACCAGGAAGCATCAGACTCCTAAGGCTTAACATTAGAAGATCATGGTGAAAAAACTCATACAATTATGGACATCAAAGATGTCATACTATTTATTGCAACACTGCATTAACACTATTAAAGGACACTGAGGAGAATGTGTCTTATAACCAAAGCTAAAGGCCATCCAACGAACCACTGCATGTGGAACTTTGATTTGATTTTGATTTGATTTGAATGCTTTAGTTCGAGCATGTACAGAATGCAACAATAATCAATACAATAATAATAATAATAATAATACACAATGACATGTCCGAAAAGGAGTAGGATGAAGCATGAGCTTATTTAATCCTACCCCTTCTTCACTTCCCCATTAACCTGAATTCATCTTATAGCAATAGAGTGCATAGTACAAAAATGCCAATAATAATAATAATAATAATAAATAGTTGAAGTACTAAACATATACATATATACAAAAAAATAATAATCTGAACCAAAAAAACAACAAATGAGCAGATAGGAAAGTAGGTAACAAATATATATAAATTTTTTTTTTTGGTCTGCATTTTGTTCTCGTTCTTCAGCTCCACAGAGGGGGAGAGTCAACACTGTTCGAGATCAATTCACACCCTAGTCTTTGAGTGTAGTTTGGATAAAATGTCAGAGTGGTTATGATTAACTTTTTATTGTGTAATCAAATGTTAACATAGTTTTAGTGTTTGGTTTCAGTGTATTGTTTGCTGTGGACTTTGCAACGTAACATGAGAGAGAACTTGTGTCACAGACTGGTGCAAAAGGCCAGTGGAGATTAGAGACTGATGTTGAAAACAAAACAGATGTCATTAAGTTTTATACTATACATCAGCTTCAACTGTTTCATAATCACAACTGCATGTTTGTGATAAAGTCTGTTAAGCTAGATGAAGAAAACTTTAAGTGGGAATGAAAAGAAAACTGTGCTAGTACAGTGTTATCTGTGGAAGTCTGCAGCAGCTATGGCAGCAAAAAACAAAGTGACGACCAAGTCTACTTCTTAGTTGGTGTGATATGGTTCTGACGAGGACTGAAAGAGAGTAAAAAGCTTTCCCTCCATCCTAAAGACATGCAGGCCACACTGCTGGCTCACATAGAAAAGAAAATACTGAAAACCACACATGAGCGTGCATTCATCCACGCCCTCCAAACACACACTCAAATACTGGCAACGATCCTGAAAACTACTCAATCACAGACACACACACACACACACACACACACACACACACACTCATAAACACACACACCACACTACAAGTTGGCAGCTGATAAAAGTTTCTTCAAGTCATCAACCTTCTCCCTCCCATTCCCTTGGTTAAATTGTCCTCCTCCTACATCTTCTCTTTCTTTCCCTCCATTTTTGTTCTTCTACTTCATGTGCTTGGCTTTTTTCCATTGACTTACATTTTTTCCACATCTTTACTTTGTTTTCCCTCACAGTTCACATCCTATGTTCACATCCATCAATATTCTGGATTTCTTTATCCCTCCTTTCCTTTCCTTCAATCCTCACTTCATTTATATCTCCTTCTCTGCCTCCATATGTCATTTAATGCTAGAAATTAATCAGCTGATTAAGGGAATTTAATGAAAAAGATGGACACACACTGAGCTTTGGCAAGTTTGGTGAGATGTTTGCCATCTGTGTGTGCGCTGGAAGAGAAAAATGGGAGTCCAGTCAAAACCACACACCCCAAATTTCACGCAGCGATACAACTGGGAATAAACCCAAACACAACAGCCAAGCAGCCAGCAGACACACACACACACACACACACACACACACACGGGTCTGAAGCATGTGCACAACAGCAGCAGCAGACGTGTTGAGAAAAGTGATGATGTGAGGAAGATAGAGCATGATGAAAGGTTTGCGTAATATCCATATATCTTTTTGATTTGTTCCACAAAATATGCCCTCTAAAGTGGTGGTTTTATTAGTTATTCCCTAAAGTTTGACAGATTTGTCTTTGAGAAGTTCAGTATTGATATTTTTTGGAATGAATCTGCTGAGAGCTCATTTTGCACCCATGTTCAATATTTTAAAAACAACACAGTGTTATGGGCAGAATCAAGTCTCTGGTGGTTTGGACTTAGCTTTATTAATAATTACAATAAGCCTCATCAGTTTAATGTGGAACATTTCCAGATCAGGTCTATTGTCTTCTGTACTTCTACTGTATCAGAAATGCATGTGTCATTTGGTCCTCTGCCAACTCTAGCATGTCCCCTTTGTTAAGGTAATGCATTATTACCATTACTTGTAGATATTTAATTAAATGATGTGTATAAATATCACAAAACAATGTGAATGGAACTGGAGCTCTGAGTAACAGAGTTCAGTTCAGCAACACAATCTATATGTGTACACTGTTCCGTGGAATCATTTTGTTTTCAGAGACACTCTTTTTTTCCCCAAATCTCATTTATACAAATTAGTATCACCTTTGTCTTGGTACAATGATTACATATTGAGTCCTAGCTATATATTATTTATGAAGAAGAAATCTCATTGTCACTATCATTTCATGAGAAGAGGCAACATTTATTTATTTATTATCTATGTATTCATTTATTTATTTTATGTAGATTTACATTATGAAATCCTCTCTAATAACCTCTATAAAGACAACTGAATGAATCCAACAGTGTTTAATCTAAACCAACAAAGTGGAAGTGCAAATGGGTCTCTGTGGTGATTATCTACAAGTGGTGTGTTTTAAGATATTGTCTAGTAATATGGGTTTTTCTTGACTTTAGATAGAATTTCTCTTTTTATTATTATTTTCTTTAAACTGTTAGCATTGCCATCTCATTAAACTCATTAAATAGAGATCAGAGTTACCACACCACCAACTGGTTATCCACATTCAAAGTCTGGTGTATTATTAAACTAAATATATTAGTAAACTACTGTATTAGTCTAATCGTATCATATATCACAAACAACTAATTAAATCATTAATTGCAATTAACTTAATTTTTTATTTGTGTGTTTTTAGACAAGCTTTTAGATGACTGAATAGGTTGGTCTTATTTTAATGGTATGTTGTGCAATTTTTAAGGTAATATATTTTAATGTTGTCTTATTTTAACTGCCATATTTGTGTTTAATGTCACTCCACTTTTATTAAAAAGCAATTTCAACAAAAAAAATGCCACAAAATAAAGTTTGTTTACTGTTTACTGGTTTTTTTTCTTCCTTTTTTTCCCATTGACAATTGACATAATGACTTTGAACCTTTTATTTCATAGATTAAACATTAAATGGCAGCTGTTTTTCAGCAATGAATGATACTTTTCTTGATTAACCTATGAATCATTCGAAGTCTCCACAGTCCAAATTTTAAATGTTTTACTTATTCTCCTGTAAGAAGTAAAAGGAGAAAGTTACATTTAAGAGTTAAGATTCACCGTCTTTGCCTGAAATTTCACTGAAACAATTAATTTCAAAAAATGTCTTTGACTAATTAATTACCCCTTGTCACACATGTTTATTTTAAAACTGCATTTTTTTTTTTTTATCATTTGTTTTTTGGAGGGGGGGTTGTAACATACTCTGTTTAAAGGGAGTATCTTATGCCAGTGTGACATATGCATGTGTTGTTTTAAAAGTTGTTCGCTGGGCCCCTGTGATGCACCCTGAGGCCCCCGCCGACCTGAGCCAGGGCCTCATGTAGCTCCACACCCCCCCTGCTGGAGCCATCTGCTGGGCTTCTTCTGTGGCAGCCGGCCTCAGGAAACTCACCACAGTAGGAGGTTGATGAGAAAAGATGAACTGTGAATTTACACTGTTGCTCAAAAAGTTTCACTGTTTTTTTTTATTTATGGAAAACCTTCGTAAAGTTCTTTAAAGTTCATACTGGGTCATGCACCGATCGAGTACTGAGTGACAAATGATAAGATGAACACAAGTTGAACTAAAGACTTTGTTACATCTACAGTCACATGACAAGTACACATCACAAAAGACAAAGTCCAAGAGTTTCAATTTAGTTTCACATTTAGAGTAGTCTTTTTATTTTCAGTTGCTGATTCAGTAAAGGAGCCACTGAGGTCAGACAGGGTATGTAGACAAAAGTTGAAATCCATTAAAAAGGACCCGGTGATGAAAAGCACAGCCAACCACATGAGAAGAACATATCTGATGTGAATAAGATTTTTCACTAAGCATCTGCACTACTCAAATATAACAGGGACGAATGATATGACCTTAAAAAGCTGTTCTTTTAAATCTCTCTCACACACAGATCCATGTATTTGCTTTCATAAGATTTGAGAGACTGACAAGGTACAAGCTCCCATAGAAGACTCCGAAAATGAAGCCGTTTATGGGAACATGAACTATTTTTGAAAAAAAAAAAAAAACACACTGGATATCACAACATAGGGGAATGAGAGACTGAGTGCACGGAGGCAAAAGAGAAACAGTGATGGATGGAGGACAGAAGGGGAAGTAGAGGAAAGGCAAACACTGTAATGACATGCTTTAATATGAGTTGGCAGGCTGTGAGTGAACAGAAGCAGATCATAGAAACCAGTCATTCAGATCAGATGACCATTCAAATCAGCCCGTCACACTGGGAGGTTTCAGTCCGCTATAGACGCCTCAAAGCCACTGGCAAGTCTGACTGGAACAGCTGAGAGATTATTGCAGTAATTAAATTGAAAAGTTCAAACTTCTGTTTGCACAATTTTCAGCTTCAAATGGATGCTCTCCATGGTGGAAAATCCTTTGAGAAAACAAACATTCTTAAATCTTTTGGGGTCATGAACTGAGACGGACGGATAACTCAAAATAGCCCCGCAGCTTGTCTGCAGGCAGTAACAGAAGGACTGTGCACAACATTAACCTCTGAGTGTGGGTGATGCCATGTAAATATCTTTACATGACTTGACATTTGCCCACATATACTGTTGGACTGTTAACATTATATGACCTGTGCATTTTAAAAAGACACACTCTTGATTAAAGTTAGGGAAAGTTAGTGGGTCAGCAAACTGATCAAGCATGTCAGTGTAATGTTTAATTAAAAAAAATATCAAGTCCTCACTGGCTGCAGTTTGTGAGAAATTATTGTTTGATAGTAAATGGATATGAATTTTACCCCACCCTTTGAAGGGGGTGAGGATTAGGTTTTTGGTTTGTGGATTTGTCCATTTATTTCTCAACAACTTTATACAAAAACTACCAGACCAATTTCTATTAAATTTTCAGGAAAGGTGTGAGGTGGTCCAGAATATCTCTCATTATATGTTGGTGAATGTAGGTCAAAGGTCAAGGTTACCAAAATGTGTTTTGGCAATAATCAAAGATGGGCAAAATCATGAATTTCCTTTTCATTCCTGTATACTTAAGTTTTACATGTAGCTTTGTTTTGCTCTCTTTGACATCACAATATTGAAGGACAAATTTGAAGACTCTAGGTCAAAGGTCAAGGTCAGAATAAAGGTCAAAAACTAATTTTGGACATAACTTTTGAACTATTCATTTTTAGAGACTTCCAATAAGAAGCAAAATGTTGGTCTTTCAATTCTGTATCGTTGTTTTATAGATTTTGACGCATTGTTGACCCATGAGGTCAGCGGTGACTCGGTCAATACCTAAAAAACTAAGATGGGCTATAACAGAAAAATAAGTGGAGACAGATGCCATAACTCCAGAAAAAGTGATGATAGACACAAAGATACTGTTGTTGAAAGATGACATTGTGACCTTTGACCTTGAACAACCTTAAAGAGGTCAAATCTGTAGTCTTGCATTTTGAAAGGGAGATGTCCATTAATAGATTAAATGTGAGGGGTGGGGTTTCTTGTAACTGACACCACTTATTGGTGCATGATCAGGCAGTGAAAAACAGTGTTTTGTACTTTTCTGTTATTTCCTGAAATGTTGTACGTAAAATAACTTTTATTAAGACTGTAATGTGCAGATGAATCAACAATGGACATGAGTGTCACATATCCCTGTGGGGTGCCCAGTGTTGAAACATTTCCACATTTCAGTACATAAAGGAAATATATGAGCATAATACATGCAGATTTTTTTTTTACCTTTTTGTGAACTTTGTTTTTGCAAAATAATTTAGATTGTAGTACAGTATTTTGATGCAAAAAATATAAATAACATGTACCAGGCTATGAGGCAAGAAAACAAACACAAATAAAAGATACCAAATGGGTCTTCACTGCGCAAAATTACCCACAGGAGACTGCCACAACAAACAGCATTTGCTTTGACTCGTCTACCCAGTGAAAACATCATACAGGTTTAATGAAGACCTGGAACTGCCTGATACAGAATATATAATACACCTTCAGACAAAGTGAAAGGAGATGATTCATCAAAAATAACAGCATCGGGAAGCAAAACAAAGGGAAATGCCATGTAACTGAATAAATGTTCTGCTAATGTATAATTGTATAAAGCCATTAACAACAATCCCATTTATTTGTGGAATACTTTAGTAGAATTTTCCACAGTTCAAGAGGATTTTTGGCTTCTTTTTTGTAAAAAAAAAAAAAAAAAAAAAAAGGCAATGTCTCCTGAAAAAGTAAAGCTTTTAAAATAAAAGGCATACTTGTGGGTGTAATTTAGCTGCACTCAAATAAACAATTTGCTGCAGTTACTGGACTGCTCTAGGTAAGTGATGAATCAAAACCAAATTTGGTGACACTAAGTGAGAATGTATTTCTTATCCAAGAAACAAAATGGACAAGACAACACAGACTGACAATTGCTCCAGGTGTAAATCTGATGTGAAGACAGGTGAGTACTTCACAATGTCACCAAGTTGAGGTTGATGTTTATGGACATTTATACACCAGAGATTTACCCCCTGAATCCCTAGTATGTACAAAGCTGCAAGGTAAGTGCACTCTTGCATCTTTTGAGGATGAATAGAATAGAATAGAATAGAATAGAATAGAATAGAATAGAATAGAATAGAAAATAGCCTTTATTGTCATTGTGCAAGATGGACAATGAGATTGGTGCAGTGCTCACCGCCCACAGTGCAAATAACAAAAAACACTGCAAATATACAAGTGCCACAAGGCTCTAATGACAGTATATGTGGAATAGAAATGGAACCATAAATATAATACAAATTCTTGGACCGTTTTGAAAGGCCTAACTATGGTTCAAGGGGTAAAGTTTAGGTAAAGTTTATGCTTGTTTTTACAACTCAGCTTTATCTGCCTTCAACATAAGCAGCTTATATTAAGGTTAAAGAAGAAATACATTTTCCTACCATGGTATTAGCAGTACTTGTGTATTAAAATTAATCTTATGTCATTCCCCTGACAGCTGCCCCAACAACATCATAGAAGTTCAACACAAAGAAAAGACATCTAATGAGAGCACCAGTAATTGGCTGATATGTGAGAACAGTATTGGTATGGGGGGCTGTGGAGCATTTGGAGGATGTCATTTCTTAAAAAATAGCCCGAAGCCTCCAATTAACCCCTTAACCCACCCTGTTACTCAGTCACACATGTACGTACACAGGAACTCATACATTTGAGACCGCCATCATAAACAGCCAAAGGCATTCACAAGAAAGACACAATGGATTCTAATGACACAGAGGAGCAAAGGCTTGAAAATGAGGAAAAAAGAGAGGTTACAGAGAACAAAGTATGAAAGTAGAAATGACAGATACAGACCTTCTAAATAAATGTTTAATATCAAAATGTAATTCTTCATTACCTGTTTAGTCTTCAGGCTGGTTGATCTCCCAACCTCCTCACTGTCCTGAAAAGCATAAAGAAATATAGATTAATAAAAAAAAAGCACTCCTAGACCCAATCCCTCAGTTGAGGTCCCACAGTCGTGTTATTCACTCATATCACCTATCACACACTGTTATACAGGTGAAAAAACCTCCTCAAATATATGACGTTTTCTCACATGACCTACCCTTTCCAGTTTCATGAAAATCAGTGCAGTTGTTTGTATAAGTCTGCAGACTGTAACAAAAACATGAGCTCCTTGGCTCAGGTAGGAGCCAGAGTTTTCTTCCCAAAAACAGTCACTAGGGGAAGGTGATAGCTGCAGCTTCAGCCAGGATTTTAACCTAACCGACAGGAATCTGTGACCGTCCTGAGGGCTGCACTCATGTTACAGGTGAACACAGGTGATATATTTGTTGCCATACCCCACGGGGGTCTGCATCAGGTTTTAATGTAACTGCTTTACAGATGTCCAGTACTTATTTTACCTCAAGAGTTTAGGATTAACCATCCAGATGTACAGTGCATGTTTCACACAAACTTGTTACAATATCACTTCTACCTTTTTTCCAAATACATGATCAATATTGGTCTGTATCTTGTGACAGAGTTTCCTTCACTCCAGAGTGAGAAACAACCTCTACAGGTACATCGGGTGCAACTAGAGACGGACAAAGTAGATGCTGCTGAACATAAAATCCCTGCAACCACAATCAACCACAGTGGACAACAAAGCAAGACAAATAAAAGGAAGAAAGGCTGGAGGAAGACGAGACTGTGAGAAAGGAAATTGAGTGTTGAGAGGTGCCTGGCTCAGGGTATAGGAACCATTCTGAAATAAAGATGATGAAAATCCAATGTTGGAAAAGAACATTTCCAGAAGACACTAGTCCTAGGCTTCAAAGGCTTGAGAAAGTACAGGAGAATATTGACCATTATATTCTCCAGTGGGAAATGGTACCACATCTCTACAGAGTCACTGCAACATAATGTTGTTTTTACTGACCTAATCTCATGATTACAAACTTTCTGCCCTGATGGGAGTGGTCTCTTCTAGGATCAATGAGCCTCTGTCCATGGAGAAAAAGTACAAATATAACATAAATCAGACTGTGGCCTTTATAGTCACCAGTTTTCAATGAGGGGATAAGCGTTGGAAGAATGAAGTTCATCTCCCCAACTTTAGACTTAGAATCAATACCAAGCAGCTGTTATGGAAGGATGTGTTGGACACTAATAAAACACTTTTTAGTGTTTTTTTTCCCACTGATTCCCCATTTCTCTATATAATATGGTCAGCTATTCAAACAACCCAAACAATACATTGCAAAAAATACAAAACCTCAGTCAGGTATCTGCTGCAGAAAAGGCTGGGAATCAAAGGAGACACTGCATACAATAAAGCCACAGCAATGATGAAGTTAATTAATTTGTAGGAAACTGCCAGAAATCTTGAATTATCCATTTCAAAGAAATGCATATTGCCGACTGAAATAATGGCAAAAACTGGAGTTCTGCCTGACTTTAAATTGAGCTCTTCATCAGAGCATGAATTACACTAAAAGCATTTTAATTTGTGATAATAAGAAAGGAGAGCATCAGTTTTTCCTCTCATAATGATAACATTCATGCTTACAGGCACGCTGGGCACTAAAATAAAGGGACTCTTTAACTGAGAAGATAAAGGAAAAATCAATTTGGTGAATAATCTTCATAATGCGACAGTTAAACACAAAAACCAAACAACAAAAATGACGTTTAATGAACAGAGAGCAGCTGGGACCCAAAATGCTGCTGAATAAGCCTGCAGTAACACAATTCATCTACATTTGTATTTGACACTAAACTCAATGAGGACACTGCTAAAGGAATATGTTGTCTTTCACTTTGTATGGAAACAAGTAGCAGGGCAGCTAGTGAAGCGAGACTGTGCCTGTGCGTGTGTGTGTGTGTGTGTGTGTGTGTGTGTGTGTAGTGGACTTTGTTTGGCAGCACTTCTAACAATGTTGAGGCCCTCAGTGCTATCCAGCAGAATGGCCCAGTCTGTCTACACTCTATCTCAAAGAACCATATGCTTCTGAATACAAGACTCAACTTGAGTGTGTATGTCTTCATTTGTTTGTGTGTGTACGTGTGTCCATATGTTCTGCAACTTAACATCCAACATCTAAACATCCAGATGGTGCAACATCACTCAACACAATGTTTCCTTCCATCATCAGGATATAGCCTGAAAACCGTGAAGACAATAAATATTCATCATGTGGGCTTTAGGGACCGCTCTGCACCCCACGCCTGACAATTACACTGAAGTTATCATATTGGAAAAAAGTCAAATGTACAACCAGATGGAAGATTTTGTATAGCACAAGAAAAACAACCTATTCTGCTGATTATTTCCTTGATTAATCACTGAAATGTCTTTTCAGGCTTGTACAATACATGGGAAAATCTGTAATAACATGGTTCAAAACCCCAAGAAGATTGTGACATGATAAACAAATCAACCACTTTGTGCAATTGTCGTCTAAAAGACTATTTTTTCCCCCACATACACATATGTGGGGAAAATATATACATATACTTTTATCAAAGATAAAAGGAACTTTTTTCAACCACACATCACTAATGACATCAGTTCCTGCACCCCCTGATTGAGAACCCCTGGTAAAACACTATGCAATCATTTACTCATTTGTGAGTTTAAATGATCATTTTAAAAGTTTGTATTAAACTGTTGAAATATCAGACAGTGAAAAGACTCCACAGCAGAAGTGGCGTCACACTAACTCCATGATCTATTCTGTCACTGAAGATGTCACTTACAGCTTCAACATAACAAGACATTTAAGGATTTTCACCTGTTGAGGAACAAAGTCAAATATACCATGAACAATAGAAAAAAATTAAGAGTAAAATTTAAATACCAAAATGGCACTTTTTAATGGAATAAGGTTCTCTACACCTCCTCCAGTAAATATCTGCCAAACCAGATTCCTTGTGACAAGAATGCAACTGACATTTTCAGAGTGCTCAAGCCTTTCTCAATGTAATTTACATTTTCAGATGCCTTGTTAGTCCAGTCGACAGCACAGAAATGTCACAGGTTACTGATAGAAGTGGTTCATTGTCAAAATTATTTTTTAAAAATCCCATTATTAGTCTCAAAGTTAATTCTTATAATAATATATTATAATTAGTTTATATAATATTAAATATAAATATTATTATTAAATATATTATATTTCAATTATTCATTGCAATTCTACTGAAAAAGAAAGTACCACTGAAATTTAGTGAGGTGAAAGTCTTTTAAGACATTAAGTGAATACATGCAATTTGCAAATGCCTTAGAGATTACAGATGATGTTTAAATTCCTTATATTCAGGAAACCCATAGGAATATAAAAAAGTACTTGTTTCACTTCATACGAGACAAAATAAATGTGTTATTATTATATATTTTTTTAATTTTTTTAAACTTCAACATATTCATCCAGTTAGGCTCAGATTGTCTGTTGTTCTCTTTCTGAATGCAAAGACTGGTTCATAAATGGACACAGGTCCATTTATGAACAATGCTAAAGCTAAATGACCTTAGGAGCTATAAAGCTAGTGTTCCAGTGACAACATTTTAGCCTTGGGTTCTGACTTTTTTCTAATTTGCAACAGAAAGAGGCTGAAAAATAAAGTATTTCCATAGGTTTTATTTAATTCGCACTAAGTTATATGCATTCCTCTCCACAGCTCACCCTGTACTGACCTCACAACTGCCGCTTTCATTTTATTCTTTTCAATATGATTCAAATGGCTGTCTGAGCACTGGTCTGTGATTCACTGAACAGTACGTGGTGGTGGTGCTGGTGGGTGGGGGTGTGGGGGGGCAGATGGCTAAGGTTGAATTGATTTAAAGAAGGAACTTTTTTCTCCCCCAACACAGAGATAGCAATCAATTTTTATGAGTGTTAGATAGTGTTATTACAGTTATTAGGGACAGCAGTAAAATGAAGAGTGATTTTCTTCCCATTTTGGCAGTATTTACTTAAATGAGGCCCGGGGACAGACAGACACAGCAGGTCCAGATTGCAGGCAGAGACGCCCTATGCTCTCTGTCTGACCACTGTGCCAGGAAAGAAAAGACGAGTCCGACACACACTCACAAACACACACTCAGACACACATGAGTCAGATGTCATGTGCCAACAGAGACAGTTGAACAATGGTACGAAAACACAAAGACAGTAACCAACTTTCCTTTTCATAAGTTCATCCCCACTTTTTACACCGGCCCCCGAAAGGGTAGAGGGGTACAGTTTTTGGTTTGTTGTTTTTTTTGGTTTTGTCTATCCATATGTCTGTTTTACACAACATTACACAAAATACTACTGGACCAATCTCCATGAAATTTTCAGAAAAGGTGTGAAGTGGTTCAGAAAAGATCTGATTAAATTTGGGTGAATGTAGGTCAAAGGTCAAGGTCACCAAAAATATGTTTTAACAATGATAAGAGGTAGGATAAATAATCTACAATGTTTGTGAGGGGGTGGATGTTGTTGTTTAATAGTTGTTGGTAATGTTTTCTAAAATGGAGACCTGATACCTTAATATTTTATTGATCCAAGATGAAAAAACACTTCTATTAGAAATAATGATGGATCAAATTAATAATTTAAAGTGGTGAAAACAGCTGCAGTAAAACCACAAATCATCATGTTTTCATACAGTTTGTGTTGTCAGTAGCTGAACAATAGATCCATTTGGAATTGACCAAATACGGTCAGAAGTGTCACAGTTTAGTCTGAACCGTGAACAAAATTTCCAAATCCTACTAGAGGTATAGAAAACACACATTTCAAACATGTGTCAAACTTGCTGTGGGTCTATCCTAGGAATGGGATGAATTTCATTTGTTCTAGGAGCTTGTTTCTAGGCCTTGAATATGCTAATGGCAATGCTTTAAATGAACTGGACAGACAGAAACACAATCAGCTGCACTTACAGCATTAATATTTGTTAAAATCGGGATATCTGCAGGTTTGAGGAACCCAAATATCTGACTTCTCATGACAACATTCAAGGCATAACTGATCACATTTAAGACCTTTCATTCCTAAAAAAATAATTAAAGGAGTCTTAACCATGTTTCAATAAAACTACTATTTAATTTCTATTTCTCTGACTAATGTTATTGATGTTCAAGCTGCTAACATTTATACCTGTACAGTACCTGTCAAGAATTGTTGATGCTTTGCTAAAATGCTAAACAACAATAGTTCAACCACATCATGCTAAGCTAAGTAAGCATCTTAGATTTCTTAGCTGTGACTATTGTTGGTTTGTTCATTTGTGTTCCGAGACATTTTGTTCTGTACTTGTTGAAATTAGGTTTTTCAATGACCATTATGAGCAATCACTTCAAATATTTTTATTTTTTTTTATGTACAACACTATTTCATAACAAGTTGTACACTCTCATTGTGTATTCATGACATTTCCAAGTGTAATTGTGGTGTTACACTGATTCAAAGGTGAAGGTGTTTTTGGAATTTATATGTTATTAAAACTCCTCAGTGGGCTCATTAGTTAACACTCACCAACATTAAATACTGCAACATGTTAACTACTTTGTTTCTAATGTAACTGAAAGATACAAATACTTGAGGGGAATAAAATAAGAACACAGAGTCTGCATATTCTGAACCAGGACAGCATGTTTTATTGATTTCCTCTAGTATCACAGTGTTCCAGGTATTCCCCCTATGGCTCAGATCTCAGTACATTGTTCCCCATCCCTGTGTTCCTCTTTCACTGCTGGTCACAATCATGAAATGAGCACAAAAATGTCAAGAAACATCTCTGAGAAGGTTTTTTTTTTTTTTTTTTTTTTTTTTTTTTTAAACATCGTTTTGTTGCACCTCATTATTTTGTTTGTTTGAATAGATCAGGTCGAGTTGAGGTCCATCAACTGTTTAATTACCATGGACTGAAATATCTAGGTTGTGCACACTCTACCAGGAGCACCGACTTATGTTGATGTGCTCAACATTTTACAGAAAATGATATTCACTATAAAGAGAAAGACAGGAAAGGTGAAAAAAGACACAGGGGATAACAAGAAATGGTCCAGTGTGGTGAAGCCTCAAACTACAAAAGGATAAGCGGTCTGTTGGAAAAGTTGGATTCTAAATATTGTGGCCATTATTGATGTTTCATATTGAGCCTATTTGTTCTGTTACTAAAGAAAATACACAACTGTAACAAAAACAAAAAAAATAGCATAAAATACAATGAAAAATTCCTCCTAAATCTGGACCATAAAATTGAGAAATTACATTACATTAAATGAAAGGAAATAAATAAACAAGAGATGAGCGTAAAGAGGGGTAGTAAAAACATAAAACAAAAAATGTCATTGAAAGTCTTGTTAAGAAAAGATATAAATGAGCAGCATTCTGTTACATAAGTTAAAAATATGCAAATGGTACAATAATCTACATAAACCCTTTTTAAACATAGGGTTCTAAAATGTGCAAATGACTGTGCAGAAGTGTGTGTGTGTGTGTGTGTGTGTGTGTGTGTGTGTGTGTGTGTGTGTGTGTGTGTGTGTACACGTGTGTGTGTGTGTGTGTGTGTGTGTGTGTGTATGTGTGTGTGTGTGTGTGTGTGTGTATGTGTGTGTGTATGTATATGTGTGTGTGTGTGTGTGTGTGTGTGTGTGTGTGTGTGTGTGTGTGTGTGTGTGTGTGTGTGTGTGTGTGTACACGTGTGTGTGTGTGTGTGTGTGTGTGTGTGTGTATGTGTGTGTGTGTGTGTGTGTGTGTATGTGTGTGTGTGTGTGTATGTATATGTGTGTGTGTGTGTGTGTGTGTGTGTGTGTGTGTGTGTGTATGTATATGTGTGTGTGTGTGTGTGTGTGTGTGTGTGTGTGTGTGTGTGTGTGTGTAAGCTTATTTGTGTAGGATTTTAAGCAATTAGGACAGGAAACAGAGGAGCTGTTGCTCTGGCTTCCCTGTGGAATTGAGTTATGCACCATCAACACACACACATACACAATTCCCACACTGACTGGTCTCAGCTGTGAAAGATCACAAATACACACAAATACACACTTAAAACACACCCTCAACTTCCTTTTGACCCATTTCCCAAAGACAACACACTACCTCTCTTTTCAACTCATCTCCCGATCCCTCTATCTCGACCAGACAACTTCTGCTTAGTGTCACCAGATCTGACACACACATACAGTTAATCAGTTTGCTCATGAGGAGAAAGGCATGCAGGGCACAATCCTACTCTGAACTGTGCTGAACTGTGTCTTTATGTAACTGTGTTATGCTGATCCAGGGTTCAGAGGTAGGGTGATTGTACTGTAGACTGATAAACAGACCCAAATCAACTCTTTCTGTATAATTTACTTTGACTAATTACGCATTTATTTAAGAAGTGATTCTACAGTACACAGATAGAGAAAGCCCAGTTCAACACCATTTAATCATTTCCTTATCAGACCTCTTATGATTGAAAAAGCTCTTAATAGAAGTGAATATAAAACAATCAGTTAAGTAATTGGCGAAAAGTTCAACTGTCTATCTAAATACTGATTATTCTTTGATTCCAGCCTCACAAATGTGAGGAGTAGCTATCTATCAATCAATTAAATATAATGAGCAAACATCCATTGGATGCAGCTTGCAGATGTTAAAATGTACTGCTGCTTGTTAAATGAATGTAAATTGTCTCTCTCTACAATGACAAATATCCAAGATGATGCAGCACAGTTTCCATCTGTGATATGCAATAATATTGCTTTTTGATGACCTACCTTTGCAGGGGTACAGCTTAGGAGAAGTGACACTCAAGAGAGCCAATACCTCATATTTAAACTCCATCAAAAGCCTAATGTTGCAATTTAGGGAAGAAAAAAAAACATCCCCCTTTTATAGATCTATTGGTTTTCAGAGAACAACCAAAACAGATTATAGTAAGTTATTTGTGTCAAAGCTAAACCAAATTTAGCTGAATACATCATTCAAGAGACTGAGTTTTGTGTCCAAAACAAATATTCAAGCCTTATTAAGGCCCCTCTCATAAGGCCAAACAATAGATGTGTCCATCTCACTCCTATTGGGCTTGTATTACATGTTTGGATTTATATGATCTTGGCAGCTTTGTTGGCTTTAACACTGAGCCAATAAAACCCTTGAAGGACACCGTTTAATGTCAGATGATCCGCTGTAATTTTCAGAAGACTAAAAAGAAGTAAATAATAATTAACTGAGGAAGACAATAATTACACTCAAAATTATTCATAGGTACATCTCAATGTTTGTGAGTCGTGGATCAGCAAAAGAAGGGAGTCCAGCTTATGCAAAAGGACACAGGATGTTGTGCTACACCCACTACGGTCATTTTGACACAGTCCTACTGACAAATAAACAGAGATGTAACCTCCTTAGCAGAGGAAATAAAAAAAATAATAATAATAATACAGCACTTCGAGATTTGTAGGGAAAAAATATATATATTTATTAATTTTGCAATGAAGCAAATGAGACATAAAGGTGAGCAGTTTTTAAGGAGGTGCAGCAGCAGGAAATGCTGAGTCTGGCTCTATCAGTACACAACGATCAAGGACTGACCAGCTCTGAAATTAATTAAAAACAAAATACATTCATGTTGGGAGAAGAATTTCTTTGTTTATAGATAAATGTTTTAAAAGGGATAAAAGGGAGGAAATGAGAAAAAGATAAAGGCAAGATGAATTGAAGATTCAAACCAAAACAAAAACAATATGTGGGAGCTTTAAGGAATGAATTTCTTTAATGTCTACAGTATACACATTATGGCTTAGATTCAGATTTTTTCCATCTGTACATCATCTACTGTCACCTTCTTTGTTCTATCGAGAAACAGTATTGATTGTCATTAGGGTTAGAAAGTTCAATTATGTGTGCCAATATTCCTTTATTTCTCCAGAGAAGATAAAAAAAAAAACCCTGCTGCAAATGACATATTTAGAATGGGTTTATCATGCATCATTTATTTGGTTGCAAAAGAACAACATTAACACATATTAAATGTCCACATTACTTAAAATATCCTAAAATCATGTGTTACAGTTACATACGACCTCTACTCCCTGCTTCCAATGAGTCATGGTTCAAATTCTATGTAACTGCTTTATTTTAAGGCTATAAATAAAGTATATCCAAGCATATCCATGTTGGACTAGACCTGAACTGTGCTCGGTTCCAGAAATTCTTTGCATGTTATAAAAAACTTTAGATGTTTGAGCAGAGCAATGGAACGTCTGGGAATTTGGGCAATCCTCAGAAGTCTGGGATCTGACAAGAAGATGGCATTTTCCTTATTTAACACATTAAAGAAACCAAAAGAGGACATTTTTATTCACTGAAGTCACAGAAAGAATTGAACTAATGGACACTCACGGAAAAGTCCTAAATTTACATGAAGGCCATGGTGTCACGACAATTCCCACACCCTTTAGCTGCAGTGGATATGAAGTCATGGGATTTTGTTTACACGCTAAACACCTCATTCCTGTGATCTGTACAGATGCCCACTGGGAGGACATTAGGATGCCTGACACTGGAGTAAAAGATTTGTTCATTACCATTCAGCCTGCCCTCTCTGACTCCCTCGCCTCCAAGGAATGTCAGTCACGTTGAACAGAACCAGATGTGGAACCCACACCCATCCAGTCTCCACCATTTCCTCGATAGTGTTTGTGTCTGATCAAGGCTGTTTAAGATACTTTGCAGATTTTCAATCATTCACCAAAGTCAGCTTTACATTAGAGTAGCAATGCATCTAAATTCACAGTGAGATTACTGCAGCACACGCAAAAACTTAAAAACGATTATACCTTAGACAGAAAAAGTGATTACATCTAATAGATAAAGTCAAAAGTTTAAGTAGTTTTGCCTCAAGCTAATAGTTAGAGGACTGCTGGAATTAATCTTGTGAGCAGAATAAATGAATTAAAATCATTCTGATAATGGCTTCATCATTTCAGAAAGTCCATAGATAAAAATGACTCCTGTATGGTTCATAAAGTGATTATTTTTAAAGAATAAGATTTTTGGAGGTCTAATTACTGACCTGATGCAGATAGTGAACTAACAAACATAAAAACAAGTTAATGACTACTGCTGGGTCTGATAAAGCCGAGTAACTATATAATATGCATTTATTATAAATAATTGAGTAGGTATTTATATTATGTTTAACACAATTTAGGGATATGCAATATTAGGTGAAAAATTTCAGATTATTGGTATTGGTACATGCACTTGAAAACAATATATATTTGTAAACGTTTTTGCGCAACATTAAAAACATGGTTCTCAACAGAAACAGGACAAAACTGAAACTGAAAATAAAGTTTGGAGGAAAATGTTGAAAAGTCTATTTTATTGAAATAGAGGTTGGCATATTAACATGTGGATGACTTACTATTGTATGCATCACCCAAAATATTGACTGATACTTTAAAACAACAAACCAGATATAATCACAATTCTTTATTTAATGCAATACATACTGTGTTATTTACAACTTGTGGTGGTCCATACCATATTGATATAGGTGAATTATAAATAAAGAGTATTTTCTCAATAACCGTTCACATATTGTCTTTTTAAATGGGGCAGATTGAAGAAAGTTTCACATTTTTAGATAGAATTTTAGGGTCAAATTCAAGATATAGTAGTTTTATGTCATTGTCCCAATGTTTGTTTTTTACAAGTGACATTTAAAAAAGGATAACTGTTTAATAAAATAGAGATCTTTAGCTAAAATGCCCACCTGATAAATGATGAGTGCAAATTTAGTTTTTCATGTTCATGTTCACTTTTGTTTGATCAGACCCTGCTATGCTAATTTTATCTCTAGCTTGCATACTATTGCTGGACCACTTGCTGGCATTACACTGGGTCGACCTAAGCTGACACGTTCTTCCATTGCACATCATGCCAAGCCATAAGCACAGGGTCCTGGCCAGAAAAAGGGAAAAACCCCTTAACCGAGTTGTGTCATCATAGCACTGAATTGATATCAGTCACAAGTGATAAGAGTTTGGGGAATACATCGCTCACATACTGTAAATAAAACATGGAGAAAGTCTAAGGGGCATCACTAGGTGGTTTGTGAACAGCCATTGAAAAGCTACAAGATTGATATTTTTGCCATGAAATAAGCTGTAGATGCCAAAACTATATATGAATGAAGTTCTAAAATCATCTGTTTCTGCTGTAATCTTATTCATTTTAATATGAGAGTCTAGGGAGATTGACTTGCTTTTGGAACAAGACTCAAGAGGGCCATTTAAAGATCTAAAGTTTTTGGTATTTCTTCAATGACTTCATCTTCCAACCCTGGAGGCAATTGCTGACAATGCAAGAGCCTTAATAGGGTCTCACAATGTGACAGTACAACTAAACTAAGAACAAAAAGAATGCTAAAGACCTTATTACAGCAGATGATAGAACTATAGGAATGCAATGGTACAGATTATCCACAGTTTGGTACATATTGCAGTTCTTGATTGAGTCATGATTTGAATGCAGAATCCTGCTGGACATGGTCTGGCATCAAAACATAACATAACCGGGACCTAATGGAGAGCTTTATGGCTCATCCAGGCTTGCTTTACGTATGGAAATGTACATCTGTTTCTCACATTGTCATGCGTCACTAACGTCATACTTCCATGTGTCTTGTATTTTGTAATGTGCATTTCTCAATCAATGGACAAGAGGGTACCACTTTTAATTGACATACTGGCCCAACACCACAAAGAACAGTTACGTTTTACTACAGTCGATACTATTTGTAATATGTTATTTATTATCATTTTACTTATTCATGCTGCTATATTGATGAATGATGGAACACTGAGCAGTTTTTGTCTTGACATTTGATCAAGTACCTGCCTAACTGGTTCAATGTGTTGTGTTATAATGCCAATTGCAATTATTCTGTCTACAAAACAAGTCTACCCATGAGAATAAATAAAGTAACCTCAAATGTTAAAATCGAGAATGGGTAATTGTCATAAATATGCCAGTAGTTTTTCACTAACTCACACAAAGTTCTGCTCGTACTCATCATACTCATCGTCTCCCGCTTCATCCAGGTCCGGGTCGTGGGTCAGCAGCCTCAGCAAAGCGGCCCAGACTTTCTTCACAGTTCTGCTATTTACGTAAATTATTCTGGTCAAATCTCAACATAGCCTTCACAGTTCCCGGTGGTCCTGCTCAGTCTTCTCCATCTGGGTACAGATCTACAAGTTCCCCAAAAATGGACAGAGTTCTGTATGTAATGTACGCAGGAGGAGGACAGAACACTCCATCCATATCGGTCTGCATCTTTTAACGTACAGTAAAGCAGGCATCACAGATTAGTGGACTCTGGTCCGGATCCAGACCGGGAGATGTTTGAATTGAAATAAAAGCCTTAAACCTATTTAACTGCATGGGACTATTTTCATTTATGATAAAAGAGATTTAATATGTTGTCTAATTTCTGGCATTTGAAGTTAAAACTATTAAAACAATTAGTTATTTTTTAAAAATGTGGACTAACGGGATTTTGGCTCAGACCAAAGAACTAAAACCACTGGAGCAAAATTTAATAACCGGACGTTGGGGACTTTTAATTGAATACCCCTGATGTAGAGCAAAAATGAGGCCTTACTCTGAACTGAACTGAATTAGAGTTCCGTTTAAGTCGCCCATCTGGACTCTGCATCCAGCTCCAACCAGTAGAATTCACTAAGTCAGTTCGGTTGCATAACTAATATAAATGTGAGTTGTCCAGAAGTGGAATTTGAAAATGACAAATGAGTCATACCACTATACACGCTGATATTGAACTGCCTTTTCTATCAAACCACACTGCAATGGGAAAACCAGTTGAGCTGAACAAGTACAGTTCCCATATAAGAAAACCATCCAACTTGTCCTAATATCCTATTATCTGCTGTATAAATGGGTGTATGATATGTTCATCTTAAAACCTTTCAAGTCCTGGGCCATTTGTTTCCAGTGGCAATTATTCCAGTGGGCCAAAAAGCAATGGATTACCTGACAACAGAAGCTTCATTCATATTAACCCAAGTTATGATCACAGAACTGCAAAAGTAAGACAAAGTTTATTATCATAGCATATAGCATATCATAATGCAACTTTTATTTTTGCTCTTCTGTGTCTCATTCATTACGTTTTGCGGTAGAGTACAGTAGTACAGTAGTAGTGTTGGATATATTTACTATTAACTTTGTGGTGACACCCAGTAAGTAAATATTGTTTGCTATTTTACATTAATTAATCACCTTCATTGGAAACAACTAGCAGTGTAACAAGATCTCGTGTGATGAGATATTTAATTTGGCATGATTTCTCATCGCGTTAACATTATGTCTTGTGAGATTTGTTATCAAGCAAGCAACTAGAATGAGAAGAGAACGCGAATAAACCACACAATGCTGACAAACACATTCACACCTCAACTTCCACAGTCAAGAGCCACATTTGATTTCGAAAAAGGACAAATGTATTATTTTGTTTTAACTTTTATCGCACTTTATTTTAGTTTCAATTTATAGAGGAATAAGTTCATTAAGAAGTTCATTAAAAGGAAGAAGTTCATTAAAATTTCATGCTAACAGAGTTATAAAATCCATGTGCAACTCAATTAAAATAAAATTATCCATTCAAACAATTTGTAAATTCTTAAAATCTCATCTCGATCTCATGTACCCAATCTCGTGTCTCGTCACAACCCTGGAAACAACATAGTTTAACAGTTTCTTTCAGGTAAATGTTTTTAATATAGTGTGCTTTTCAGTGAACATTTTTATTTATTTACTTTTAAGTCAAGCTGTGAAACTCTTGTCCACTACAGAGGACAAAAACACATTGTTGGGTGTCAGAAGGATATTGATATTAAGTTGTTATAGCATGCTGGTTTTGGGCTATTGGTGTGTTTTATGTTTGCTTGTTTGGATTGTATACTGTTGCCCTATAATTTGTTTTCTTGACTTCAATTAATTCATTTATTGATTATCATGACAGACCTATTACCACGGTGACACAAGATGGAACTGTAGCTACCGACAATACCAGGGCTGCATTTTGCAGACACTCTGTTCATCTAAATAACTGCATTTCAACTCACCTGTGTGCAGGTTAACACAATTCAATCAAAACACAGATGTATACTTCACAATAATACATCTAGTTGTTGTTGAGACATTTCAGTCAAAACCATCCCAGAGTTGCAAGAGTTAAGGGGTCTCTAAAACTCTTTGGAGTCTACATCTGAATAGCATGACCACATTTTATTACTATCCGTGAATCAGCCATTGTACGATCAGCTCTGCATGAGTCCAAAGGAAAGAGTGTGTTTCAAAACAGCTGTGCAGATTTGATATGTTTCACAGACATCTATTTTCAGAAGTAAATAATGTGCAACTGCTCACACCCTTGTCTCACCATGGAGTTTAATCGTGCAGAAATGCAATATAAAAATAATATTCTAAACGCACAATCGAATTCCACTCAAAGACACAGCACTTGTCCAAAGAAGCAGCAGCAGTAAAAATCAGAACTTCACTTTCCCTGCAATAGAAAATGAAATGCCAAGCCTGGCTAAGGACATAATGAAAAAGCTATTATCAGCATGAGCTTTCATCAGCACCGCATTCAACCATGTTCAATACAAACTGATTCTCTCATCTCATGCTGTACCTATTTGAATGCAGGAATATAATAAAAGAAGTGAGATAAGTGAGAGACAGATCACTTTTTTCCTGTTGAAGCATGGCATCAGCAAATTTACAGACAATAAGATTTTATGAGCAACACAGCAAATATATCCCATAGACGGTCATCATCATCATCATCATCATCATCATCATATTGCTGAAACAAACATGTACTTAAGCACATGTGCAATAACCAGGTTTTCATGCATTTGTTTTATCATCTCTAATTTTATATATTATATATATATATATATATATATATATATATATATATATATATATATATATATATATATTCTCTCCATCAGTCCCTAGACCTCTTTGACCTCCAATGTTATCATCTCTGCATGAAAATACAGCAGCTTCATCCAAAATTGAATAGAATGAATGTGAATTATATATTATCATACAATATTTAAACTACACCCAGAATATATTAAGGTATAATGAGTGCAGGCTATAGCAAGGTGTTACAAGTAAGATTCAGACATACAGCAACTATAAGGTGCCTACAGGTACTAGATATTTTGTTAATATGGACTTGTTAATTTATATTTAATTTGTCTGTAGGTTCCAGTCCGTTCAAACAAGTTGTATGCATGACAGTAAAAGTCAATCATTTTGGGTTATTATTTGTTGATCTAAAAGTAAAAAGAGTGTCACAACACCCAGGATTTCTAAGTAGAACCATTCCCCTTGATATCACATCATCTAATCTAGAGAAGACACAATAATATAATTAGTGTTGCACCGATTGATTGGCTGCCGATCATAATCGGCCAATATTGCCTAAAAATAGCCTGATTGGTGATCGGAAAAATATGCAGATCAAAAAGCCGATCACATAAGGTAGATTACTACAGAACAAGTGCATCTCATCTTGACTGTTTCTGTGCTTTTTATAATATAGTTAGTTAATTAATAGTGGGAACATTTTACACTGCTTAAGGCAGACAATAGTGTTCCCATGGCAAAATAGCATTAGCATTAGCCTAGCACTTCCTTATTTACTACAACACCTGAATTGAACGCATCCACACTTCAACGGCACTTCCTGAAATCAGACTCAGAGTTTACTGTAACTATCTTTTGCTAATTGGTGAGTACTAGCATCTGTTAGCCTGTAGCCTCACATGTTGAGGTAGTGTAATTATTAGGGTACAACTGCTTCACACATCCAGGGCGCCTGCGCCTGTGCCCGGATGCATGCGCACACAACTCAAAACACTTCACTCTTCTCCCATCCCCATTTATTGATTGGTCTAGTTTAACCCTTTAACTCCTGGGACATTATTCCAGGTAAATGTGCTGTTGTGGAGAAAGAAAATCACAACAAAAGTGTAAACCATAGTAAAAAAAAAATAAAAAATTCCAAACCGTTTATTTTTAGTCTCACTCACTGTTTTGTTTTGCTCCATATGTTCAGAATTATGAATATTTAAAATAACTCATACATATAGAACACTCACTAATGGTGCATCAGAAGTTAAAGGGTTTTAAAAACGGAATTCATCCGATTACTTGATTAATCGATGAAAAAAGAAAAAAATCGACAGAATACTCGATTACAAAAATATTTGATAGTTGCAGCCCTAGATGCAACTGAAAATATCTATTCTTAAATGAAAGGTATGGACGTTTAAAATTCCTTCCATGATCGACAGATCATGTTTTTTTGGTGATCGGTATGGGTCATTGGGCCAAAAAATGCTGATATAAACTAGATATAAGGTAATACCTATAGTTACGAGTACAACTGGTACAAACACCAATCCACTACTATTACCACTGATAGGTACTAGTACTGAGCATTTGAACAACTAAATTACAATATTGCTTCACTTCAGACATAGACCAGTATAACCAGTATTACCAGTGTACTCCTATGGTTGGTTTATGCCTTCACTGGAAAAAATAGATTGTATCATTTTGTTGTTTGAATGTGTGTTAATGAGAAACACACCTATTTTCAGAAAACATTAAAGTTTGGTTAAATAAAAATAAACAGAGTTCAATTTAAAATATGTTCTTTTTACTTATGAACAAAGTGAAGAAGTTGTTTATGGAGAACATACACACACACACACACACACACACACACACACGTTTACTTCACACTAAAGTGAATGTAAACACTGGAGCGTTTGTGTAGATGCTACCCTCTGTAACACCAGTACAGTATCACACAACCACAAATATAATTCTATATTGTCTATATCATGGGTTCTGCTTGTGTCCACTCTGTTTAATGACTATTTATGTTCTTCACACAGGCTGCATAATCATTCAGTACACCACTGAATTGAAAAAAATGCCCCAAATAAAAATGGTTGGATACAAACGAGTGCACTGGTACACCCCTACAATAAAGGCTATTCTATTCTACTCTACTCTATTTTATTCTATATAATATGACTGTATAAGAGTAACATTTGGTTGTGTTTCATTAAAATAATAATCACAGGCATCTCAGCAGAATCATGCACCAAATTTGCATCTTCTGCACATCACCCTTGGCTCCATAGAATTATGCATTTTTAATACAAGTCAACAGGATTTATGTTTTATTTCATAAATGAATAGAAGTGATACTATATAATTAATCATTAATATTTGTATAGTCGGCAGCTAAAGTTAAAAGTGAAGTAGGGTTAGGGGACAAGATCGTATCAATTGCTCACTGAAATGTAAAGAAATTCTGCCCAGTGAACATTTTCGATGATCAAATGCCCTGCAGAGCCAAATCAGGCCTCCACTTGGATGCAATGAAATCAACAGTTAAGACATTGGAAAATAACTGCAGTGATTAATATGTTGCAGCACGTTCTTTAACCCTGACAGATGCAGTGAGTAGCTTCTTATTTCTAGTGACATAAACTGTGACATTAGTGACATAAACTGTCCTTGAGACCTGAAATATTTACACTTCAGTACAATTAAAACCATTAGCATAGGACCTTTTCCAAAAAATAAATGTTGCATAACTTGCTATAATCAAAGCTAAAGGTGATCCAATAAAATAATAGTGTGGTGTTTTGTTTTTATTTAGTTTTTTGTTGACTAAGCTCTTGGGTTGATTTATATACATGATTTAATCAACAAACATGAAGTCTTACAGAGACCTTTCTGTGTGGCATTTGGATGTCCCTGTGTCTCTGTTGGTACTCCAGCCTCCCACTACCATCCAAAAACAGGTACTGATAGGTCAGTCTAAAGCAGCCCAAGGTGTGAATGTGATAATGAATGGCTGTACATTTTTAAATGTCAAGCCTAAAATGTAATATAGATATGTCCACAGTGTACCACACCTTTGATCATTGGCACCTGGGATAGGCTCCCACACCCCAGCTCTCCACTCCAGATGAGTAAGAAGATGGAAGGTGAAAGTTTTCTACAAGCCCAGGCATGCAAAGTGACCATAATGCATAGTAAATCCACTTGATTTATTGGGGAAATATTGTTATTTACAGTTCCAGTCATGCCGCTCAGCACTACCAGACAGTTACACATTATGACAGTTATTTTTCTCATTTGAAGCTTTAAAGCTTCTGTTTTGTGCTGGTATTGGGACATTTATTAGCATAAAATGTTAATCTAATCACCTAATGTTAAACAACTGCCTCCCAACACAAAACATAGACTATATATAAAAGAGAAGAAAAAAAAGTTAATATGTTACATTTCTTATAAAATATCTACTAAAGTGTATATTAAAAAAAAGATAAGTATATCTATATGAACTTGATCAACCATATACAGGGGCATAGTCTCCATGTATCTGCAATGAATGGCGTAATTCAATACGAGTTGGTCTTGTTTTCCTCCTGGACAAAATAACCCATTAAAAATAAATATTTGCTATGACATTTAGTTAAAGCTGTGTGTCTCCAATCTGCATTTGAGGCTTAAATGGAGAATTTACTGGGGAAGGAAAGGAAAATGCGTTGACAGTAATACTGACAGTGCATGTCATCTCTAATGTGTGTGTGTGTGTGTGTGTGTGTGTGTGTGTGTGTGTGTGTGTGAGAGAGAGAGAGATAGAAAGAGAGAGAGATTTGTAAATGTGTGAGTGCAGTTCGCATTTCTTAAAGTGTGCCTTCACAGCTGCAGCTTCCCTCTGAGACACACACACACACACACACACACACACACACACACACACACACAACACACAAATACAAAAAACTTGCCTCTACAAAACAAACTAGTGCTTTCCTGTTCGCATCCCAGAGGAAAGTGGGAGGAGATGACAGTGTGCATGTTTGTGTGAATGTGCTGTCAAGTTAAAATTGTAATTATTTACAATTAATTTACATTATTTAAACAATTCAAATAAACAAGATTAACCTAGATATGACCACACAATGACTTCAGATTTTTGATTTCTTAAATCTGCTGCTAGTTATTATTTTCATCATAAACTAATTATTTTTAATGAAATATTATTGGTGTGAATGGGAGAGTGAGTGGTTGTTTGCTGCTTATGTTACTGTGTTACTGGTGACACATTCATAGTTCACCCCACCTTCACTCATTGGTAGCTTGGAAAGTTTCACAAGGAGAAGTGATGTATAAAATGTATGGATGAAATATTAGATGGTGTGTTATACATTATATGTTCAACAGTGCATTTTACTTACTACTAACCAGGGATGAAAACAACTAAATATGAATTTCACATTGTTTATCTCATCTCCTGAACTTGCTTCATTCTCGCTAGGGTCACTGGGGACCAGTTTTATTGCAGGGCTGAACATATATAGACCAACTATCACTCTCTCACATTCATAGCTATGGATAATATAAAGCAACCAATTAACCTATCAGTGCATGTCTTTGGATATTGGGACGAAGCCAGAGTACCTGGAGAAAACCTACGCAGATACAGGGAGAACATGCAAACTCCACACATCCAAACCCTAACCCAGAACCTTCTTGGTGTGAGGCATGATAACCACTGCACCACTGTGCCGTCCCACATCGCTTATGTTTGGAAAAATGTATACTTGTAATTTCAAGTAAAATTTCACAATTTCACTTGACTACAAACAGAAAGCAAAATAATGTAAAATTAATTTTAATACTTAATGAAGAGCTGACTGGAAGGTATAGTTTTTACTACGTGAAACATCATTACTTCCTGTATCAGCCATATTATCAGACCTGCCTTCCTGTACGCAACAGCCTCCCATGTGTTTACACACTGCTTAGCTTCACATAGAAAAACTTGGTGTTTTTGTGTGTGCGTGTTTGGATAATAATTACCTAACAGCTCTGCAAGTTATGTGTTGACACAGCAACTCCTGTTTAATAAAGTGGTTTTATGAGAATTTTATATGACATAGCCTATAGGAAGCAAAGCAGGAAGCCTTTGTATAAGTAGTGGAATTTATCAATAAAACAACACGCCATGGTAACTGCCCTGTGAGGCTCTATTGTTCATTACACTGCAGAAAACTAACGAGAAAAAGTTGTTGGATGGATAAAAAATTTAACTATATTATTCTTAGACTATTGCCCCTAGTGTGCTAGATAATTAAAACATTGTCCCAGGGACAGTGCCACAGCAAGGACTGTGCTGTTACATAAATCAAAAGTGTTTAGTTTCTGTATGGAGACCATTTTAGATCATTAGCCTAAAATAGCCTAAATGTGTCTTCAGAGGACATAAGGGAGAGAATACCCATGTTAATGGTAATGTTTAACTGAGCCAAAGAAATATTTTGCATTTTCCCATGCTACATAAGCTAGTCTGTCATAGGCATAATCATTAGGTTAAGCAATGTAATCTTCGATGAAGTAATAGGGACAAAAAAATGTTACTCTATATTACTAATATTTTGTGTTCAACCAGTGACCCCTAGATTCTGTGTTGTATTTAATGTTGACAAAACAAATACAATTAAAGTAGACAAAGAAAAGTTGTCTTTGAGCTGAAAATATGTCTCCATGTCAGCTGAGTAACCTGCTTTATTATGACCAAAAGGGACAGAACCTTGAAAATATGAATTCAACATAGGAGTACCCCAGAGTTGTACTACCACTCATGGCCACTGGGGTTGGTCTCAAAAACAGCTTTTGGTCTCATAACATTGAACTTGTGGTTATGTTTTTGCCAGTGTTCGTTGGTTGGTTTGGATGTTTGTGTACAAGATAACTAAAAAACTTATGGACGGATTTTAATGGTAGGGGTAGATTTCAGGGTAGGTTGGTAATGGGGAGATGTGGAAATGATTAGATTTTGGTGGTGATCCAGGGTGGTGTTTACCTTGGCAGAGGTCTGCGCTCTCAGAGTGCTTTTCTAGTCTTCAAAATGCAATCCGTATTTTTTTTTTTTCCAGGATTCTCATCCCATTTTAATAGTAAGTGATCTAATAAGTGATCACATGTCAGTCTTTAATTATTCCTTATCCAGAACTCAGGTCAAATACAGGCCTCAATATCTGCCACACCAGGCTTTGATTGACAGGTTTAGATGACAACTCTCCACCTGCTGACTTTTGTTTAAAGCAACACATTTTTCCACTGACAGACGTTTGCAATGTAGGGGCAGTTAATAGGTTTGTCACACAAAGTTTTACCAAGACAATCAGCTTGCCCTTAGTATTAGGTAACCTCTGACCTTTGTGTTCATTGTGGACTCCTTTTATTAAAATATTATCACTTCTGGCTTTACATTCAACATCCAAAACACAAACTAAGGATTCAAAAGTGAAACACATATTTGATTATTTTTGGAAAAAATATATGACATTTTTTTGGACCTTTATATCTCTGAGAAAAGCAAAGAAGAGGAAACAAATAGCTGGTAAATAGATTTCACGTCTGTCCTGTTTTTATCAATAGCGCTTTGCTATCTCCATCTGAGCATCACTGTGATGAATAGGAAACAAGACTGGAAGTACCATCAGACTTAAAGAGAAGATATGTAGTAAAATCCATTTCTCACCTTTTCGGTATTCAGGTCTGATGATCCACCTCACTCTCCTCTCCTACAAAAACAAACATAAAATCAGCTTGTTTCCAACATTATTTATAAGTAGATTCATAAGGATTTAGATGCAAATGGAAAAAAAAAATCCCCTTGGTCTTTGAATACCTTTCCAATATTTTACATGTCACTGGTATTTTACTGGTGAAGCACTGAAATGTTTAAGTTGACAGCAGGAAAAAATTGGAATCATTGCAGGGTGAAAATGCTTGATGAAAACATTCAGCTTGAATGTAAGTCTTATAATCCCCTCCCATGGGGTTTTAGAAGTGTTTCATCAGCCTGAGCGGTCAATTAAAGTTAAAACATGGAAATTAGCAAAATTGAAGCCATGAAGTACAAACTACCATTTGAAAAAAGGTTAATCATGCAGAGAAACGGCTACAGACAGGAGATGACAACAGCGAGCAAGTCAACTTTAAAGGAGACAACACCCACACATCAGCTCTGCTACAAAAGTAGGGTGGGGGTTGATAAAAATGGGACAAACACAGACACACACAAAAAGATACTAATTACACTTAATGGAGTTAACAGTCAGCCAGTTTTATGACTCAGCCTAATTAGACTTTAGTGGTCCATGTAACCTGGACCAATGCAATCTCCACCGACACTACCCACTGTCCTCCACAGTCTGCCAAGCTCATCGTCCCTGCATTCACACCATTCAGTGACCATTATTAAATACATTTAGCTGCTGTTTTTAGGCTCACAAAAAAGTTAGAGTCATTACCAAGGGTGCAATGGCACAGGTATCCTATGGTTTGGTTCAAACTGTACTTTGGTTCTTTGTGCCATTGTTTTCAGTTCAGTTTTCATCATGTTTGGTATGAAATGAGTTTTTTCCCCCAAAATTCAAATTTTATTTTGCTTCTCAACAAAAACTTAATTTCACAATAAGAACAAATTCGATGACTGCACTGAATAAAATAACAGTTTGTATCCTGAACAATAGAGCCTTTTCTTGTTCTTTTACTTGTCTACAGTCACATAAAACACACATGTGCACACACATTAAGACACCCAAGGGGGCTTTTTAAAATAAATGAATTCCTGTTCTGCATAGGGACACAAGAGTGGTGATATAAAAACACTATGGTTATCTACCGTATGCATTTCCTTGTAGTGGGGTGTCATGGTATAGCATGTCTGTCAGAGTCCTAGAAGCGGTCGGGAACCCGTTCCTACTTAAAAGTACGTAAAAGTGAGATGTGTATAATTATGGGTCAGGTTATGGAACTAATGTATGAGTGGATAGGGGTTTGAAAAAGTATCCCTGGAGGATATACCACTGTTATGAGTGTAAAGTCATATATCTGTTGCCAAGAGAGAGGGAGAGTGTTTGCTAGCTTTAACTGTTGATATTTTATTTTACCTTTCTTTAACCAGGAAATGGTCCCATTGAATTACAATAACTCTTCTGCCAGAGAGTCCTGGCCAAGAAGGTGGCCTAAAAGTTGTATTACAACACAATACAATTGACAAGACAAGCCACAACAATACTACAATAACACATCAATGTGTATCAGCACAAGTAACATGGTCGCTCCATGTTTCCATAGTGTCATGAAACACATTCATCTGTCTTTATAAACCTTTTTTTAGACTTTGGCAGAGAGGAGTTTAACAGAGAAAGCATCCATTTTAAAATCCCAGTATGTTTCCACTCATTTCAGGCTCCTGCAGCTTTAACGACACTTCTTTTCACAAAGGACTATTATAACTGGTGGACCTCCAGCAATTTGGAAATTAAACCCCTCTGTCTATGTTTCATGCATAAGCAATGTCTGTTTTTCACTTTAATTTACAGACATTATTCCCTTGTTCTGATGTCAAGGGCAGGATCACTGGTTGAAGATGACTGCTCAAAGATAAATACATGCTCTCTACTCTAGCTGTCATGCATGTCACGCATTTCATCATCTTCTGAGATGTTGCTCTTATGGAGGATTTAAGTTTGCTCTTTCAGCGAATATCCACGTTACACTGCCACATGAGCCTTGTGAATTTGCACTTTAAACACTTTTCAAAATGTAATCTACCATCAAGAACACAGCCTTAGTAGACAGGAAGTAGACAGAATATATGTGTAGAGGAAACTAATGTTGTAAATCACACAAACATAAATATGACTAATATCACAGAATGTCTAAGACAGATATGGTTCACACATGTCAAACCCAAGGGTATTGTCTCTAGTCAGGATCATTTCAATGCAGCACACAATAAGAGTCACCAATAGCAGGCTAATTCATATAAAATGAAGCTAAATGAAACCGCAAGTGTGCAGGAAAATGCATGCGTCCCATCATAATGTGACTGTTATTTCTGGCTCTTTAGGTCCTTCAGTGACTTTTAATTAGTTACTTGGACTATAGGATGTGCTTAGTTTTACTGTAGATACGTTTGTTGTATTGGTCTGTTGTTTCCTGAAATTATTCATAACATACACTCTGTCTCTAACTTTTAAGTTGTTTTAGATAGTTGCCAGTTTCAGTCCTTGTTTGAGTTGTGGTCTGTTGTCTGACCATTACTTGTGTTGCATTGTTAGCTAATGTTCTTTAGGTTATGTGGCTGTATAGGATGGGTGTGTTGCTACAAACAGTGTGTAACATGGATGCATATGTGGCTGCCAAAGGACTAAACAAGTTTGTACGACATATACACAGATGTTCCTTGATTCACTTGGTGAAGATTCATCATAAAATTAAGACGAGTTCCACTACAATATCAGCTCTTTAACATACTGTGGCAGAAAACCACTTACCTGCTATACAAATGTAATAGCTAGAAGACATTTCGCTATTGAAACTCAGTGAAGGGTAACAATACAACCAGAATAGAAACCTTCAAACACCTCCTTAATGGTTCGGTTAAGTCTCACTGAGCAAACATAAAGGGTAACACTCTCCTCATCTTTGTATATTTCTAAGGTGTTACTAAATACCCAAAAAACTATTCATATTCCAACAGAACAATCAGAAAAAAACACATTATGAATGATGTCTTCCTTGTCATTTAACAGTATTTCAGGTTCATATAACTGAAAATAAAAGTCATGGTTATATACAGGGTGTGATCTATCAAAAAAAAAACAGAGGGAGGGTGTGTGGGGTTTTTTGTTTCGTTTTTTTCTCCCCCACAGAAAAAAAGCTTCCATTGGATGTTATGGGTTCATGTCTGGGCAAGCGGTCTTCTGTACACCTATTCCCATTCATGAACATGCAAATGAACTGGGTCTGTTTCCTGTTTAAAATTGAAAGTGAGTTCATTCCTCGTTTCTATTCTCTTACTCCTAGATGTGAGACGGTCTATTATCCATTTTCCACTTCCTGATTTGAAAACAGAATTCGAATGGCCACCACATACATGGGGCTCCTCAGCACCAAGGGCTTTTTGAATGATGATGAGTTTGTCATTACCAAACACCATGCGCTCACCCTCATCCTTTGGCAGCTTGAGGGGTACACAGCAATCACACCATTGTCATCGAACCTACATTTTACATTCTCTGCCAGTGAGGTAAAGAAGTGCTCTGCTCATCTCTATCGCTGGGCTGGCAGATATTTACCCCCTTGAATATGTGTATGTCAAGTTACTCTTTCAGACATTTTGTGTTCACGCTGTCACAAAGACTTATCGACCACAAGGCCCTAATGGCAATGTCCAAAACCAGAGGGGGGGGTTACCCCCTCTCTCCCACACCCAGGTTATATGGTTATATGGATGGTTTTTACCATTGGGACATGTTTATTAGTTGATCTGAAGAAAGGATAACTTATTGACATGATGTCTGAATGTGACAGACCTTATCTGTTAATTAGTCATTAATGTAGAGTGTGACAGTTAATGATCTCTGTCTTAACCCAAAGAAGACCCAAACATCCACCATTGAACAAAAAGGTCCTGTAATACCTGTTGATCCACAGTTTATCATACTTTCATGGTCATCAGATATGACCCATTTGGACATTCAATGGTTCTCTAGTGAACATGGGAACACTTCCATCGTCTACAACATTGATTTACCAGTAAAAACCATGGAGTTGTAAAAATCCCAGTGGACTGAGAAATATTTATTTTATTTTATTTGTTGTATGTTCTGTTAGTGACTTTCAGTAAAATATTTTTTTTTTCTTTTTTTTATGTAAGCCTATGTCTATATGGGCATCAAAAGACAGAAATATTCCATCAGAGAGTGATTGTCATTCAAACATTTATTTCAATGCATTGTTTTAGATAATTGCTTATCTCTTCAAAAAAAAAAAAAAATTAAAATGTGGGTCGTTTAGCAACACTAATCTGTCAAATTGTCTCTAAAATGTCCTGTCCGAGAGATTTCGTATTCAATGCTTTGACCCATGAACAGTGAATTACATACAAGACAAGGCAGTCAGAGACAGCAGACCTCCACAAAGGCTTGATATGGTGTCATATGTTGTCAAAACATGACGTGATGGAGCCATAGGTGTTCTATCTTGTCTGAATCCTGAGATATTACCAGTGATGTGTTTTAGTTTTGACCTTTAGTGTGACCTTGACCTTTGACCTTCATTGCTCAAAATCCAATGGGTTCTTCCTTGACCCATCATCTATCATTCCTGAAAGTTTAATCAAAATCCGTTCAGAACTTTTTGCGTAATCCTGCTGAAAGACAGACAGACAAACCCTAATTTAATACCTCCTTGGCAGAGGTAAAAAAAAATATCTGATTTTCACTGAAAAAATGCAAAATACAGTGGATAATGTTACAATATATGGTGATAAATTAGAAAGGAAAGGTTAAATATATAGAAAAATTAATTTGGAAACAGTCACAAAAGTAGCACTGGGTTGAAGGAGCTTTATATGGCTAGTATTTCTACATTAAATGATTTATAAATTACCTAGTGTCATTAGGGCGATTACAAAAACTAGAACTGTTAAATGCTAACAATTTTTAATCTGATTAATCACAGGGTTGCTGTGGATTAAATTTGATTATCCACAATTTAAAAAAAAAATTTAAATCTATAATGGTTACATTTTATTTTCTATGGAGGAAAGAGACTCAAGAGGGAAGAGAATATATCTGCACTGAATGTGTTTGTCTAAACTGGGTGTTGTTAGTTTTAGTTCTAACAGAATCCCAGACTAACATATGCTTCGTGTTAATGTGGTATTTTAACCTGGAAGTGTTTTAGTGAATAGACACTCCTTCCTGTAGAGTGTGTCTAATACTTTATGTGGGTCAAATGTTCCGTCTTGGATATGTTTGTCCTCATATTTCCATCCATGTTGTTTAGTGTCTTCCATCTACTGGACTAACTCACCTTTAGCATGTGCTAACTGCTGGACAAACTGACACAGCTCTAATATAAAAGAATGGAGTTTGAAGCTGAAATTACAGTGTTTCTTCTACGCAGGTGAGACTTATAAAGGTTAAGTTATAATTAAAGTTATGATGTGATGTTTCTTGAGTTTGACAGTTTTCAGACTTAAGTGTGATAATTGTTGAACATTGTTTGAACAATCCTGAACCAACTGTTAGTGCAGCTAGATTTGTAGTCGGTGTTTTCGGTCTAAAACCAGCTAAGCTAACATGGATAAACCATCAATATTGCACAGGAACATTTTAAGATTTTAGGTTTGTCATTATACCATATTGCAGATATGGGGGCTTTACACTTTATTCAATCATTGATGGTTTTAGTAACCATCACTGTATTCTGGTGTGCAGGTTCATTCTGTCATGAATAATGTGCTTAAATCAGTGCTACATATTAGGGGTGAAATGATGCCTCAAGTAATTCAAGTACCTGGATTAAGAAAAATTTGACTCGAGGAATCGCAAATTTAATTATGAAGCTCAAAGCATGACATTTCACAGCATGGACTATTTACGTCAACACACTTATGTAAAGGAAGATGACAGAGGATGCAAAAGTGTTTACCTGAGACAGGAGGAGAATGCAAGAGACGAGTGAAAACAACAATAACAAAAGACAAAAAAAACACAAAGAAAAGACAGAAAATGTCAAAAGTTTAAGGATTTCAGACTGAATAAGGTGAACACTGGTACATGGATCTGCTGTAACAAAGCCTTTCCAAACCACAGCAGCACATCTGTGATGTAGCAGCTTCTCTGAAGACAGAGAATGGAGTGGAGGATTCGAGATAAAATAAAATGAACAGAGTGCAAATCAATGAGGTTAATGTTAATGTAACGTACTAACATAACATGAGCCCTGCAGATTTATATTAATTTACTATTATAATTGTGACAAGCGTAGATTTAGGCAGTGAGACATACACCTGTGTTTTACATGGTTCATTTCACAAAAGCACCAACAAAATGGGGCACGACTTGATGAATGTTTTGTCTTGCCTCGTCACAGTCCAATTCTGGCCAAATTGACTTTTATCCAATTACTTGGTTAATCACAGGACTTTTCAGTAGAGCTCTCAAATCACGGCTATAGTCCGGTCTTGGACTCGAGTCCAGACTTGAGACTGTTTTTGGATGGTCTCAGACTTGTCTTGTACTCGCTCGTATTTGACTTGGACTTGTCTCACCCACTGGTCTTGCCAAATATGGTTCTTGGTCTCGACCGAGTTCAGGCGTCTTTCAATATTCAATGGAAAAGTCAACATTCATCTGGGTAAGTTTACTGCAGAGCTAGACTGTGCTTCGTTAGTTTAATGAGATATATATATATATATATATATATATATATATATATTGGTTGTCGCGAATTACATTTGTGTGATACTGCACTCATGTTACAAAGGGTAGCAGCTACACAAATGCTCAAACATTTACATTAATGTTTACTTTAGGGTAAATGTGTGTGTGTGTGTGTGTGTGTCCTCTGTAAACAACTTCTGCACTTTGTTTAGAAATAAAAGATTTAAAATGTAACTCTGTTTATTTTTATTTAACCAAACTTTAATGTTTCCTGAAAATATATGTTTCTCATTAACACACATCTACATAACAAAATGATACAATATTGTTTTTCCAGTGAAGGAATAAACCAACCATAGGAGTACACTGGTAATACTGGTCAGTCTGGTCTATGTCCAGTGAAGCTATATTGTAATTTAGTTGCTCAAATGCTCAGTACTAGCACCTGTCAGTGGTAATAGTAGTGGATTGGTGTTTGTATCAGTTGTAGTATATCATTGTGTTTTCAATGGGAATGGTTCTACTTAGAAATCCTGGGTGTTGTGACACTGTTTTTACTTTTGGAACAAATAATAACCCAAAATGATTATACAGTCATGCATACAACTGTTTTATTTCTGTCCTGGACTTGGTCTCGACTTGGACTCGAGTCTTGTCTTTGACTTTAACCTCTTTGGACTCTGTCTTTATTTGGTCTTGACCGGTCCTGGTCTTGGACTTGACGAAGGTGGTCTTGACTACAGCCCTGGCTCAAATACTCGATAGTTTCAGCCCTACTATATATTCTATATTTTATTAAGTTAAAGTGTAAGTGAGGATGTGAATTTTAGACACAGAAGTTTTCAGACCTAAAACAAGCCAGTCTGCATTTTATATATCATGCACTGTACCCTTTTGTATGTGCATTTTTTTGTCATTTACATTCCCATGAGTGGAAATTTCCTTTCTCTAAAAAAGTCAAGTCACTTATAACAAATAAACGGAAGGTTGAATGATTTTAAAATGTCCATTCTTTAATTAACTGAATATTATGCATTCATCCAACCATCTGCCAATCGATCCTGCATCTATCTAAAAACAACCTTCTGTATCACAGAGCAGAATGTCCTTGGGACTTAATAAACCCTCTAGTGCTCAAAGAGGTGCCTGCACATGTTCCCAACTTCATCTCATTAGTCTACGGATCACTGAAATGTCATTTGTTGAGTAACAAGGTGAGTTTGTTTTCAACAGCCAAGGTATTTTTTTTGTTCTTGCATTTCCCCAAAATGTGCCAAGAGAACACATGGCAGAGATTGCAATTGTTCATTTTGTATGTAATTGTTCAACAACTCGGCAGCAAGGACATTATATGTGTTATATGTTCCAAAGTTTTCTTTATCAAACACTATTATTACAGACAGGTTGACAAGGTAATTGGACCTGAGAGTTTCTAAAGTAACACACACTAAGTGGTGTCATGTCTTCACTACTTGAAGAATTTGTCATTTGGAAAAAAAAATTTTATATATAGTTGCAGGATAAAATTGGCAGCAACAACAAACAAATGCATTGGACTTGGACTACATTTGGGACAAAACACCTGCTCTTTCTCCACCTTACATTAAAAAAAACTGTCCCATTACCTTTGTCAGCACTTAAATTGTATTGCATTTGAGGGGCCTTGTCAATTATTCTTATTTTGCACCACTGCAGACCTTCCCAACTATAAGATTATTCAATTTCAATAGTGAGAACAATAATATATAGTAGAGATTTTATCCACTGGTGTATATCATGCAAGAGGAAAATGACACAATATATGGAAAATGACAAAAAATAATAAAAAAAAAGATTCATGTTCATCCTTTTCAGTAGGTTTTGTATTTGGGTAATCTTCATGTAATATTACTTGATATGAGATCTACTTAGTTTTGAGCTGAAATAAGACCTAGAAATGTCCTTCAAACACATGTATTTTACTTTTATACTTGTACACACCAGGGTCTGGACTTCTTCAGTTGAATAGTATCATCATATTTTGAGCAGGAGGTGACTCTTGAACCCTATCTTCCTGTTTATTACAGAGATTTGTTGTACTTGATTCTCATTAGTCCTTGTACTGTCATTTCTGTGAAATGTGCTGTGGCTGCAGGCCAAGTAGTGGTCATACTGTACATATCATTTGGAAATCAATTATGTAATTGATATTCTTGTCAAATTATTGATTTCTTTTCGTAAGCAGCCAAAGAACCCTCTGTCTAACATGATTCCACATCAGTCTCTTATGGGTTTCATTTTCAGTTACTTTTTGGAATGGATTGGATATTTTTTAATTATGTATTCATCATAAACTAAAGGGAAATACACGTAAACTACTCTGGATATTAGGAAAAACATGCTTGTGATGTACATATTTACAAGAGTACAGTAAAATAAAAGTTTTCTTGCACTAGAAACATGTAGACAAAAGTATGACTCACGAGCAATGACATCTAATTTAGTCTCAGTTTAACAACCATTACACCCATAACATAAGTATGTAATTACTGTACATACTGCACATATTACTGGTAATATCTCAAAACTCCTAATTAAACTTAAATTTCTATGTAAAACTCTGCCAAAAGCCTCACTGTTACAGCCTTCTAATTTGTGGTTTCAGTCTTTTTCAGTTTGGTGTTAAATTGCTCTTTAAAAATTCACTGGACTGGTTATTATTCAGAGAATCCCTGGTGGGTATAAATCCAATAAAAGAAGGAGTTAACACTTGCATTCTTGGAATTCCCCTCCCCTGTAATATTGATGCTTGTATCAAATGACTATTGCTGAGGGAAAAAGACAGAGAGAAGTATGAGCGTGTTAAAAAAAAATGGGAGTGAAGTAAACAGACACTCCTCCTCACCATGAGCTGAAGAAACACCAGATAGGAAACATTATACAAACCCGGCAAAGACAGGAGGAGGATGAGGAGGAAGATTTAGCTTCAACGTGTGCAAAATAAAACCTGAATATACAGTAAAGGCACAAACACACCTATGCCGTGTGCCTGCTGACAGATGGAGAGCGAGAATTCAACACTGTGATGTGATTTTCAGCTTGATGTGTTTTCGCTAGCAGAGTATTTCATGATGGTTTATTACACTATGAGTCTTTTAAATCAAGGAAAACACACACACACACACATATATACACATGCACACATACGGAAGGGAGGAGAGGAGCCTTGTAAATCAGTTTTTCTGGCTGGTTCTTATCTGAGAAATGCCAGCTATGAGAGCAGGGCGGTACAGTGAGCTGAAGGCTGTGCAGCTGAGGTTTTTTAAACCCCTTTTAATGACTCGCATGGAGTCGCTGCCTTGTAGAGCAGCAGGAAGGAGGCAGGCAGCTGCCAGGTTTAGGTAGGAACAGCAACACGGGCTGCAATTAATGATGAAACATTATGAAACAACACTGGATGCTTAAGCAATCTTTGAAAAGAGCTCATTCTTTGTTTTAGATAATAAATGCATGTGGCCCCATAGCTGGTTAGACTGGTTATCTGATCAACATGGTGCTCTAAACAGTGTGTGGGTCAGTGTGTGGCCTGCTGATAATGACACCGTGTTAAGTTGACTGACTGAGTGTATATGTACTCCAAAACTGAAATATTAACACACTGCTTCTGAGCCTACAAAATACAAAATACAATGAACAACAGTTCACAATGAAGCATCGCCATGAACACTTCCTCCCTTAAGTGTACTTAAACGTATGGTGTACGCAACTGCAAACATCTGGGTACGTTTTGGCTGACTTACTTGTCAGTGCTTCATGCGAGTTCAAAATACCATTCTTTCAGTATTGCTGTTAGAGAGGCTTTCCCCTTTGGAATAGCGCAGTTTCTGAAGCATAACCTAAATTAATATTTGAATTTTTAATAGTTATTTTCTTAAAAACAGAATAAGGAAGGCATTTGAGAAAGGCTTCACTGAATAACAGTGTTGACTCACCCTCTGTGGTCCCAAAGATAAACTGGGAAACACTGACTCTATAATATAACTGTGGTTTATTTATTTTTGCAGCAGTTACAGAAGTTTCCTATTGCAACTATGGCAGAAACTAAAGATGCAAACAACACTGTCTCTGATGATACGTGATGTCATTCAGATTACATTTGAAATAATCCATATATATACACATACATATATATATATATATATATATATATACACATACATATATATGTCTTTGGCAGTCGAGTTAATTTCACACAGAAGGATCTGAGATGTCTTATCCCTTTCTCGTTTCTGAAAGTGAGCTGTAGATATGTATGCTCAAATCTACTCAAAGTAGGAGGCGTGGCACCTTCACACTATATCTTCAAATTATATTAACTTGAAAATTCTGTCCTAAGCGGACCTCTACCATGAACTTCACCTGTCAGTAAAGCATGGCAGAGAAAAAGCGCATATTAGCCAACATAACAAGCCCATAACAAATTAAGAAAAAAAAAACAAATATTGAACTGATATATCAGTCTATCACTATTTCCAACTACTGAAAACTGAAAGTGAAACTTAACATGCTTTGAATGTCAGGCTATCATTAGGGTTTAGACCGAGAAGGACTCCGTTAAAAATAGAATTATGAACGAATTTATGTATTTATTAATTAATCTTTTTTTAAATGGTCTCACTTCTTAAGCACAGCCATAAAATGTTCAATAATGTCAAAGTCAAAACCTGTAGATGGAAATGACTATTGACACGGAACATTTCATAAATACAGTGACAATTTAGTTTGAACCTGTTATGAATTTCTGACACAACTTAGAGGAAAATAATCTTTCAGTTTCTGCTTCTTGGATGCTGAAGTTTGCAGATATTTCTTTCCTTGTTGTTGTTTTTCTTTCATTGACAAGATAGCCTCAGAAAAAAAATATTGGAATTCAGAAAATTCAGTTTTTTTCTCTTCACTGTTTTTTTATTTCCCATTTAATAGACTAAGCAAATTAACTACTGTTAGATGCTGCCCTAGCCTCAGCGCCTTACTGACAGTATTACTGTATGAGCCACTCTTTTTAATCCTATTGAATTAGAGGATGGTCACAAACTGTTTAGCGTCAGGGGGAACCTCTGAAAGGTGGTTTGCTTTCAGTGTCTTCCTCTTTGCTGTACCACGAAACAAAGTCATTCTGACTGTATAATGGCTCTAGTCTGTGATTTATGCTATACTTTTACATGTAGCATCATTAATTTTGTGTTACATTTTCATTTCATACAGTTACTGCTGCAAAACTATATGTCCCCTTTGGGATCAATAAAGTAGACCAGTCAATCAGTCTCTCTACAACAACTCTACAGTCTCATTGTAGCTTTGAAGCTGGATATACTGTACAGACAAATATTTTGGCAATGTTAAAACAAAATCTCTTTTCAAGCTTTTGTTTTTCATTTGCCAGCTTTTCCAAATGATCACCTTATCGTAAACACATTATGCAGACATGCCACAGTCGCAGCACACAAACACACACGGTTTGAGGCTATAATAATCAGTGTTTTTGAATGGAAGATTAATTACTGCTGGTGGTAATGGTTTTCTTCTCTTTAACTAAATATGTTGTGTTGGGATAGAAAATCCTTTTCCCCTATCAGTGTTAAACTCTCATTCTTCCTTCCATCCTCCATCTGGTTCATACTCTTTCCTCTGAATCTCTCCTTCACAGCCTCACTGTTACTGCTCAAACTGTGTGGCTAATCCACTGTGCCATGGTACAGGCTTCACACACACACACACACACACACACACACACACACACACACAGGTCTCTGCCTGTAGTGGAAGCCTTGCAGACATGGGATTTCCTTTCACATCCAATTGAGACCAAAGAAACTTGGTGAGAAGAGCATGGAAAGATAAGCTGCAAACACACACATACACACACATCTGTGTAAATATTATACTACTTCTGCACACAAACATCAATAGCCTGAATACAATGTTAACGTGATATAACATGCAGCTTATAAACCCCCCAAAGAGACATCAAGTACATACACAAAAACGGCCATCCTCCACCCACCATTGATTATGCACACTCACATGTGCTTGTGTGCACACACACACACACACACACACACACACACACACTCCTCTGTAGAACTGCACAGACAGGAATTTGTTGGGACCTAATTACAATGTGGAGTCTGAACTGCATCCGATTAACATCCAGAGGTTTTATGGCAGGTCTTTGAAGAGCTCAGAGTGAAGCAACCTGGTTTAGCAACCCAGACTGTGCACGTATGCACGCAAACTCTCTCACACACACATACAGCATAGCTTAATATACCAAATGTGTCATTTCTTTTTGATTATAAAAACACACAAGTTTTTCAATGTTTGCATGCAACTAAACCAGTTCTTTTGGGAGTCAACTTCCCACAGATCACATGTATTATGCAGTACAGTAGGGGAGGGCATTACAGAGAAAGGTATAGTCATGGAGTACTGTCATAATATAGTGGCGTCATGATACACAGCTTATATAATACAGTACGGTGGAATAATCAATGTGACTAAGAAAAGATAGAATTAATCATACAGCTATCCTAGCACTCAACAACAGTCAAACCATTAATAGTTAATCACATTAATCACAAGGTGGATGTGAATTAATTAAAATTTTAATCATGAATTAATATAATTATTTTTTTATATATAATAATCATGTTTCATTTCACCTGAGCAAACAGACTCAAGAAAGAAGGGAATATATACACACTTAATGTGTTTGTTAAACACCTTCAATAGTTTCAACACAACTTGAAACAATTATTCCATCTTGAGTTTTTTTTGTATACTTATATTTCCATCCAGAGGCCAACGTGCTGTTTATGATCAAATGTGTTGACATTTTTAATTAGATTAATCATAATAATAGATTCTTCTGTGTTAACGCATCGATTTTGACAGCCTTACTTTATTCAAAACTGCATTATGCTGTTACTTAGGTCATGATGTGCAAAGAAAAGGACAGAGGCTTCATTTTGTCACTTGTACACACACCCAACTAACATCAAATTTCCATCCATATATGGTTATAAGTTGTGAATTTTCCTAAAACCTTGCAGGAAGAAAATGATAATTTAGGCAAGCGGGTTCAAAATCATTACTGATTACAAAAACTTTGTCTGCCAAAGGCATTGTTGGGTAGATGACATTTATATGTATAGTGAGCGAATGAGAAGTTGATGAATGTAAGTAGGTATTTGTCTCAAAACAGAAAACATAAAGCAGCTTTAGTAGTTGCCTTTGAGCAGAACCACTGCACTGGATCCTATAGCAAAGTTTTAAATTCTTCTTCTTTTCAGTTTCACACAGTAAAGCAAATTCTAATAGTGTTTCTACAAATTGTTAAATCAAATAAAAACATCCAGATAGAAATATACCAACTAAGTGCATTGCTAAAGTAATGACTCTGGTTCAGCCTGGTGAGAATCTGTTTAGTCAGCTTGCGGGTTTTGATTGATAGTATCAATGTCTGGCGCTAGTGCATTGATAATCTACGGTCGGAGGATTACGATTTGATATACTGCTGTATCAATATTGGACCCCACCCTAATTTACAGCACCATTGTAAACCAGATGGAACAAAATTATTGATCAGGAATTAGTATTTTCACAGCCTCTGAGATCTTTTTTTTCTTCTGTAGACTTACAATTAAATGAATAATAATAAAAAGTAAAGTTTAAAAAGGGGAGATTATTTTAGTGGGCTGAAGTTCACTAATTCTTCTTGTGTAGGACAGTAGGAGGGATCCGAAAATATATGGCTAGCAATTATCTGAAAATATAAACAAACAAACCCATAAAAAACAAAAAAATCAATCAACAATCTATGTGCACCAGATGTCATCCTTCCACTTACAACCACACCGCCGTCATCCATCAAGTTTCCAAACTGTAACCTCACATTTTTCCAGGGCTTTCCCTTTTCCCATGCACTGTAAGGGGAGTGGACGTCCACAGAAGACGCAAACACAAGATGATGAAAGAGGAACCAAAACACAAAAATAACCTAAAGATAGAAGCATGACAAAAAGTCTATTAAATGTTATTTATGATTGGACTATCCAAGAAACAGAATGAATTTTTCAGTAGATGTTTTTGGGATTCGATGGTTGGAGAAAAAAGTACTACAGAATGATGGAGAATTACCGTATGCCTTTTCATTAAAAAAGAAAAGAAAAATATAGAGTAAATTGAGAAAAACAATTTAGCTTAATATCAAGGAAGTATGTAGGTCACTTGGATGTTACTTAAGATTTACCAATATGGTTATATTTTGGCATTTTCTATTGACTTGACAAATATGCATTAAGAAAGTGCAAGCATCATATGCCCTGAATCTTACAGCATTTGACATTAATCATATTGACTGTGACACCCCAACATAGTCCATTTCACTCTAACATAATACTATAATGAAGCAAAAATATTGTGAAGTGGAAAGTGTTACATAACTGTGGTACAACTAGTGCAAATTCATTTATGGACAAATGCATAGCAATGAAAATGAAAACTAACCACATATTATACAATACATAAACGTGTGATGGGACATGTGCAGAAAGTGCATAGTAGAACCAGATCCAGAACCAACAAGACAGTCTAAGCCACAGTCTAAGCCACTCAAATAGACTTAGTTTCAATGTTGACAGCAACGTGAAGACACATCAACAAACCCAATGACATGACTAATTTTAGTCTTTTGAAAAATGGAACCCCTGAGTAAAAGCAGATCTTCAGAAAAGCACACACTGGCAGATGTGAACATTAACTGGTAACAGGGACATTCTGTTAGTGTGTCTGCGCAAAATTTAACACCTAAACTGAGAAATGTACATTTTTCATATCCTCCACTAATTCTGTCCAAAAAAAAATGGGATCACACATGCAATGTCCAATGTACCTGTCACATATGTCTGTGTCTTCATAAAAGTACATTTTCAAAGTACTGTCACTAACTTTCAGTCTTCTTATGTATTCATTGCCATAGTAAAATCATTTTCCACTTCACCGGTACCCTTCTAAGTAAATTATAGAAGAGGGCTGCACGATATTGGAAAAAAAAAAAAAAAAAAGATTGGCCAATTTTTCGGAACTGCAATATACATTGCAATCTAAAAAAAATACTCAAAAGGATATAACAGTTGTGTAGTACCAATCTAAATGGTAAAAATAAAAATTGTGTCACCACAGCACACGCATTTCAGTACTATCCCTCTTGTTGCTGAAATAATTCAAGACGAGTGACATTCTTTTTCTTCCTAGCATCAAGTCTTTATTTTTGGTGCTTCTCTCTTGTTCGTTGCTCATTATTTAATGTTGTTACTAACCCTATGTGCAGGGGTGTGGTCTGCTTTGGCAAACTGAGAAGGATTCTGTTTGCTGGATGGCTGTGTGTGTTGGTACCCAGACTGAAATTAGATGAGAACATACTCTGCATGTACCTTCTACTGTGCTACCGTGGACCTGTGATTTGCCTAGAGTGCACACATACATTGCGATGGTATTGCTCAAAGGATATATTGAGCAGCTCTACTATTGAAAAACTACTTGAGGTCTACAACTCTACAGTGATCATTTAAACTCAGTAAAGACTAACACTTATTTATACCAGTTGCAAATGACATCATGGCTTTTCCCTGATACCTTCTGGAGGAAACAAATGATGTACTCCATCAAAACACAAAGTGCCATCCAGTGTTACAATTGTCATTCCAGCTTCGGGGGTGGGGGTCAGCATTTTGGGACGAATGGTGATGATGTCACATGTCAGATTTGTGCCATGCCCACATACCACAGACTTTTTTCTAAAGCGGCTGTGCATGGTGACTAACAGTCTAGGGAAATTAGGCTATACTAAACACCTATACATGTGACTAAAAAGAAAAGTCATTGCTAACACATGTACTGTATATGAATCAACAAACCAACAAATTACGTTGCCTCTGTATTCATGATGCAACACTTGCATAGCCAGCAGACACTCCCCAAACCAAGCAGCACAGACAAAGTTGTATTTGAACTCCCAGTATTTTGTCAGCATAAATACATGGACGTATCCCTACACATCCTCGACAAACTATGAATAATATCTGAGCCAACCTACAGCTGGTTACTGTCTATTGCTAATAAAGTCAAGATAGCTAGGCTAAACGGAATATTAGCAAACCCAAATGCATGGTGCAATATAGGCAGAATGGACCTGTGTTATGACAGGATTTTTACATTTTTACCCACCTGTTAGTTAGTTGTTCTTTCATTCTCACCACATATGAGAAGAATGCATGAGAAACTTCAGCAGGGAACGTGTGAATTTCTCTCGGATAGGGTGAAACCATTTCGGAATTCCAAAGAGGGTTGACAGCATTTTTCAAAGTATGCAATGATGAATTATAAAATTATAAATTAGATTTGTTTACTCTTAGTACACAGAGAGGAGTAGTACATTTTCAATTATGTAAATAAAAAATTTTTAAAAAACGGTTATTTTTCAACATCCCCAAAGTATAATTTTCATCCCATTTGGAGGTAACAAGTCACATTCGGGGGGGTCCGTACCCCTCGGTAATTCAAACCCTGGTGCCATCATTATAATAAATCCCACCTACCTGCATTTCAACCAGAGAATATTGGAGAATATAAACCACACTCACACTTTATTGACTTATCAGTAATAAGGGCTCATGTTCACATGAAGGAAGAGAGAGTACATGAGCCGGGAACAAATGTAATTAACTGAGTCAAGAACTTTTAAAAGGGAGATATTGATTTTCCATGCATGGTGCTAAAATCTTTCACAGGTTACGCTTGGAGAGGCAGAAGAAAAAATAAATGAGGAAATGAAGAATCTTCCATAAATAACAATGTGTCAAAACCATCACAGCTTCAATCAATTGCATTCATTTAGATTGGAGATTGTGTTTAAAATTCTGCCTCTGCAACCTAATTTGCACACATTTCAATCCATACTTTATTTTTCAGAACTTAAGTGAAGTACATTCAGAACCATATGGTGGTGTAGTGGTTAGCACTTAGCACAGAAAGAAGGTTCTGGAGTCATTGTCAGTCACACCGGAGCTTTTCTGTGTTGCGTTTACCTGTGGTTTCCATGTCATTAGCACCTTCAATGGCAGTTCACTGCTCCCAGTGTGTGTGTGTGTGTGTGTGTGTGTGTGTGTGTGTGTGTGTGTGTGTGTGTGTGTGTGTGTGTGTGTGTGTGTGTGTGTGTGTGTGTGTGTGTGTGTGCGTGTGTGTGCGTGTGTTTGTGTGTGTGTGTGTGCATGTGTGTGTGATGAGCTATTGGGAATAACCAAGCTTAGGATTTAACTGAAGTTTCTGAGAATTCCCAACATACATGAGCATTGAATTATTTAGTGAGGTACATCAGACTACCAGACACTAGCTGGCATTACACGCCCTTTTGCATTGGCATTCTACTGGTTGGCACCATAGATTAAGAACAAACAATCAAATGCAGGAGGTTTGAAGCAGACACAAGACGACAACAACACTGAGTGAAGACATGGATGACAATGATGCAGCAGCTCAGTATATTTCCTACGTAATGTACACTCTGATTTATTATATGCAATGTGTAAGTTATAATGGCGTGTCTCTGGTCACTTCCGGAAGGGGGCGTGTCCAGGCAAGTCAGTCAAACTAAGAGGGGCTGGGGTATACGTGGTGGATAAGCTTGATTTAGAACCACATTATCTGGTTCGAACAGTCCCATTTTTAAAACTGAAGTTTACTTCGACTACAGTCTAAAAAAGGTGTATGCACGGCTTTTAAAATTTCAATAGTAGCTGGACTAAGGCAATAAGTTTAATTTATTGTGGAGTGTGTAAATGTACTGTGTGTGTCTTAGGATGGGTAAAATGCAGACAGAATTTTCATACAAGGATTATAATTATAGGGACATTAGTATAACCTTTTGTAATTGCACACCAAATGTTCAAGTTAATTTCTTTATATTTCACTAGCTGAATGTGACATTGGTTGCATTAAAAGATTATCTTATCTCTATCTATATAGTGTTGCACACCAATGTGAAAAAAATATATATATTTTATACTTAGGATAGCATGTTTACTGAAAATTAATCAGCAACATATTAATAATCCCAAAAGACATTAAAGATCATAGAAGAGTAATAAAACTAGTTTGTTGTACACTGCTACTGTGTAACAACTAGCTCTGACTCTGACACAACGCCCAGATAAGAACATATAAGAACACAAATGTAACACACTGAATCTGTATTTGCTGGCTTAGTAAGTAGTTTTTACACAGTACTGGGATTGAAAGTAGACAGACAGATCAGTCCAAAAAGTTTAGGCGTGTCTCTCTGATGAGTCAGAGGCATGATGTGATTAGTTTGTAGAAAGCAGATCACTGGTAAACCACTTCAGATCAATAATACACTTGTGAAAGGGCTTCTTTAATGATTAAAGAACCAAGTCAACATGCCACTGAACACCGTCTGCGTTGGCTGCTGGCAAACAGCTGCATGCCAATGTACAAAGACCACCATCAAAAGCCAAAGGGGAGAAACAATGACTTCAGAAAACAAACACATTCCTCTTTCATGCATGGAAACAGAATTGTCAGAGCAGCAATAAGGAGCTGTAAAAACATGATGTCTGACCACCGAGACGCATTTCATCATGGAGCGCATATTTAGGGCTTCTGAGGTGGATTCTACAGTTTCTGGTGTTCTGCATCATCAGGTCTACTGAGAGCACACAAATCCCATAATCCTTGGACAAAAAAGGCAATAAACAAAGTCACGGATTGGAGCAAAGAGCTGAAATGATTCAGCAGAGGTTAGAACCTAAAGAAGGAAATATACATTATATCTGCCCTATATATGTTCCTTTTTACACTTCAGAGGCCTGTCCAAACCAGCCAGCAGGAGCCGTATAGATGGAGAAGTTAGTGCTACTTGGAACTACCAATAAACTTCACAAGATCGACTTTCCCATTTGCCTGAAAGATTACAGAAGATCTAGACAAAACAAGAGATCTACTGACAAAAAGAAAAAACCCAGATTAAATAAGATAAGAACAAGAAAGGTTCATAAAAATTCAAAACACACTTTCAAGTTTGGTTTGTCTAATGTATAATTTTAAATATTGTACTCTTTATTTCTGAAAAAACCCTGAATCTTACACAATGGTTCTTGAGGAAAGGATGCAAAATGTTCCTATGGCGGTGGCAGTGTACAGTATAAGTAAATGTGTTCTTCATTAACTACGTCATACAAGAGCTACGCAGTATTCCTCAGAGAACACAGGGGCTTTCCCATTTCCCATGCACCGCTAGAGGAGTGGACATGTATATGACACACAAACCGAACATGAAGAAAGGACGAGTAAACACTGCGGTAACAACAATGACATAAATATGGAAACTCTCAAAAAGCTACATTAAATATCATACATGGTTAACCTTGGTGTAAAGTTAATTATTTTAGATATATAAATTAAGTCATTTATAGGTTTTGGACAGTTGCTTGAAAAATCAAACAAACTAGAAATTAGAAATGAAGAACATTTCTAATTTATCTTTTATGTATTAAATAATTCCATGAAGAGAATTCTAACAATAATGGAAAAACAATTTTTGTTCCAATTAAATCATTAATTAAACTACAAAACCGAATGATAATGAACAGCATTTATAAGAAATATAACTCCTATTTCAACTTAATTTAACATAAAATGTTTTGTTCCATGTGATTTCACCTTCACTGAATACTCATTTAATTCTAAAGTAATGCAATATAAAAGAAAATATCAGATTATGCTGTCAATCAATTCAGTTTATTTCTTGAAATATCAGCCCAATGAGCCAATGTGATCACTTACTTCACACTCCAAGTCTACCAAAGAAATATTAACAGTGTAATTGATTGTCGTGCCATTTGTTAATTCATTTCTTCTCATTAAATCAACTAAACAAATTCCTGCAGGTTTGAAGGGTATATCACACCTCAACTAAAGCATCAGTCAAGAGTGTAATAGTTTCCTAATCACTATGTAAAAACAGAGTCTGCATCAACACGCACACAAATTCGTACAGATGAACGTCAGTGCAATAGAAGTCATTAGAAAACATGCAGAAGTGAAAAGGTGGAACCCACGTCCCTTCATCCTCTGTCTTTTGGAACAAAGAAAGGCACCGAGTGTTTACAAGGGAACACATGTCTGAGCGTTAGTCACAAAACAAAACCGACGTAAAGAAAAGCTGTCAGGGATCAGTTAGGGTCATAAAGCGGTCATGACCCTTCGCTTCAACAATTAACTGGCAGACTACTGAAGCAAGGGTCAAAAGGTCAACTGACAGGAAAGTCTGGAGTGAATACGAAGGAGAGCAATGTGGGCTCTCTGTGCTACAGACCAAACAACAGGAGACGGTGAATATATAGACACAAACTATCACTAAAATCCCAATATAAATATGCGTGGACAATGACTGAATGCAGACCCAAGTGGTGGAAGAAAATATATCACACAATATATCTGACTTCATTTCTAATGCAACATAATCTGTTTTATGTGAAAGTAACTAACAAGTAAAATATACCATAAATCCCACTTCAATTAGATATGAACCTATGAAAAAGTCCAATAACACCCATAATATATATATATATATATATATATATTTGTTTCTTTTATCCTGCCTTGTCCAGCAGCCTAACAGCAGAACGGTAGTCTGACTGCCAAGGGAAACTTCATAACATATATGACACTGCCCTTGATATTATTTTTTAATGTTTTATTATGAGTTTTGTTGAACCACAGTTTGATGCCAAACCTGACATGAAAGGAAGAAGAACCTGGCAAGAGAGAAGAATATATCTCACAAGAAAATCCCACCAATACCAACAATAACTACCATGATGATGACCACATTAGCAACAACCACAACAGAAACACATTTATTTCATGTATTTTGCTTGTTTCTAGATAACTCATTTGTTTCCATAAAATCCTGGTATTAAGCCTAGTGGTGTGCTGCTGCACCATGTGGTACAATACAATACTTCACAAAAACACACCTGAATGAAGGGACAAATACATACACAGCAAAGCAATCAGAAATGTAGCCTCTTTCCATAATGAGGTTCAGAAGGTGAAATAAAGTCCCATCTGCTAGCTCTTCATCTCTCTCTCTCTCTCTCTATTCCTCTGCTGGTGGTCTTATTAAATCCTCTCCTCATCTTGGCAACCTCATCTTTCCTGTGGTCGGTTCAGAAACTCATTAGACAGCTGGAACACTCAACATCCCCATTATTTCATCCATGTCTCTGGTTGTCAATCTGTCTCCCAACCAACTAAACTTTCACAAAACTCTCATTGGACAAATCTAATATCAAATTATCAATCTTGTTCTATCGTGAGTATTGGGGAAGCTTTTAATGAGTTGCGAGCCAACTTCACTGGGCTGGACAGGGAGCAGCTGAATAAATATTAAAGCCTAAATCTCTCTATTGTGTGCCACCTGTACACCTTTGTAATTTTTCCAGACTGCCATCATGAGAGCTATCTTTTTTTTTTTTGCCTTGTGATAAAATTAATATGAATAAATCCCAGACTAAAGATATTTAGATTTAAAGGGTGAAGTTAATTTTTAATTGTTACACACTTCTTATTAACACATATTAGGTGCCCACCACATTTGTGCTGAATCAGATATCCTGCTTAGGATTCTCCAAGCTTTTGTACCAAATATTAATTTTACGATTGAGCAGCTCACAGAAAGCAAGACAGAGACATATCATATTTCATTAAAGCCTGTCATCTATATTTTAAGAGGGCAATAACAAAGATTTCTGCTGCCCCATAGCAGAGAATGACCACAATATATCTTCAGGGGCTGATAGGGTGGTTGATCAATACCAGTGACTCAACCATTACTCGGCCCACTGATAAGATTTTTGGCTTGCGACACTCCCATTTGAACCTGTTCTCTGTTTTGGAACAAAAACCTACTGGACTTTACAGAGAGTCACAAAAGTGATAAATTATTTGGCACCTTTAGCTATAGAAGATCGAGACTAAGCGGGTCCAACTATAACCTAGGTTGTGGACAAAAGTTTAGAGGAAGACTCAGTACAGATATTTCCTCAGCATTTGACTCTTCAATCTTAATCTCCAGGATTTAGGAACACAGCATTTTTTTTATTTAATGCAAAATATTAAATACAACTGACAATATTGCATCAAATGCAAGACTAATCAACATGATGCTTCCAATAATTTTAGTGCATCATTAACACTTTTCTTATCTCCAGTGTAATCTGTCTGAATAACCTATGTTATGATTCTGTAATATAAAATTATTGTGATATTAAAGTGGCTGAAATACAAATATATAGTAGTTTGCAGAAGATTTAGGCCACCTTTATCTTGTTTTTGCAGGGTTGAAATGAGCATTTATTTATAATATATAATACACAATATGTGCACATCCATAAAAGACACAAAACCCAGAGTTCAATGGGTTCTACAGGTCAAAGTCAGTATTTATTGTGACCCCTGACCCTATGACAAGAAGCAGCACAAAGACAGATTTGACACGTGTTGAATGAAACCTGGTATAAAATATCACAGATTTCATGAATAGGTCAAAAGCTTGTTTTGTCCAAACAAAAGGGTTAAAGAAATATTATGTGTAAAGAAAAGTCACACTAAATACTGTGGTTTGTAGGGTTTTTTCCTTAAAGTTTGCTATTTCCTGCTGTACATCCTTCATATATATTCAGATCGGATCTTATTACAGAGATGGAGGAATACATATGTGTTGTCATTAGAACTTTATGAAACCAACAAACCTAAAGTTGGACTAAGACTTTAGCACAGAAATGCACAGTACACTTCTGTCCACTAAAGACACAGGTTCCAGTATGGGGAATTCACTGGTCAACATATACTTAGAGAATAGGGCTGCAACTATTGTATATTTTTGATGACTATTCTGTCCATTTTTTTCATCAATTAATCAAATCATCTCATACATTCTATATTTGTTTTTTAACCATTTAGCTTCTGGCGCATCATTGGTGAGCATTCTATATGTATGAGTTCATCTAAATATTCCTAATAATTCTGAACATACAATGAGACAATACAGAGACATGACAAAGACCAAAAATAGACAGTTTGGGATTTGTTTGTTTGTTTTTACTATGGTTTCCAGTTTTGTTGTGATTTTCCCTTTTTTTGCACTATATCTTTACCAAGCTTTAACCATGCAATTGTTTTTTTGGAGTCGAGCCAAGTGTGAGAAAGCATCTGAATTGATTTTTTTTTAAAGATGCCAAAACAAAACCTACTGGGCCAGAGTTCAAATGTTTGTTGTTCAATATGTTCCAGTTCACAGTCCATGTTCAACATCATTCTGACTGTCTTCAATGTCAACTGTCTTTGCATTTTCTCTGTTATTCCACCTGTTTTGACCCTAAAACCCAGTAAAACAAAACCCCTGAAGAAAAGGAACACAAACAGAGACTCGCAGCAGCAATTTAGGAACAAATTCAGAGCAGCACATTTACCTGAAATAATGTCTTAGGAGTTAAAGGGTTAAACTAGATCAATCAATAAATGGGGATGGAAGAAAGCTGAGGTGTGAGCATGTGCATGTGGCCGCACACAGGCACGTGCCTGTATGTGAAAGCAGATGTAGCCTAATAATTACACTACCTTGGTACATTTGTTAAACATAATTACAATACGTGAGGCTACATGCTAACAGGTGCTAGTATTCACCAGTGAGGCTACATGCTAACAGGTGCTATAATTCACCAGTGAGGCTACATGCTAACAGGTGCTATTATTCACCAGTGAGGCTACATGCTAACAGGTGCTAGTATTCATCAGTGAGGCTACATGCTAATAGGTGCCATTATTCACCAGTGAGGCTACATGCTAACAGGTGCTAGTATTAATCAGTGAGGCTACATGCTAACAGGTGCTAGTATTCATCTATTGTACTTTGAGGAAGTGCAGTTAATGTGTGGATTATTTTGGTTCACGTGTTGTAGCATTGATGAAATATGGCAGTGGGAGGCTAGTGCTAATACTAATGCTATTTTTCCGTGCACACACTGTTGTCTGCTGCTGCTTTCTGCCATAATTTTTTTTACTGACAGTTGAGCACATAGACATGGTTGAGTGAACTGTGGTGCTGAACATGTTTTGACGTGTTCAGACGGACAGTTCAAACAGTCCATGTGAAACAATGATAGCAGAGATGCCAGAGTGATATGATATAAACCTGATGAACTCTGAAATGAATTAAACATTTTTTAAGACTAATTTTTTTATTTGCCTCAAGCATCTTTTGGAATCGAATTACTCAAAGAATCGTTTCACCTCTATAGAGAAAAAAGGTAGTGATAAAGAAAATATAAGTAAGTACTAGCTGGTCATAGAGTAAGATATATAATTAGATCAGAACCTGAAATTCTATAGATCAATAAGAGAATATATATCAAACAAAACTGAGGTTTGTCTCTGTTCCAGTTCTATCTCAGACAGTGGGCACATTATATAACATTCACTTTTCAGATCTGTTGTACTCTAAGACTTGTAGGCTGTTACTGAAACAATTTCACCAGGATTCAAAAACCCATTACTAATTTCTCTAGCTGTCACTAAAAAAAAAAAAATACTACAAAACTGCCAACCCTAGAATACATGTCACATCACTCACTGAGCCAACCTCATTATATATATATATATATATATATATATATATATATATATATATATATATATATATATATATATATATATATATATATATATATATATATATATATATATATATATATATATATATATATATATATATATATATATATATATATATACATATATATATATATATATATACATATATACATATATATATACATATATATATATATATATATATATATATATATATATATATATATATATATATATATATATATATTCTATATATGAACCTTTGAGAGTAACTAGAATCCACATAACTATTTTAAAACAGTCGAAAACTACATATACCATTAAGAACAGAATGACACACACACACACACCAGATAAATATTAGCAACTCCAAAAGCAACCATTTACGTTGTCTGCCCCACTGTTTCATCGGTTCTGTTCCTTTTCCTAGTACCTCGTGTCAAATCTGTCATTCTGTTAAATCCTGTCCCTGTGCACTTTCGCCTATACAAACCCTCCCTCCATGTATATGTGTACTAGCAAGGAATGGATGACAATAGGATTGTAAAACTTGTCACTTGACCTTCACTTTTCAGATTCCTTCTAGTGTAAGAATTACACGGTGTTGCCCAAACAATGGAATAGAATATTCTTACCTTTTCTTATGAAATGATTATGACAATGTGATTTATTCTGTGTGACTAGAACTATGTAACCATTGTAGCAGGTCAAAGGTAATTACTGATCTATATATAAATAGGAATTAAAAGAGTAACATGTCTGGAAACAAAAAAAACAGTGTATGTATCAACACTTTATCATATAATAATAATAATAATAATAATAATAATAATAATAATAATAATAATAATAATAATAATAATAATAATAATAATAATAATAATAATAATAATAATAATAATAATAATAATAATAATAATAATATCAACATCACTGAATCACTACATTTATTCTTTGTTTACATATTCATTTTGATGTAACATGTCGTACACTTCATCTCTTCAAGCAGAAAACATCAGTATTATATTTAGTTGATTATGTCTACCAGAGTTTAAGTAGTACAAACCTAATGTTAAAAATATATAACCCTGGCACATTAAATAAAGAAAAAATATGAAGGATTAAAAGATTTAGAGAGAAATATTTTGGGAGTTATATAGAATATTCTGTATAAAATGTCTGTGAAAGATTCTTGAGAGAATATGCACTACATAAAAGAAAACTGCTATAGTAAGTTATTAATGACCAAAACAAAGCCAAATATGAATAGCTACATCAGGGTGCTGTTAACTAAACTATAAGAGTCTTCAATGTTTTTGAGTCTCTATTTCTGCAGACAGAAAAGTCATTTTCAGATTAATCACAAGGTATATGGAGATGATTTTCCTTCCAGTAATTATAGAAGCGTCATGATTTCATGTCCAAAAACAGGGAAATAATGTTGTTTAGATGCATGGCGCCTTTCAATTAAATTGCTGCCCTTCTGAGACCACTAAATTGGCAATTTTCGAACAATTACAAAAGAGGAAGTACACACGAACATCACACATATATATGCAGTGAAGCACAAGGAGCATAATAACAATGATGGTAAGTATGCTTGCATTTCTCTATAGTATTTTATTTCTCTACTGCTGAATTTTCTGGACGTTTCTGGGTCTAATACGGTGAATCATCTGTGACATGAAGTGCCAATGTTTAATCTCATGCCCACAGCCTTTAACTTAAGCATCAACATAGGGGTCTGGATTGGACAAGTTGCTCATTACCAGAGAGGAATCATTCCAAACCTTGGTGGTGTTTGGGAAATACGTCTGGGTATGTGTCTTTGGTGAACTTCCTCTTCAGTTTGCCTTCATACCAGTAGTCAGTCCAATTCTTTTTTTTCTCCAACATCTTTTTTCCCTAAACCGGATGTTTCACTGATAAGGAGCGGCTCTGTGGTCTGTATTCAGAACTCCCTGCTGGTATCAATCACTGTCAAGACGCTTCAAACCCACTTAAACTTGTGTTCTCATGGGCCCTAGAGATCACAAGCTGTAATTCATTGAAGAACAGTATGTGCCTGATAAAGAGCTTTACTGCCTCACTTCATTTCCCAAAACACTGTGATGAGTTTGACAACCACTGCGCCTCAGCATGTGATGCAGTTTTTAAGGAATTTGGCACTATTAGAAGATTATATCTCATGTTAATTACAAGTATTAAGTGTTCCCTCCTGGATCTTATTTTTAGCAGTATATATTGATCAAATCTAAACACCAAGCTGCTGATCCAGAATGTGCTTTTAATCCTTGTGAAGTAAGTGCTAGGTGATACATGAAATAATTATGGTATCTTGTCTTTTCCCATGTGAGATATAGTTAATGATTTTGTAAACTTACAGACTGGCAGTATAGAGACACTAGAGACTTGGAAATGTGGCTTCTTTGACTTTATCCTATGGCTCGATTTATCTTGAACACTCAACATCTGAGCAGCTGGAGAGAGCATTGTTGGCGTTTGTTGTTGCATTAATGTTGCTAGGCTAACATGTCTATTTGGGTCTATTTATGGAGATTTTTTAGAGTCTGACAACAGTAAAAGTGTTTGATTTGTCTACTTAAACCCACAGAGGTTTGTGTAACGTGTTTTTATTGGTGCTATAAAGTCATGAGGAGTGTAAAGCAATATGAGCATCTACTAAAATAAACACAGATCATGGATGATGAGCTCAGAAAAACAATATGAGATGTGTTAGAGAAAGTGACTGAGAAATGACTTGATATATTAACTGAGTTTGGGTGTAATATAAATGCACTTGTTAAAGGTCACAGTTTCTGTTATTGGACACGCTTACTTTTAGATGCTGTGGATTTTTATACTTTTCATTTGTCTTGTAATGCACTTAACGTGAAATTATATACAGTGTTTCCCATACATAGACTGATAAGTCACATTGATAAGTCATGGCAGAGACATGACACCCATAGCTGTTGCTCTGAATCAAGGAAGGATCATTCAAGTATTCATTTACATAAAGCTTCAGACTGCGCGGCTGCCTAGACATTGTGTCCTCGTTTTAGAGAATTTTCAAAAATGTACTTATGGATCCTGTGCATTTTCTAGTTGTTAAAATACCCACAATCCTCTGTGTAAGTCTCAAAACTGTTACTAAATGAAAAAGAAAAAAAATATTTAAATGTAATTATCAGGTATAAGAAAATGGGTTAATTTATAATATGTGTCTTTTTTGGATGGATGGATGGATGGATGGATGGATGGATGGATGGATGGATGGATGGATGGATGGATGGATGGATGGATGGATGGATGGATGGATGGATGGATGGATGGATGGATGGATGGATGGATGGATGGATGGATGGATGGATGGATGGATGGATGGATGGATGGATGGATGGATGGATGGATGGATGGATGGATGGATGGATGGATGGATGGATGGATGGATGGATGGATGGATGGATGGATGGATGGATGGATGGATGGATGGATGGATGGATGGATAATGTTTCTTTCATCCTCTGTGTATTTCAATTGATTTTTATTTTTTTCAAACCAACTCTGTAAAGCTCAATGAGACAACTATGTTGTGATTCAGGACAACAAAAATAAAATTCAATTGAAAATTCAAGTGAATTGAGTATTTAACTTGTAGTGCCAAATCATAAGAAAAACTTATACAGGAAAATAATGAGATAAGAAAACACAATAGATGAAATCATAATAAAGAAACTACTGTAATATGTTTCACCTGATGAATAGAGGAAACATTCCTCCAAAATGTTCCAACAATAACTCCATAAAAATTTACCAAGAAGTGGTGTTTTTATTATTATTATTATTATTATTATTATTATTATTATTATTATTATTATTATTATTTAAACCTGCCAATGTTTGTGAAAAATGTAACTGAAGTTTATTTCAAGTTACAGCAGAACATAAATGCTGTTTGACCTTTAGTTTGTCCTTCATGAAAACATTTTTCGGTTTTTCTATTAGATCCTACAGTCTAATGTGTCAGTGTGTTACTGTCACACTGATTTCACTGTTCTTTTAATTGTTCAATTCATGATGAAATTGATCATAAAGGACCCACGCCTCATCTACATGATGAACTTTTACCGACATTTATGATCCTTGTTAAATCATCATTTCCCTGTTTCTCCATCTCTTCTCCCAATCACTTTAATTTCCCTTCCAGTTCAGATCCATTTTGCATCTTTCAAACCATTTACCATCCAATTTCCTTGTCTCATTTGGCTTTTGCCTCCTTATATCTGCAGCCTCCATTTTCTGTCTTCCCTCATTCTGACACCAGTCAACTTGTATGAATACTACCCTACATTTCCGTTCACATGCTCGCTGACCCTCGAATAAACCAATCCTTTCCCTTCAGTGTGTGCGTGCGTGTGTGTTTATATTAGTCCTACAAAATGCGAGTGGATGGATACACACCACTGAGCATGAGGCAGTAGAGAAAGTATGCACTCGGGCTCACACACTGAGTGCAACCTAATCTCTTCTGACTCTCATAGGCTTCTAGTTTATTCAATAAGCTATGAATTGCTGTATGATGGCACTCAACTGGGCTGAAGCCAAGATGAAGAATAAAAAACTATTGAATGTTGAAATAAAAAAAGATGAAAAAGACAGAGATAGAAGGCAGCAAACCTCAGTCATGATATAGGCCACAACACAGTCTCCATGGCCTCACCTGTTTCAGACAATTGCGTACGTCTTTTGAAATTTGTGGACATGAAAGCAGCTTCTCTTAATCCACCCATCTCTGAGACAGACAATGCATTTCAATGGGAGACTCCAACTGCTAGTCTTCGTTTCTTTTATGTGAGAAAAAGATAAAAGAGAAGCAGCCCAAATCTGCTGTTTAAATACAAAAGATATTGAAAGAGGAGGGGTGCATGAAAGGTGCTGCAAGGAATGCATTCTGTTATCAGACGATGCAATTGTGGCTTCATGCATTTAAAAGAACATCCATTCATGCTCAGTCTTATTAACCAGCTTGTGACCATACACAGCACATGATGAAGTATTCAAGCTTTGGTGTAAAGTGGCTAAAAATGTGGAAAGAGATTGAGAAAAAAAAGAGTAGGCAACTAAAATGAACAGCTGGTGACACCCAAACTTACCGACGCCATTTAAGTGATATTATTTCCATGCAGTACTGTGTACGAGGGCATTAATGACTTTTTCAAATCGACTTATCCGTCAATAAAGTCGAAGTCGAGTCGACGGGTTGTGATGACATCATCACATTGTCAGCGGAGGAATAACACAGACACGCAACTTGTATTAAAGTTCACTGCTATGTAACAATGTCCACTGACAAGACACAAGCATCAGCATTTTAACCCCAACAAAACAAAGGCTAACACCTTGAGTGTTTTTTTTTTTATTATTTAACTGCACAACATCAGTAGGGTGAACATATGTCCACATTTTGTCTGTCACGCATCCTCACTTGTTACATTTAAGTAAAGAAGTGTGACAGATGTCCAGATAGTCTAGTTTTAGAGTCATCTGTCCAGACAAAATCCAGACATATGGTCACGCTACATTAAGTGCAAAAACTTTAAGTCAGCAGCCGCCAAGACACACACCACGCTTGTTCACATCATGTTTGGAAATAAAGAGTGCGTTGTCTTAATGCGCATTGTCTGTGCTGCTGCTCATATAACTCTGGTTAGCTAGCGGGTGCCTCTTCATATGCTTGTTTTTGTTGTATTTTAAATTAGACTTGCATATTGTGCAGGTCACTGTGCCAGTTTTTTTTTCATCTAAGGTGAAGTATTTCCACACATGTGATGTGTGTCTGTCTCTCTCTTTTGTTTTGTCAGACCCACCACCCCCTGTTTTACATGCAGCAGCCACGTCTCCTCTGGTTTAGGTCTGACTGGTCTGAGTTTATGCACCGAGGGAGAGAAAGAATAACATGTGACTTGTCGACTTGTGCTACGGGAGTTGACTTGTCGACGAGTTGACGTTTCTGTTAATGCCCTAGTGCTGTATAGTATATGTCCTTTTTTTCATATCATACCTGTTTTTTGAGGGAACCTTTGACTCCCAATATGTCAAGAGCAGCAAGAGAGCTATCAGTGTTCGCTTTTCCATTGTACATCTGCACAAGACTTAAGCAATATTTACTAAAGGTTGAAAAAAACTTTTAAAAAAAGTAAATAATGTAGATGTAATACAATGATTGGTTTATCATCACAAGATGAATCAAGAAGTTATTACATAAACATGGCGATGGACACAAATATCATTATGATTAACAAATATATTCATTATTATTATATATTTTCCATTTATTCCATGTTAATTAATTCCTGATGTGTCCACACATACTGAGGCATGTTTTTTTTTTTTTTTTAATTCTTCTCTGTTTGTTGTAATGTCCATCAATACCCAGTTTGTTTGTTTTTTTAATTCACCTGACTCTACACCTGAAAAAAACACCTCTTGCCAGCTCAAAAACTTTTAATGAAAATAACGAGTTTTGGTAAAATTGTCATTTTATATACAACTCACAAGTCACCAGTTTCCACAGAATGTAAAGTTATTTACATTCACAGCTGAGCAGACAAATAATAAGTAATCAATGTAAACCTGTCCTCACACTGAAATACACAAATATGCATACTTTTTTTACCCAGTGGTCTTTCAAAATAAAAGTTTGTTTGTGTTCACTGGCTCTTACTTCAGCAACTGTTTCGTAACAGAAGGAATAAACATCCCTTACAATGAGAAAATAATTTCTGCAAACATGCGTCAGTCTGATAAATGACTAATGCTGGAGGTTAATGGGAATTCACCAAACAACACAGTCTAGAGGTTAATAGGAATTTGCCAAAATGACTGAGCCTCAAGGTTAATGGGGATCCCAGTTCAGAACTGCAAACAGCTGAGAGAATAAATTGGGAAATTTGCTACGGAGGAAATTAGAGATCTAAAGGCACTGAACCGAAGCTGTTTTTAATATCACCTGGGAATGAATTTTAAGAGCAATTTAACAACAGAAATGCTGCTTTTTCCCTATTGAAGATAAGTAATGACTGTAATTGTAATAACAAAAACTATTCAGGGAAACAGAGTCCAAATGTATTTACACAAGCAGCATGATCCATATTAGTTCTGCAACTTTTTGTTGTTATTATTAGAGTGATATGAGGAGGGCATATCCAGTTCATTTTTGATTAAATACTGTTTCTTTTAGACTCATAAGGGCATGTTTAAATGCTGGTTTGCAAAAAATGAAATGACACAAATAGGTGCTAAACATGAGCATTTCACACACACTGACATTATAAAGTCTTATCTGACAGCTGACGCATACACATTAATAGGTGTCAAATGCTTCCACCTGTTCCCAATTTAACTCAGATAAAGAAAAAATAAAAATGTCAACACACACGCGCGCACACAAATCTGTACGTTGGAGTCTGAGCATGCACGTAAACCACCTCAGGAGGGTTTCTCATCCAACTGACAGCCTGACAGATGCCGAGACACACAGAGTCTTTGTAATCAAAGTACTGAGAGAAACTGTGGGCTTGTGGGAATTGGCACATAACTGGCAAGATTTCAACCACAACTTGGCTGATACAGGATTTTAATATCTGATAAATATCTTATACTTTACCCTCAATGGAGTGCTGCTGAAATATATAGAAATCAGTTTGCATTTTGACCTTTACTGTTCAGTGGGATTTTAGTTGTGCATGAAATAATGTGAGATTTTTAGAATGAGAATTTTGTGTATCTTTAAAAATGGTGTCAGATATAAAAAAAAAAAGAGGCCATCAGAATCATCACATCATATTGTTTTATTGCTTTTTTTCTTTTTACTAGCTTGTCCTGCCCATCATGATTCTGCTTTCATTTCATTATGAACACTAGGTTTTCTTACATCCAGACAATATCACCTCGTAATTTCAGGTGTATCTGTTTAACGCAAACTCTTAACAGGGTAGGACCAAAGGGCAAGGGCCTCAGCTCTGAAATGTAGCTACTGACTACACATTATAAAGTTGTAGTACCAGTGATACACTTAGATCTATGTTACATTGAGGCTCTGTTCACCCAGCAGGTCTTATTGCACAATTTGGATGTATTGGTGAAATCAGATTTTTCTTTATTTCAGTGTGTGCCCATTCATATTACACATTAAATACAACTTCTATCTGTTTTGAGTATGAACTGAATGGACCCTGAAATGACCCACATGTGTAAAAGAGGTCCTGGCAGAATACATGACCAAGCAGGCACACACTGTATTAATGGAAGTAAATATATGATCCTGCCACTCATCCTTCTGGTCACATTTTAATGGTGTAAAGGTTCCATAAATGTGACCTAGCCGTTCAGACTGAAGCCGCAGTGCAAAACATTTAGGATCACATATGGAAGTGGCCTGGGGCGGGTTTGAAAAAAAAACAGAAGAGGTTTGACCTGTTTAAACAGTCTTTAACAGATCAGATACAGGTCACATATGGGGGGAAAATTTGGATTTGGGTCACATTTGCCTGCAATGTGAGTGTAGCGTTTGATAACCATAATACATGTCTGACTGTATCAGAGGTCAGCAGCAGGAAATGCTGACATTTTTCAACCTGCTCCACTGCTTTTTTCACGACAACCAAAACTCATTCAGTGTACATTCGAGGTACATCCACCACCCAAACCCAAACACTGAACCTGGGGGGACAGAGCCTTTTCCCCAAACCTTTGGCATTCACTGCCCCCTACCATCCATCACTGTTCTGTCCCCCACACTTTTTAAGATTGCTTTAAATGTTTCAATACTTTTATTCTGACTGTTTTTAATGTGTAAGTGTTTTGTTTGTTTTAGTTTACTTTTATTGTACTTCATGTAAATGTCTTTTGAGTGCCATGGAAAGCATTATACAAATAAAATGTATTTATTAATAATAATAATTTATTTTTTATATTATTTGCACTGGAAAAGCTGTGAAACTCTTCAATATGTATTGGTGGGTCTCAGGATGATATAAATATGAATTCAGCAAAAGGACATTTTCAAAATTATAATAATAATTAGACCCAACCATTTCTCAAGAACAACAAAAACTACATTTATATAAAATGGAATGCCATGTGCTCATTTTCAATATATATAGATTTTTTTTTTTTGGGGGGGGGGGGGGGCTTGATACTTTCCAAAACTTGGGAGAAAAATCCTAAATCCTAAAACATATCCTTGAAACAAAGAGCTCTGAAAAATCACTCCAGATAACCTTAATGAAAATCAGATATCACTTTACTATAATGCCACTCAACTCAACTCTGTCTGTCTGACAGCCTACATGTCTTGTAATTAACATCAATGCCTTATCTGTTCACAGCACCCACGGACGAGAGACGTGGACTGTCAGAAAGACAATTGGCAGGAGGAAGAGGGTGAGGAGAGCACTGTGTTTCAGCTCCATGTGCTCTATCTTTATACCACTGATAGTGACTCTGTAGATAATACTCTATAGTTAAAACCAGCGAGCAGCAACAGATGCCTGTCATCAAAACTCGGTGTGAATGTGTATGGTCTGTCTGGGTCTTTCAAAGGAATTTCATTTCCAATATACAGACTGTTGAAGGTCCAATTTCCTGACCAGTGTAGCAGAGCGCTCTGTCTGACTTGTGTGTTGAGTGCATAGATCTGTGTCCAAACCTCTGCAACAGAAACCAGGCAGGAGGTGAACATTGCCAGGAAAAGGAGATGGAAAAAAGCAGAACAATTCAGACAGTGAGGGAGGTAGAGAGAGGAAAGGTTAAAAAGGGGGTGAGAGAGAGATAAAATGGGCAGTATGAGAGAGAGAGAGAGAGAGAGAGAGAGAGAGAGAGAGAGAGAGAGAGAGAGAGAGAGAGAGAGAGACGTGAGGTGAGAATAAAAATGAGAACAGCATGTGTAATGGAAGTGACAGAACAAAAAACACACACATGCTCTCTAGTCCATCAAATATTAATGAACTTTTAAGTTGGTATTTCTGCAAGATGAAAAAACAACAACATTCAAACACACAGTGGATGAAGGACTTTTACCAAAGAAATAAAGCTTTTTTTAAAGGTTACATATCAAAGTCAAATAGTTGCTAGATATTCACTCTGTCAATTACAGGCGTCTTCATATGATGCTATGTACCCATTGGTTTTATATACAGTATGCTTGTGTGTATTTTATTTTTATTTTAACAACTTGGTATGGTGACTTTGAATGTCAATGAAAAACGCCTATATATAAAATGTAATATTATTATTAGTATAAAATCCTTAGTATATTTACTGCCTCATTACCGTGAAGTACATTTGGGTGATATGGCAAGTAAATAAGTAAATAAAATCACAATCTTGATTTGATTCTTTACACTTATCTTTGAGACTACTTTGCAAGGTTCTGAACAGTACAACCAAACAATTCCCCATGTATAACATAGTCCTAAAGGAAAAAAAATTATTTAGCCTCAAGAACCTTCCAGACCGTTTTACATTTTTCAGAACATGTTTTAGTTAGAATTTTTGCAATGTACCAATAACATAATAAAATGTGAACAACACAGATTAAGTGCAGTGTTGAATATTAAAAACTAAACTGCACTTGGTTCTTGAAGTAGCTTTCAATAATCATTATATCTTAACAGATCTCACACTGAACTGATTATAGAGGTGATGTCCTATACCTTCCTCTGAGTCCAGGAGACATTCCTTACTTTGAGAAAAAACAATGACACACAATGACAAAACATTTTTTTAACCCATTTTGTGTTATATTTTTGTCTGTTTAAAATGTAATGTTAGGTATCAAGATAGTCACAGTTAGTGGCAAAGACAGTGAGGTGGCATCTTTTTTTTTGTTTTGAACACATGATAAATGTCACTAAAGCAAAAGCGGCCATTACTTCGGCAGGTAACCCTTTAAGGTGTAGCTGAAAGTCAGTATTGTAGTAAGTCATATTGAAGCTGTGAAAACATCTTAAGCTGCTGAACAGATTGAGGAGAATTAAATTTACAATGATGCAACTCCTACATGTATAGATGTTGTGTATTTTAACAGTGTGATATTTGTAATGTTTTATGACAAACTGTATCTGTCTTGGATAAATATATTGCAAATTGACAAAGATCAAATTTGTAAAGGGTGCTATGATCCAAACAAGATAATAAAAAAAAAAAAAAAAAAACGTATGCTTTGCTTTTGACTGTGATACAATTTTCCAGTCCCATGTGGTCAACTCTCTATAGTAAATAAACAGCTTTTTCTTTCATCAGTATTTATAGCCTGTTGCTCACAAAGTTACTCCGTTAGATAAACTTTCCAGACATTTCCCCCATCAGTACAAATCTGATTCAGTGTTATCGTTGAAATATTAAAGTGAGGGTATACTTTGTAAAATCCACTTGGCACTGTGATGATTTATGGCAGAAAGATAAGGGTGAATAAATCAAAAAGTAAACCAGTGTGAATGTAAGTCTGCATGAGCTTAAACTAAAGGGGAAAATAAAAGCAGAAAATAAAAGTACACAGTTTGGAACAGAATCTAAGCAGTAACTGGTAATTAATGCACTCATTCATGTATTTAAACACCCTCACATCTCTGAAAACTACTATGAACTCCGTTGCTGGTCTATAAAGCTCTGAATGGTTTGGACCAAAGCACATCAGTGACCTCCCCCTCACCTGGATCTGATCTTTTGTCAGAACCAAAGACATAGAAGCTGTATTCAGCTTCTATGCTCCACATGTCTAGAACAAACTCCCAGAAAGCCTCAGATCATCCGAGACACTCAGTTTATTTAAATCCAGGTTAAAGACTCACCTGTTCTCATTTGCATTTGAATAGTTTTTAATTCATCAGTTCAGATCTGCACTTTTCTTCAAGCTTAAAGCTTTTCTGTTTATCCGTTTTCTGTTTTCCCTTTCATGCGTATACTTTTTATTGCTTCCCTGCTGTAATGCTTCTAACATTTTATGTAAAGCACTTAGAATTGCCATACGATATGAATAAATATGCCTCGCCTATGACCCAACAAAACCTTGGTCCTTCATGTAGCTTTTTTATAGGAATAAAAACAGTGAAGATGACAGAAATAAACCCAATTTTTCACCTCTGTTTAAGGTCCAAATACTAGCATATAAACAGCACTAATCTGCACATAATTAAACTCTTTATTTGATGTAGGAATCGCATCATTTAGTGATGTTTTTCTCATTTAGAAAAGATGATAGCTCCTGTCCAATACCCCCAGTTTGAAACTTCTTATCAATGGAAAAAAAAATCTCACATTTCAACCATCAATAACTCCTCTCTGTGACCTACTGCTTCCTTTCTTACCTGTCGGTTTCACTGTCGCTATGACTTTAACTTGTCCTCAAAATTCCTTTCTCTCATTAACAATCTTCCACCCGCGACAGCTCTGATCTGTTTGCGGCAAAGTTTGACATTAACAGTACATCAAATATTTGATGGAAATACACAAGACACTTAGTGATCCATTTGCATCGCTATCTGCTAAGATAAATCACACTCAGCTTGAAACGATAGGGGTTTTTGAAGTCAAATATATGAATTGGGGTTTTTTTGGCAACGGCAATATTTCAACCATTTTAATCCCTTCAAAAAAATCTGATAATTTAATTTAAATGCCAAGTAGAAATATTGCCTAGTACTGTATTTTTCAATTAAACAGAACTTTTAGCTGCATTCTCTTCTGTCAAGGACTGAATTTTGTATTTAACACATAAGAACACTTTTAAAAAACTCCTTTGTCCTGATGGGAATTAGAGCAATAAACAATTTCAGAATCCCCACCTTGTCACCCCAGTCTTTACGGGTCTGATTACTTATTTATGTATTTAGTGTACTTATTCATGATATTTCTTACTCCTTAGATATCCTATTATTTTAACCACCATACCTTTGAGTGGTAATGTATATGTATTTTTAATTTAGTAGGCCTAAATTACACACATTTGCTTTTTAATAATGGTTTAGCTTGCTCCAGTTTTGCTCTGGGGGAGATGCAGTGCCTGAATGAGTTGTACATGGTGTCTTTTGTTGTTTAATGTCTAACCATTTGTGATGAAACCGAAGACAAATTCCCACATTTTTTACATTAAAGTATTCATATTCCTTATTACAGTAGTTGTTGAATATCGGCACCAAATGTTACCAAATGCTACTGGACCCACAAAACTACCTGAAATTAGTTTTATGTGCAACACTTACGTTGCTGAATTTACAGATTTGCAGACTTTTCTACAAATGTAAAGAAGTGCCTGTCTCATGGTAACATATAGGACATCTGTATAGACTCATGATGATATGAGACACACAGCAGTGAGCAACGTGTACATCAGCGTCCTTGAGAAATAACCCCGAAGCGAGTGTGTTTCTCTGTTGTTGGCATTGATGTCCTCCTGTTTGGCAGTTCTCTTAGCTGTTAATGAGATGCAGCTTTCGTATGCCATGTCTGCCTCCTGTGGAGCTACGCACATGCTTCCAGAGGTGATCACACACACACATTTCCATTTCAAACCCACCAACATTCACAGAACCTTGAACTGGTACCCTTTAAATGACCTTAAATTCTTCATTATCTTTGAAAATGGCAGCTTTTGATTATTTTGGTGCCAGTCACCCTTTAAATGTTACTACAAAACAGCTGCTCCACACCTTGTTTAACTAGGAAAGCACAGAAGGAAGAGTCAAGGCCAGCATTTAATTCCCACATTGCAATCTGAAAACAACAGAAGGTTTCTAGTGATGGAGCTAAAAATAAAGTGGACATTTCTAAAAGCTATAGACTTGGCAAACATATAGATTTGAATTGTGAAATGTAAAAAACTAAATTCAATCAGCACAGTTAATACAGGAGAAATATTTTACAACCATTAGTGCTATACATGAATGTTTTGGCTTTTTTAATTGAAATAATTGTCTTGATTGGAAACAGCATGATGACACAGATTTTCAAATACAGTATATAATAATAATAATAATAATAATAATAATAATAATAATAATAATAATAATAATAATAATAATAATAATAATAATAATAATAATAATAATAATAATAATAATAATATTTTTTAATAATTTTGCACTGGACTTTCTTTTTTTTTTAAAGAAAAGCTGTGAAACTCTTCAATATGTATTGCTGGGTCTCAGGATGATATAAAAATTAATTCAGCAAAAGGACATTTTATAATAATTAATATTAATAATAATAATTAATAATATAATATTTGCTTCTTTCACCAATTGTTCAAAAAGAAGTCACCACTAAACTAGCTACTTTTTAAACATCTGTCACCCATTATCTTTCTTCGTTGAGGCAGAGGTCATCATCAACCTGCTAACACAGCATGACTTTGATTAGGATAGACTCTTTATTTCAGTCCGTTTATAGTGATTATTTAGAGTGTGTCTGTGAGTTCATACACATCAACCTGTAGATTTTATATAAAATGTCTGCTGATGCAAACTTCAACCACATCCAGATTGTGCAGCTGCAGGTGAGAACATCTGACCTGGGGTAAGTCTGGTGTAATTTCAATATACCGTATGCTAGGTTGTTGCTGGGATAAATATGAGCCTACAAATAAATCAGATAGAAGCATATGAAGATCGTCAAAATTATGCATCACTGTCTTAATGGAGCATATATGATGCAAAAAATTTAAATTTATATAACTGTGACGCTTCAGATGTTCTTTGTCAGTGACTGATGAAGTACCAGAGACATGAAAGCCTATTTTCTCCAATCATGGAAACTATTCAACCATTTTAATTCTGCTATTTTATTGAAAGATCAATCAGAAAAACATCCTGTGTTGCCCAGAGCTACATTTTATTTTTCCATTAAACTGAACTTTTATCTTCTCTGCCTTGCAATTATGTATTAATTTAATAGTTATTTAAGATGATTAAGTGTAGCCTAATGGATAATAAAAATCAGAGCAGTATATCCGCAAACTGGCTTCCATTCAAGTCAAAATAGCATGTAAATCATAATGCAGATATAGAAGTGTTTCATACTTGCTCAACAATCAAGTGTCTGCAGTTGGATTTAGTCAGTGCTGGACCAGATCATTGACATCATGCTGATTTTTCAACATTTTGACATTAATTTTAATCCAAATGAAATAATTGGGGCTAACCACTGTTGCTTTGGCTTGTACAATTTCCCACCATCTGACCAAGCAAGAGGAGGTCTATAACCACACACACACACACTTCTTCAACATTGGTTTACTGAAAATACACCTGTTTTTCATAGCTTTGCTGGATTTTTGTTGGCGTTTGTTTTGCCTGGTTTTCAGTTTAAACCATTTTTTCATCACCTCAGCCACATGTAATATGATCATTCTCGTTTCCTCTATCTGGCAATATACAACACACAAACACTACTGCACTGACTTCCACTAAAATTGTTGAAAGGTTACAACAAAGACCAACAACTATTAGTCTTATCTGAACTGAGGCTCAGATATTGAAATAAACTTACAGCATATTATGACAAGCAAAGCAGTAATACCACTAAGCCAGTCTTGTAGTCTTGTTATTTTATGATGGCAAGTTTATTTATTGAGAAGGGATCATATAGAAACCAAGTCAATCTGTTTTACATGGAGGAGAGGGAAAGAAAATGCTTAATCAATAAAAAAGACTTCTTTCTAGCTCTCCCTCTGTAGACAGATGGACAGACACACAGACACTGCCATTATAGAAAAGCATCTACATTAAAATGATTAATAGATTAGACTCCAGACTCATATAGCAATTACAAAGTAATAAACATCATTCATAGGGTTATGAAAAGATAAAGGTTTTCAACCTGGAATTAAAATGTCTACATCCTGGGTACATCTTAGTTATTCTGTCAGTTTGTTTCAGGTATTTTTAGCATAACAGGTAAATGCTTCTTCTTCACATTTCTCTAGATGTTGGGCTTGACTAACAAACCTCAGATCAGCTCTATGAAGCCTCCTATTAAACATATCTTCGACGTATTCCAGGCCAAAACTATTCACTAATGTGTAAGCTACTAGCCAGTAGTAGGTTATAGTTATTAATAATTCTTTCCACATTGTTTTCTATCTTTATATATTTGCAGTGGTCAGTTGTTAATGAACACCATTATATTATTAATAAGGGGTAAATAGAAATTTAATTTATTTCTCTGTTTTAACATTCTGTGCATGTGTATTTTTCTTCATTATAACAATATGTGGGCATAATTAAACTGTTATGAAACTCACGCTGCAGTGTGGTGGTGACAAAGTTATTAATTGCAATTATCTGTTTGATAATTATTATGTCAGGATAGCGACAGCTTTTACTGCAGCACCAGTTTATATACTGCAATTGTTTGTTTAATCTTATAATAAGCCTTGCTGTCTTTGTAGCAGTTCAATCAAGAAAGAAAAATACTCAACACTTGAGTTCCTACAGTGAACTTCTATTGTAATGTAGATCAATTTTGCACCTCATAAACAGGTATTTGAACAACATTAGTCAGTGAGTTTAGGAAGCTCCACATAACTGTGGGACATGATGTGTGTGTCATGATAAGTGCTGTTGTTTGGCTTTATTTGACCTGTAATTCCTGTTATCTGACACCGACATGACAGAGACGTCCTTACATTCCTCCATAATCAGACCTGTACCCATGAAATATAAACACTCACCCAGCCGCTGTCTACAGTCCTTATCTTCTTCTCCAACCACCAGACTCCCTCTCCAAGCAACACAACATTTAGCTTGTTCAAATGCAAGCTGCATGTGGAATATTTATAACAGTGGCCAATAAACAACCACTAATACATCAGAACATGTTTTTATACCAGATAATTTCATTTAATAGTTACTAAAGAATTTATTATAATTAATTCAACATCTAGTTTCATTTATTTGCAGTTGAGATGGTGAGTTTGAGGATGTTTTCTGTATTAGCTCGGAGGAGCCAAGTCATTTTATCATCATCTATAAACACGTGGGGAATCACATTAAAAGGGTGATGATACAAGGTCTGCAAAAGAAAAAGCGAGGATCAGGAGGAATGACTGGAAAGGCACCAATATAAAGAGTGGAAAAGGTAATGTGAAGAAATGCAACTAAAAAAACAAGGTAATATGAAGGGGAGAAAGGAAAAAAAACAAGAGGAAAAGCAGAAAACTAGAGGAAAAGAGGCAAGGGGAGAGAAAGTTTGGAAGCTGAGAGAGGGGCGTTTCTGGCAGTGAGCAGTTTCCATTACTGGCAAAATAAACTGATACCATATGAGTAATCACCTCATAACTGGAGGAGGAATTTACTACAGCATGTACACAGAGAAAGAGAGAGAAAGAAAGAGAGAGAGAGAGAGAAAAGGGAGGGGCATATATAGCATAGAGAGGAAATGGGAATAGAGGTCAAAATAGAGAGAATTAAATAAATAAGGAGTAGAGGACCAGGCTCATTCATTTCAAGCAACCAAACCTCCAGGAAATACCTACTGATCAGAGGAGTCACAACACAACAGGAAATAACAGCTGGACTAGAACAACCACTGCTGCTGAGAACAAAAACATCTAATAGGAACACACAAGCCATCTGTCAGTTTAGCCAATGAATACCATCAACCAGCAACAAACACTTCGACCTTCATGTACAATGATTATACACAATGTAATTAAGTTGTAACAGCATTAAATTAATAGAAATCTGTGTCATAATAACGAGAAGTAAGCTGCTCCTGTGGAAATGTGTCATCATCGTGTGTTTTCACATCCTGTAAGCTAAAATTAAAGTTGTTGTTTTTCCATTTCAAGTAAGTATACTTTATTTTTATACCACATTTCAGACATTTTAAGTAAAGGCTATGCTAGCCAATACCATCTGACACCATAGGCGGAAAAAAATAATGACAAAGAACGGCTTCCACTCAGCCATGACTCGGCTCCTTTCGTTGATTTTAAGGAGCTGTTCAAAACAATCGTCTCATTCGCGAACATCACAACACTACAGAATAGTGTTCCTCAAGGACCAGGGTTGGGAAACACTACCATAAACTACACTCGTCACCTTTATCACGTCACCGCCATCTTGAAATGAAAATTAGGCTTGGGCAGGTAAACACAGAATGTTGTAAATACAAGAGGAGGGGTGTCGCCATTGTTTGACATTTACCTCACGTAGACAGACAACTTGGAGCTGCTCCCCCAATAACAGAAGGAGGTCTCTCAGGGAGTTCAGCAAAAAGACTACTGTAAGTTGCTTGAAAGATATATTCACAAGATTAAGAGTAAGGACATGAAGAAAAGGCAAATAGCAGTTTGCGCTAACTGACGCTAACTAATGGTTATCTGATTGTACTACCGTAATATTGACAATAGGTGTGTTTCCACTGCCGGAAATTTTGGGATTTTAAGGGACGTACTTTGACCAGTTGGTGAAAGATTAACTTCGATGGAACCTAAGCACACTGGTCCTATGTGCTATATGCTAATGCTAAAGCTAAGTACTGTGTATGGCTTAGGATTGGTAAATTGCATAGACCAACTTCACTAAGGGGTCAATAAAATAAGCTCATCTTTATAAACATTTAATTTAGTGTCCTCTTCAGTCAATTCCACCTATTGTCAATGCCAAAAACACTTCACTTGAGAAAATCTTTTGCCATGTTTGCGATTACATCAAACACATGACATCATTTCCAAAGTTTTATTTTAGTGTTGTGTTTTGTTTAGAGTTGTAATTAACTTTTCTAATGTAATGATCCAAAATCTATACTGAAACATGATTTGAGAGTTTTTAATCATGCATTGCTATATTTACCTTTCCCCATTTTCAGATAAGGCTATAAATGTCAACTCTTATAACAAATAGCAAAGAGGAAATATTCTGGGAATTACATTAATTGAGTTTGTTTTCATGTTCTATTTATATTGAATTAAAAGGTCTAGAAAGATTTAGGTTGGAAGTCAACTCTACCTTGCCTTCAAATTTGGTCTGGTGAAACATTGCCAAATAAAATAAGCTTGCAGCCAATTAATTCAGAAACTACAGTGTAACACATTACAAAATATGGCCAATGATATTGCAGCTTAATGCCCAGTGACAGATAGCAGGATTAATCTGTACAAGAGGAGATGAATGTCCTGACCTTCCCACAGCCTGCCTGTCTGTTGCTGCTTGTAATTAGAGGTGACGAGCCTAAATGACCAAATGCACAAACACACATACACACTCCACAACATACACAGAAACAAACAAAAGACAAGTGGGTTTAACTGGCTGCAGAGACCCCACCAGATCAAAGTGTTGGAAACATTCATGGTTACATGAAGACTGAGCCAGCACATGGCATCAGTAGTTAGGAATACAACTGTGTGCAACAACAAAAAAAACTGCCATTTGGTTTCATTTAGTAACAACAATGGGGCTATGAATAAGTGCAGCTTGTTTATTCCTTTAAATAGGCAAAAGGCACAAAAAGGAACAGGAAAAACTGGAAAGAATGTACATCTGCAAACCAAAACCTTAAAAACTGCATTATGCATAAATGTTTCAGCCATGTAGATTACATGTATGCAAGTGTGTGCTGTGAAATGATAGCACAATTAATGAAAACAAAATGGTTGAAAAGACACTTGTACTGGACCAACTGGGTCATTTATAGTTTTAGGTGTAAGAAAATACTGTTAAACACAAAAGTATTTAACCTCTATAGTGCAGCACCAAAAAATACATCTTCTTTAAGCTTTGTTTAAGTGCATGTGAGCAAAAAAAACCTGATGGTAATGTGTCATTCTTCACTGTGGAAATGCAAATAGGAGTTCAAGTTAGAGGGTAAAAACCAGGGGAAAAAAGGCCAGAAAGGAGAGTAGAGCCAGAGAGCCAAATCACGCACAGTCAAATGGGCAATGGCCCAACATGCAGGAAATGAAGCACAAGAAAACACACACAATACAACAACCCAAACTGTAATCATTGCAGTACTTTCAGGTTAAATCTAAAGATGCATACACAAAACCAGTTCAAATATATTCTGTAAGTAATACTTGCACTGAATGTTGGCAAGCTAAACATATAAACAATGGTTAAACACACACACACACACACACACACACACAGACACACAGATTTAATGGTGTTCATGTGACCCTGACGCATTCAGTATGACTCAGAAACCAAGAACACAATTTCTGCAAGTAGTCAGGATCTGAAGTCACCTCCCAAAACCGACACTTGAAACATGAAGACAGTTCTGGGAAGGTTTTGTAATATATGAGGAAGAACTGGTCCACATTGCTGGCTTAAAAAGGAAGTAAACAGTCGTTAATATATCTTAAATTACCCAGTGTGGGGGCGTCATGAGGGCTGAGGAACACACTCACCATTTGTAGTTATTTTCCCACTATGTTAGAATACATCATCATATAGATATATAGTTTCTACAGTAGGACTTGTTTTTATATGTAATTTGTATAATGTGCAGTTCTGGTCCCAAGTACAGATTTCATTCCATGTGTACACATGTTTGAACCTGAACCTTAAAGGTGCATCACCAGGAACTCAGTTTGTTTACAATCCAGGTCTATTTTTTCCCTATAATGAGACACAAATGTTATGCCATTTACATGTTGTGAATGAGGCTGTAAAATGCTAGGCTTGTATAAACTTCTAGGCATTCAGTTCCCACAAACTCCTGAGAAAAATATTTATCTCTTCAGCTGCTTTCTTCCACTCCCTCCTACCAGGAATATATCATCACACAACAACAATCCAAAAGAAGTAGAAAAATAACAAATATTGGGACTTTGAAGTTTTATTTTCTTAAACTCTGCTACATTTGTCTCAGAAAAAAGAAATAACATGCTCAAAAGTGATTTTTGTTGCAAAAGTGACCCTGCAATGGGTGTTTAGCTCCATAGGTAACACATGGGATTCCAATATGGAAGATCTGGGATCGATTCCCAGTTGAAGCAGTCATTTTCAGCGCAATTAAGAGAATCAAATACTTATTTTAAGAACTTTGTTCTACTTATCTGACTTAAATTCGTATAGCCAACTCAGTCAAAAAATAAAATTCCTAATTTACAGTAACTGTCTTGAATGAGTGCGATTTTATTTCTTGTATTGAGCACTGTTTGCTAAAATTTGAGAATTTTTGTTTAGTTTTAAGGCACATTGTGGTTTTTCAGTTGATGGACATTTTGCTTGTTTTAAGTATTCTAGCCAAGATTTTTTTCTTAAACCACTGGCAGGTTGTTTTTGCTTAATATAAGCAAATTTGACCAGCTTAGAATACTAGGCTTATCTATAGCAGAACATTTTTTCCAGTGCACAAAATAGTTGGAGGTCTTTTTCTTCCTGTGTTGCCATGGTAATGTTACATGGCGTTTGTGGAATCCATATAATCAGTATTATATTGGCTAAAAACTCAAAACTCATTGTTGGAAAACAGAACAATGCTCAAACAACAAGCACATAATGAGCAAATATTTAAAACAAGATAAGATTCTGAGAACAAGACATTTTATGAAACAACAGACAAATGCGACAAACTTTGCAGCACTAAGCTAACACTAAACAAATCCAACAGTACAAGTATGATTTGTCGAAGCTAAAATTCACTGAATGAGAAAAAGAACAGCAAAACTACAGGTGGCATTTTGATGAGATGTTTACAGATAGTGTCTTACCTTTGTTGTTTTCTGATCTTAACTTGGTTTTATGAATACAGCTTCTGAACCAAAATTAATCTGTTGTTTTGTGCTATAATGAAACGATTCTGAATGGAAGCAAATTATGCAAAGCTTAATAGGCTAAAGGTTAAATAACATGAAGATATAATGGTTAATCAGTACTAATAGAACATTGTCTATCATTATCTGTTTCTCTCAGACAATCATCAGTGAATAATATCAGGCTGTAAATGTAAATAATGACATTAAGTGAAAATAATAGTTTAAAAAGGTAAAACCTCCTGAATTTTTATTGTGTAGTTTGCGGTTCACACATATTTTCCCTGTAAGTACTAATCATTATTATATCAGCTGACTGACACGCACTATTGGTTGACCTTTAGAATAAACTACAGAATATTTGACAAGTGTGTTTTAAAGGTGATGTTAGTCACAGCGAGGCACAGCAGCCTGAGATGACTGGAGGAAAAATAAGGGAGAAAAATTCAAACAGGAGGGTTAGTGGGGAAGTCTATGCATGGGAAGATGACAGCTGTCATGGAAGACTAAATGAACAAATGGTTAATGGCCTGGGACCACACACACATATACACACATGAAGAGCCACACCTAACTTGCAATGTGTCAACAGCTGCAGCAGGTCTGGTAAACTGGTTTATTCATGAGTAAGGCTGTGTCACATCCAGTGGCAAGTACTGACTGTCACTGATTAGATTGTGTTAGTGTCTGTGTTGCCAAATGGAAATCACCTGACAAACATAACAGAGACCTTCGACAGTAAAACGATCCATTCTACATTGACTCTCCTTTACCAAAAAAAAAAAAAAAACTCCCTTTCCTTTAACCATGTTAACTTTTATCTAAACCCAGTGAGATTCAGACTGTTTTGCAGAAATCAGACATAGACAACAGCATGGAGACAGACAGAAGTAGGCTAAATAACAGCATCTACGTAGCTACTGGAGTAACTGACTGAATCAGTGAAACAAAATGATGGGACGAGTAGAACAGCAAACTATATGCGTAAATTATCTTTACTGTCACTTAGAAGATAAATATATATTTGCATGTTTGGCTCAGACTTCTGCATGTTATGCACTGGGAAAAACAGAAGATAAAACACTTCAGGATCACGACAGCAGGACTTAGTTCTCATTACTGTTTTTACAAGAGTTCAAGTTGCAGTTGGCATTATGAATTTCTAATCTACATCAGAATCACTCACAATGGGTGAAAGCCTGAATAATTAAACTACTGTTGAATTTAAAGATTTGATATTTTGAGGTTAACCAAAAGAAGCCCAATGCTAAAACCACTATCTTTGATCAGTGCTCTTTTCAGCATCTTCGCTTGTTCACCATGTCAGTGTCTGCAGATAACATTCATGTTTCAGAGGAGTTAAACAAAATGTCTGCCCTCAGGAACAAGAGATGCCAAAAAAAAATAAAAAAAATCAAGTGGGGATGGAGTATTCTAACTCTGCAATCAAAATAAGTGCCAGCAGTGTTTTAATTTAGAAACACAAGTGTAAATAAAGACACCTCCACTCATTAAGTAGATGCAATGTATTACGATTAAAACTTCAGGCCTCAGTTTCTAGGATTTTCTATCTTTTTCAAGTTAAAGAATAAAACCCAATATTGGGAGAAAGAAGGATTTAAAATCACGCTTTTCCCTTCCACAGAAGATTGGAACAAAAAGTGTGATAAAACTAAGTGTAGACCAATACATCGACCGGGCCGATATATCAGGCCGATATTTGAGATTTTTAAGTGTATCAGCATCGGCCGATTCACATGTTGTTTTGTCAATGTGACTTGTGTTTGAAAAGTGACTGAAGCACCGTAGTGTGTGTGTGTGTGTGTGTGTGTGTGTGTGTGTGTGTGTGTGTGTGTGTGTGTGTGTGTGTGTGTGTGTGTGTGTGTGTGTGTGTGTGTGTGTGTGTGCCGACAAAGCAACTGTTTTCTCAGTGACCGACTTCAACCAGTTAATGAGGCTCAGTGATCAGTCAAGATTTTGTAATAAATTTCGTCATCCCTAGTCCACATCTAGTCATGTGATTTCCTTCTCTGCTGCTGCTTTGTTTTAGCGCTTCTTGTTAGTGACGTTACCATAGCAACTGACACGATATAATGTCATCATCGAAAGGTTCCTATAGAGCCATTTCTGTATGGAGACACACGCCTGAGAGGACTGGGCTAACTCATGACCCGGTCAAAAGTAGTTCCCCAAAAAAGTTCTGATAGTGGAAATGCACCAAATGCAGCAGAAATACATGTTGCAAAATGTGCTTCAAAATGTCTTTTGGAGTTAAAAGTCTATGCAAGAACAAAAGTTCAAATCTTATACCAAGATTACTTTTCTGTCAATATCTGTAGTAATATTGAATTAACATGGACCAGATTCCTCTATCACTCCTATTTGTGAATCCTGTCTTTGGCACATTTTATTGTCCAAACCTTCCAGAAAAATAAACACAAATCATATGTAAGGCCAAAACACAAACAAACAACTCGTTTGATTGCCAGTTAAAAATGTGCACGCTCCAACTGTAATCAGCATCCACCATCACAGCTTAAACCGAGGCATGTTGATTGTATGATAAGGACAACAAAACAGACAATCTGAGGACGGAATGACAAAAATAAGGCTTACCCATTCATAGTCTTCATCCATTTTAATAGAAACATTTGCGAGTTGGAAACAAAAAAGAATCAAAGCAGTGCTAAATTGATTTAAAAATACAATTGAAAAACAACATGCGTGGGAAAGCTTAGAAACTGACAGAAAAGATAAAATGCTGGAAGACAGGACTGTGGTTTTGGGTTTCCCGTCTTGAAGACCAAGGGACAACAACCATGGCTTGAAACTTAAGCCAATGCGGAAGTATCTTAAAGTGCAATACCACTGACCACGACATACTGACTCCAAGAAGTCCTGGCTCTAACTGATGCATTTCTGAACTTATGTCTAGAAAGACTAAGTCAATTTTTTACAGTAGTCATTATCTCATTTTATACTGAGCCACAAATAAGTGTATTAGTGTTCCATCTTTACTTGATTTGTCCATTTATAAGACATTACAGCTAATAGAATACGTTGTGATCAACAGGTTCAGGACTCCTTCTAGTAGTCAAATATAACCCTTCTTTCCTGACAAGCAGCTCTGTTGTAGCGGTGGATAAGAAGATGTGCTAACTATACCATCAGGTTTTTTTTTGGTTTTGGGTCATTCTGCACATGCTCCTGGTCTTGTCTTGAAACACATCTACATGAGTGTCTGAGTGCATAGGTAGTCTCATTTAGCCATGGCTGTGTAATAAGCTTAATGCATTTAAACCTAAATGAGGCCACTGAGTCCACAACCTCCATGCAAACATTATTAAAACAGCAGAGCAGCTCTTCTGGTGAAGAGTCATATGAGTTGCCTCTATGCATAGCCTAACTTCAGACAGGCTAAAAGCTCCAGGATAAAAAAAGAGGCATTCTGGGAATTTATTGTCCACATATGGTGTGTCAGTGTGAACAGACTGACCAAACTCAGAGAGCTTAACACAAAGCAGTACAGCAAAATGATCAGAGAAATGCATTTTGTACATCTGTCAGATTTAATTAAGCCCAAATGACAACACCAAAGTATATTTCATCCCTATCAAGTTGGAAAAGTATTAAAAGATGTGAATATAAGGTCATGTTGAAGCTACAAAGACACCTTCAGTGATGCAGAATGCCTTCATCACCTTTGCTGTGTTATCATATTACATATTCTCAGTCTGTACCCTAACAGCTTTACTACAAATTACAACTTTCACTTTTTTAAATGGACAAACATGTCAATAAAATTCCATTATCATAAAAATAAATAAATAAATAAAATCAGAATTAAACATTTCTTCCTCCTTCAGGTCCCATTAGGTACAACTGGAAGAGGAAAAACGTTGGCTCTTTAAACCTAGCCTGTTAGTATCTGGAATAGCTAATGTTAGCATTAACATATGTATACACTACATGAAGGTGATTTTACTGTTATCAAGCTTACTGTAAATATAAGTATAAGTATTTTGCAGACAGTTTAAAATATGTGATATTTAATGTAACATTTCCTCGTCAGTGTTATTAGTAAGTTAGTGTCATTGTAATTTCATTGTAACTTGTGTGCAATGACAATAACGTCTATTCTATTCTATCATAACATTAACATTAGCTTGGCAAGTTTCACCCAAATAAAGGTTCAACTAAAGGGATACACACTGGTGAAAATGTTTGGACTAGTCTACTGTTAATTAGCTTTACCTATAATCACATGCATCATTGTGAATGCTAATGTTATACTGGCCACGTTTTTGTATAGTCCGATTGTGTTTAAGTGGAACTTCGTGGTGCTATAAAACTAATTTCCAGGTCTAAACAGTCAAGAGGCTGTACTCTTGTTTGACTAAATTACTTAACTCAAATATGGTGATATGTGATACCTTTCCATAGTCCATGCTGTACTTCAAGTAAGTCCCAATTTTAAGTATCTTCAAAACTGTTTAATCTTTTGGTTCATTAAAGCAGAGCACCATTTCACTGCTCAGCTGCTTACTGACACAAAGAATACCTTTTTTTTTTACATTCTCTAGGCTGGACAGCACACATAAATGTTTGAAGTGCACACATGTGAAATACCTCATAAAACCCTTACTCTATATTAGACTAATCAGTAAACATCTAGTTTGACAGGCACAGTGGGAGCTACCGTACTTGGGTAAAATTAGCTCCCACTGTGAATTTTTCTTTTGTTCTTTTTAACTTTATGAATTTTCATCAATTTCCTCTTTTTACTATCACATGAAAAGTGATGACTGCATGGATGTTATGTACTCGGTGACACCACACAGCAGACTGAACACAGAGGAATAAACAGACGTAGACCAGGAAATGACAGGAAATGAGCCGAACAATTGATTAAGGGAGACAAACATGACACATACACACATACATATATCTTCACCAGGGTTTACTTCAGTCAGCATATGCCAGTTATAAAAGTAGACGATAAACTATATTCCATTAGGAGCACAAAAATCTCATCTTGGTGTGTCCATGCAGTTACCAGTTGAATAATAGTATTAGTTGAAGAATACACATAAATAACTAAAACACATTCACACTGTTCTTGTCCCATGCAGCTCGTCCATGTACACTGTAGATTTTGCAGTGTTAATTTGGAGACAATGGGACCAAATACACTCTAGAAGAAGTTAAATAAACTCTCTAAGTGTTGATTTAACACTGCAAAATTTACTGTGTATGAGAATGTCTCCCACTCACATTGAGTTTTGCTTTAGATGTTCACATATTCGTACCTTAATAAACCAGTGTCAAATAGATGCTGAAGCGCCTGCATACAGAGCTCAGGGTGTGATCACACTAAGGGTGCATCAGCGATGATGCAGATGCTAAAAACGCTGCTTCTTATCCCTTTTTTGGTCTGTCTATTCAATCACAACATCTTTAGGTTTTCAGAAAACATAAAAAATTTTGAAGATATAAAATTACAACTAAATAGTATGAACATCAACGTTTGAAATAACCTCTGTTTTTTCTTTTAATAATTTTCTATTTTAACAGCTAAGATTTGAGGCTTTCAATTGTGTTTGGGAGAGAAACTTTTTTTTTCGTTTTAAGAAAAACTTCTCAACAATCCTTGTAAAATTACCTTAACCCTCAAAAACCTAAAAACCTAAACAGCAACCAAAACCATCTATTTATTTAAAATGCTTAGTATCTTCTGAATTACTAATCCTATTAATATGTATAAATAGCTGAAGTAAAATGCAGTTTGTCATCTTTTCATAGTCATCACATGTGACCCATTTGGACGTCCAGAGGCTCTGTAATGAATGCAGTAACTCAGTCTTCTTCTGCAACATTGACTCACTAATAAAACCATGCAGTTTGCCAAATAACTGATTGGGGACACTTCTTTTTAATATCAATTCATAATATATTTCACTGAAAAGACACATTTTCTTCAGCTTTCTCTGAAATATATGTATGCAAAAGATAATATTAGAATAAATGGTGATTAATCGCTTCTCAAAGGCTAAATGTAGAGAAACATTTCAGACGTCAGCATGAAAAAAGTTGGAGGTATTGAAGGTTAATGACTGTGAAGTTTTAACAACAAATATGGTTTAGATGACAATGATTTCACACAGCAGCAGTCATTTAGACGTACTTACTTTTCAGCTACATTTAGCAAATTGATATAGACGCTGCATCTTTCATTTGTAATAATTGTGATTATTCTTGTAATTAATCATTAAATAGATGACCTAAAATGTTAGCTGCTCATTTCCAACTCAAGGGAAAAATGATTTAACTGTTTGATTCAATACTTCTGTTTTCACAACCTCAATGAACATAGTCTTCAAAGTAGAAAGATCTTTTACTCTTTTACATGGTGTTTAACATCTTTAGAAATAGCAAAACTGTCCAACAAATCAACAAAACAAAAAGCATTGGCTTTGTCTAGCAAAATAAGACACAAAGCAATGCCACATTAACCTAAAAAGGGATACATTAGCTAATTGGAGACACACAGGTACACGTTATTCCCTAAATTATGTCTTAGAATTTTTTTTCGTCTTTGTTCTTACAGTACTTTCACAAAGACAGTCAACAACAACCATTGCATGTAAAGTTCTTTAGTGAGACAATGTCACTAATTGTCGAGACTGATTCGTGTTCCTGAATTAAAGTTGAAGTAATTGTAAATGTGTAATTATGCTTTTTCAAGAAAGCAGGACAAAAGCCAGCTAAGCAGCACAACATCACATAAATCTGAACGTGGATGTCAGTTCATGTCACCTGCTGTACCTGAAACGGTACCCAAACAAACCCAAACAACACCACCCATTTTGTCGTTTTAACTTTTTAGTCTGAGTACCAACTGAGAAGAGTGAGGTCAAATGTTAAAAGACACAAATCTACTTTTGAGTATGTGAAACTACTGCTAGTCACATGGTCCTCATACTTAGAAACTCTTGTGTTTCAGAGCTATTTTCTCCTGACAAACTGCACCACACTTAACGTGACACTCCCGGTGTGAAAGCGCCTTTCAGTGGATGACAAGTGGTTCTAATTACAGCCCACACAACCACCATGACTACCCTCAATGCTGACAGTCTGTTGACCTTAATGCATAGTTTATACTTAAAAGAATGGTTGAGATACAGATGGGTTCTCTGTTTGACATCAGCCGATTTTCAAAATAAGGTTTCTAAGTCGTGTCCAAAGACCACCAAAAAAGGCTACAATACATCACTGGAAATTCCCACTGTCAAAGACCGCTCTCCACTGAGTGCCAGTCTTTCATCAACTCCAAAATCCCCAGTGAAGCCATGAAAGTAAAAGTACCTTCATAACAACAGGGTTACCGTCGGCTCCTAAATCAGTTTTATTAAGATATACAAAGGTCTTTTATGAGAATGACACTTGTCGTTTTCCTCCAGTTTTAGACAGGAGTGTGAAATTAAATCAAACAGGGTGACAGGACTATTCATTAACTGTTACAATGCATTTTTCACCCCATCTTTAATATGTGAGAAATTAGGAATATTTTCCTAAAAACCTTTACTGTCGAAGGAGCAGGGGAAGTGCCTCAGCTTCACCTTTATCTGCATCCCCTGTCTGAACAAACAGAGCGGTCAAGGCCACAAACACACACACCTGCTACTGTGTCTACAGCAAACACAACCTTTGGACGTCCCCAAGAAGCCAAAACACAGATTACACACACAGTTGCAAATGGGGAAACAAAACACCAGTACACACAAACGTATGCATTCACCCATATTAGAGTCAGATAAATGCTAGCATATCTACCCCAGTCAAAGGGCATTTCCATATGAGGGTTCTTAACTGTATATTTCTTGTGGATATCTTCAAAGCATCTGCAAATTAAAGTACATGACATAAAAATACATTTCAGTTTTATTTGAATGGACCAAAATATGTAGTAAATGTATAATTCAAGCATCAGCAAAAGCCTCCATTTTTGATTAAATTATCCTTTTTCCTACTTTGGACTCATTATAAAGCATGATTAAAGTGATGAAACATCAATCTAAACAGCACTAACTACAATCACCTACAATAATTTGACACAAAACATCTTCTTCCTCACTAGAAACCTGATGATATGATACACACACATTAGGATCATGATATAATATATTATGATACTGTTGAAAAGGCAATTCCTGGAAGAATTTAATTACACCAGAAACCATGCACAAATTTGTATAATTTTTTTTTAAAATCATGACAGGATCAAATGCTATATCGAAAAATTCTCCTGTGTTAAAACTTAAATCATATTTTATAGACATTACAGATTAAGATCTTGCTCAAATGTTCTATTCACATGACATTATTTTGTATAGTCCCAGCAAAGGAACATACACCTGAGTAAAAAGTAATTTTAGGATGCTACAAATAATCATTATTTACTAAAACAGTCTTGAATGATAATAAATAAAACAATAAATGAGTCAAAAAGGAACCACCGCCATATCTACATTTGAATAAATACCTAAAAAATATTGATACAGAATCCTGAAATGAAATATTTCGTTCTATTGCAGAATTAATATTGTCTACATGCCTGTTCTTCACTGCTGGTTATTGACGAGTCAACTGGTGGAGGCTTTTTTAAAAGAGTCATTCCATCATTACTTCATTGATATTGCTGTGTTCACTATTGTTATTGAATGTATTGTGCGTTAGTTCCGTCAAAAAAATGCCCGGGTTGGTTTGTTTCTAGCTGTTTTTGGAGGGTAGAAAAATGACTTGAGGTCGAACAACAGAGTTTACCGGTACTTCCTCATACATGTCCATGTCGCAGTGATGAGGCATCTCTGATTGGCTCAGAGAATGAATGTGCAAAGGAGCACTCCTCCCTCCCCCCTCGCTCTGTGTGTGTTTACCATCTGAGAGTAGCATCCAGCTAGGTTTCGTACCGTTGCATGTTTTGAAAACGTGCAGGAAAAAAAAAATGCTTTTATCCCAGAAATTCTACGTTCGTGTAGAAGCGTACCACAGCCCATGGCCAAGTACGAATGGGTGTTACAGAACCAAAACAGTAGGTGGCGGACTGGAAGAAATTCTGTCGCTATCCAACAAATGTAGAAAAAGACAAACCCTTAACTATCTGCTAGCCTGTTTGAGGAAAATATATTTCACGGAGTGTTTAAGTTGGTAAGGTGAGCCTGTATTGTGCAGAGCCAAGGTTTTTTGAAGAGACAACAGGAGCGCCGCCTGTGGTGTCCTGGTGCTTAACCCACTTAATGTTGTCGAAATGGTGAGGAGTTCACTTCTGGACTCACACACAGATTGCATTCACACAGCATCATACCATGCTGGAATAAAGAAGAACCTTCCCAACTGGCCTCGGGAATGGAACTTGAGCACAGTTGTCTTCACGTGGACAAATTTCAGCGGACTGGGTCTAGCACACTCGTGTACAGACTTGAGTACACTGTGTGAAAACCCTGTAAGATTCAGCTACAGATTACGTCCTCCTGAGACCCAACAATGCATGTTTGTCCTCTATAGGGACAAAAATTTCACAGTTTTATTGAAGAAAATATAAACAAAACAAAAAAAATGTCCACTGCAAAAGACATTCCATAAAAAAAACTTTAAAAATGCAACTGAAAAAAACTGCTGCATTGTAGTGCTTCCAATACAGACAACTATTTAAAAAGCCAAAACTTGTACTGTGCTGTGTCTCAGGAGGATGTTCCATGTAGACACTTTTTTTTTTCAGTTGCAAGTTTCTGTCCTTAAATGAGAATCCTTTTACTCATCCAAGTTGTTAAATAAACACACAAACACAAATGAAACTATTTTTGTGTTGTAAGAGCCTCAAAATGTAAAGTTTCGACAAGGTTTCATTGCCATAAGATCAGACGGTTTGTTCACCATGAAAAGAAAAGTACTCCCTCGAATCAAACGCCAGTAAGAAAAAAAGTGATGATCTGAAAGACGGACAGGCTTTGTGTATAATGAACCCTCGGTACCCCCTGTAATAAACCAACACAATGGGCTTAAGCAACTAGAATAGCGAGTAATTAAAGGCATTGTATGAAATTAAATGAAAATAGAAAATGCTGGCTAGAATCATTAGACTGAGGGCTCTCTTGTAGCTCTCCTCCCACAGTCGTTTTTGTCTTAGTGTCTCTTTTCATGTTTTCTATTCTTTACCGAGCAAGCAGCGGCTTTTTATTTAATTAATGATTAGTCTGTCTTTTTGGAGAGCGACGCCTCACATGTACGAACCGACTGACTGACATGACCCTGAATTAACCAGCGGCGATGGAGACGACGATAAATACCACAGTTGCTAAATGTACATCGCTACTCACTCAACTGAGAAATACCTATCATCATAAACCAGGATACAGGACAGAAAGATAGAACGATAGGACGTGTATATGTATCCACAGTCACATTGATGAAGTAAAGGGTATCTGGGGTAAAATAAATGATGCCGGATGGCTTTGACGGCCTGCAGACACCACACTCTAGGGATGTCTGCAAAAGCGTGATTCTGACAAAACTGACTTACAAATTGTTCCATCAGCGAGACAATGCGATCTGACTTGATGTGATGCTTTTTTTTTTTCCTCCCCATCAGGCGTCCCTCCCTTAGATTGTAATGTGAAAGGAAGAATGGAGCGCTTATGAGAACAATTTGCAAAATGTCTGCACTGCACGAACAACACCCATTCATTTTTCTGTCCTGATAAAAACCTGCATAGATAAAAAGATTAGTCAATCAAAAACGAAGACGCAACCATGTTACAATCAATTCATCACTTGGGTCATTTTCCAACAGAAGTGTCAACAATTTTCTATATCCTGCTTCTCAATTGTGAACATTTCATGATTTCCTTCACTGACATTTTTATCATTAAAGAAAAATGACTTACATGTGTGTTTTTCATCTCACCAGTGAATGTATCACCTGCATAACCATCAAATTGATGGACAGAAAAATAATTTATTGCAGTTAAAAGCACAAGCTGACACAAAAACAATGGAGATCAATGTCCACATCAAGACACTTTCAAGGTTTAATGACTTTTTCTCTACTAAAATGTGCAATGAGTTCCATTTAAAAGAAGGGATTGTCTGGAAGGTCTACCAGAGTCATACATTCATGCACAATCGGAAAGATAGTAAAATCTTCCTGTCAGGGGTCAGAGTGCTCTAAGTTACAAACTAGGATGTAAACAAGCACATATTTAATTTATCATTATACTGCATTATGTGGTGTGGTTGTCACGGTACAGAAAACCCCACAGAGGTCAAATTTGGTCATAAAATCCAAGCAAGTAAATATGCAGTCATTAATCAGGGTGAAGGTTTCTTTAATTGTAGCTCTTCACTCTGAGCCTCCCAGACAACAGCAGCATAATGAGACTGACACTTTACCAGCTGGACAAACACAACACAGGAAAGCTTGTCTGAATACACAGCATCTTCAATCAGTTGCTCCGGAAACACAAGCCACCATCAGACACTTTAAAAATCAACCCCTCAGCCTTTTTAGAGTCATTTCTCTGCCTGAAACACAAAACCAAATCCATTCAGTTGATGCAAATACTTGATCCAATGTATTGTTCAGTTTTGTATAATCATAGGATTCCTGAGAGAAATAATGAAGTCAGTCATTTTCCAGTTTATTTTGCTCGAATGAAAGTTAACATTGGAAAATTTGATTTGTTACTGTACAGCTGCGTGGTAGTGAAATTATTGAAGTGGGTACACAGTCCTGCTTCCTACACTAACTACAGAGAACTTCTATGCAACGGTACTCTGGAAAATCATGCAATGTTCAGTCTATCCTGCACAGGACAATGTGCCCTTATGGACCACGTTTGTTTGTCTTACAGTAGATTTTGGGGGACACAGTTTCTGTCCTACTAATATTATAGGGCTATGGGGTGGTGCCACCTGAGTATGCTAATTTCTCTTTTCCCTACTTCCTGAACAGACATTTGCCTTGGACTATTATATAGCATTCACATGTATAATAACTAATGTCACACTGATGATTATGTTTGTATGACATGTTTAGTGTGGCAGCAAGGTGCTGTGCCACGGTAAAACCTATGCCAGCAGGAGCACTTAGTTATTATTAAAGATGTAATACTCAGAGAGTGCAGACCCCACCAAGGCAAATCAGCCCCCCTCCCCTTTTTTATCTTTTTATTATTATTAATAGTTTAGTATTATTTTATTTCTTTTCAAATCTTTTTGGTGTATGTTATCTATATAAGTATTTACATTTTCATCAGAACTTTTGTGTTTCAATCTTTCAAATTTAAAATGTCCTTTGTATTATCTTGTTAATCTGTTCATTTATGTTTAAATAAAAACACCATCATTGCTATTTTATATATATCACTTTGGAAAAATGTGGAAAAAAATGAAGGGGCTGGTCTCCTTCAGTTTAAAAAAAAAGTCGAAGTTGAATTTAAACAATCAACCATCTTTCTTGAAGGGGTGGAAAGTGATTTGGAGCTTGGACCCATTAACATTTAAAACATAAGATATTCCTGTATTCATCCCACAAGGGGAAATTCCAGATTTACAGGAGCGATAGTGGAACACAAACAAAACACACAATAACAAAAAAGAGCAAAATCAAAAACTACAAAAGCACTCGGAGAGCACAGACTCCGCCAAAGCAGAGCTACGCTCTCCTGAAAGACACACGTGTGTACCCCCTCACCCCCTCCACTGATCACCACCACACTTTTATTACTTGTTCTTTGTGCCATTGTCAACATATCCTGAATATTTCAGCCAAATCCATCCGTAACTGAGTTATCTTGCTACAACACACACACTCGCTCATCTAAAAATGCTGTATGCACTAGCACACACACACACACACACACACACACACACACACCTCCATTGATCACCACCAAAATGTAATTTAATCAGTTGTCCCTTGTGCCAGTATCAACATTTCCTTGGCAGAGTAACAAGACATTGAACAAAGCACATGAAGGTCCAACATGCCGACCCTCACACAGAAATGTAAGATGTTGGCGAGAGCCCCATTTCAACACCACTGGAGCGTTAAACAAGACTTCCTGGTAAACTGTTGATGAATGTGTTCTCCTGTTGTTGGCCTAAAAGCCAAGAAAATCCCCACAGCATAAACAGGCCTGAGGAACCAGATGGCAGTTTCAGCCAATGAAGAGAATACTTGGACTGGTGTGACTGCCAGAGGTGTGAACTTAAATTTCAACTTGTATATAAAAATCGTATATTATTCCATTTAAATGTGTTTTTTATTGTAATAAATAATAATACAAGTATTCATAGAATGCCTAATCTCACCCCTTGCTTAAAACTGCTTGCAAAAAATAGACTTGCTGGAATGTTCATAAATTGTCTGAGTCTAATATAATTTTGTGGCTTCACTTGTAAAATAAGACAATCCAAGAAATGATTGGTCTCTCCGACTATATTTGACATGAATCATAATAATATTTCTGTACTTCTTCAACCAATGTTGGGTGAGATTAAAAAAAATACATAGCCTCAGTGTCAGTTTATTTTTTTTTCCTGTTGCATCAAATATGAAAAAAAATTTAATCAGTCAAGTTCCACTATTATGACACCTATAATATCCATTCATCTGCATCGCCACTAAAATCAATTTTAGCAACAAAACACCATACTTTTACATTACTCGTTTTGTTTTTGGGGGGGTGGGTTTTTTTTTTTCTTTCTTCATTTTCTTTGACAAACAGAAGGAAATGCTGGTCTTCTCCAAAATAGTTCGTCAATCTAATAACTATCATATTTTACATCTTAGAGATGTCCGTCATCTCCAGAGAATGCACTGTATATTCATGATATAGGCCTATCATTCTTTTTTGTTCAGAAGTAAATGCATGCAAGAACATTGCAAATTTGCAGGCTCTTTTTTGCCAGAGATGGAGTGTCAGTAATGAAGTTAAAGCACAGATGTGTTAGTGTATATTCCACTAAATATGGGCCTAATTTGCAAGAGCAATAATCAGAAATAATTACTGCATGTCATTCTTGAAAGCTACTGTAACACACAGGTACCTGCATCCTACACAACTCCTGTGTAAAATGAAAAAGGACATTTTTTTAATGTATTGGAGGCAGCTGCATTTTTTTGAAACAGTAACAAGACAAAAACACTCAGAGATAAAAACACATTCACAGTGGGACACATGAATGCGGAATGCTTTTACTCAGTACATTTGTGACGGTTTGGTATTGTTTATTACCAGCAGTCTGCACTAGTAACTGTCCTCATTATAATGTAACGGAAATCTGGGAAAACACATCAACGGTGAAGAAAGAAAAAAATCAAGGAACAACCAATACAACCAATGTTCTCTACATGATAGCAGCAATGTTATCAGTAACAGCAGACAAACAACATGCATGTTGTTATGTACACATGCTGTGTACATAACATCAATCTGTATTAGTAAATCCAATACAATACAATCACGGAGAATAGAAAGGAATAGAAAGATTGTGCAGAAACGTTTCTAAGTGGAAAATGTATGGGTTTTTTTAAATTCTATACATCAACATTTTTCCCAATTTCAGGTCATATAAAGTAGTGCTGGGCCATAAAATTATAACAATATACATCCTAATATAACTTTTCCCCCAATAGAAATATGAGACATGCGCAATACAATTTTGCTAGAATTAATTCATCCATGTTTTGACAAGCATAAGAATAACCAATCATAGTAACAATCAAGTAGCGCCACACCCAACCAATCACATTAGAGCCACGTCAAGTTAGGTTAAGATAAGACAAACCTTTACTCGTCTCACATTGGAGAAATTTGACGTATGTGGAGGTTGAGTGTGAGAGCCAGCTGAACACATGCTAATATTTGGCCTACAGGAGGAGATAATGCGTGTTCCCTCAGGAAAAAAAATGATCAAAAGTTTGGGCAACTGGGTTACTGAAAAGTAGGAGCAGAGCTCTCCCCAGATGGTAGCACCTCCTTTCCACTATCTGAGCACCTCCTTGCTTTTTCTGGTAGCCTAGCTGTGCTATCCCTATTAATTTCATGGATGGGTCTAGTCGTGCTTCATAGTCAGGGGAGGCAGGCTACAAAGTTGTCTTTCAAATATCTCTGTATGCAATACAGCGTAATCTTTAGGATGTGAAAGTTCACAGAGGAGCCAGGAGAAAGTTACGAATGATAAAACAAAATTGGGGATTATGGAGTTTAACGACTGTTGTCGCTTCTGTAAAAAGAATTTAAAGTTTTCTCACATTCTTCACTCATCTTTGATAAAAGGAAATCACCATCCAGTCGGCAGCCATCTATGTTCTTCTATGGTTGTTTCCGGTTGTTTCTCTCCGAATCATCACAGCGTCACTTTGTTACTCCCGCCCTCTGACTCTATACTTCACTGTGATTCGTCGGCCAGTTTCAGGGAAATCTAGCCAAAAGTTACATTGAGCATAACTAGACTACTACGGTAGCAAATTAGATTTTCTGCCGCTATGGGCGTCTAGCACAGCTAAGCTATGCGTCCGGCATTGTGCTAGTGAACTCTCGTGTGTGCTGTCAGCTCACGATGTTTCAAGCACTTTCAATGCAAAATTTTCCATAAACAACTCCAGCTGACAGGTATCTTGGACAGGAATCCTGCAGCTACCAAACAAATACATGTAGCATATGTGAAGAATGCAAACACTCACCTTTCTCCATGAAGCCTGATGCAGAATGCAAACAGTATGAGGAGGTTAAGTTTCAGTTTCAGTTTGTGCCAGTTACAGCAGCTATGGAACACACATTCTTTAAGATGGTATGTTTTGTTTGTGTGCTCTTTTAAAACTTCAAAGGTTTTGCCTGCTGGCCAGACTTTTAGTTTACTTTTAAATAGGGATGTGTATTGGCAAGAACCTAGTGATGTAATACATATTACAAAACTAAGATCATGGTACGATATATTGCGATACTGTTAAAAAGGTAGCTTTTTGTTAGTTTCTTTTTTTAAATGACCATTCCCTGGAAGAACTGGAGTACAGTAGAACTATGCACAAATACAAAACATACTTTTATTTGATTACAACAGGATCTGATTCTATATCACAAAATGTTCCTGTGTTAAAACGTTACGTTATGTTTAAGATCCTGCTCAAATGTTCATATTCTATTAGTTCATAACTAATATTGTAACATTATTTTTGCACAATCTCAGCAAAGCCGCTCATACAGTAAAAAGTTATTTTAGGATGCTTCAAATAGTGATTTAATAATAAGACAATGTTAAATGATAATAAATAAGACATACAAAGAAAAACAAACAAAAAAATGAACCCCCGCCATACCTGCATTTGAATAAATACCTAAAAATATTGATACAGTACTTTTCAATATTCAGTGTTTTAGTACTGCAAAATTAAATACTGTGCTATGTTGCATAAATTATATTTTGTAACACCCCTGGTTTTAAACATATGTAGCTCTTATTTATATGAAACAGTTGTATAATGTTCTTCAGCACATCTGTCATGTTCAACCTCTGACAGAAAATAAATCCTATTTAAATAAACAATAATATTCTGATGTCTTCACAACTAAAGTGTAACAAAAAAAAAAGAAGCTTGACAAAATACTGATTTAATTCCTAGTTGTGATACATACATATTGTGTAATACTTTTCTTCCCATATTATCCAGCTGTAATACGAGTTCCATTGTACTTTACACATTATTCGTCTTGTCATGTGTCTAATGGTAAATGGACCACACTTATATAGCACAACTTCCACTGTGATTCATATATAGTCTTCACGTTCACACCAGTAGGCGACAGTTGCCAGACCTACCGGGAACAATTCAGGGTTCAGTGCCTTGCCCAAGGACATTTTGACATACAGACATTCGGAGCCAGGATTTGAACAATCATTGGATGACCCGCTCTACCAACTGAGCCACAGCCACCCATGTTCAACATGTGGCAGGAGTAGGAGCTTGGACTTCACTAACCTGGTTCTAATTAACCTGTTTGATCAGAGCATCTGGTTTTATTATTATATATCCATTCATATTCACACAATGGCAGTGAACTGAAACTAAACTATTCAGAGATTTTATGAAAAATTATTTTTTTATCAATACCTAACTTGTCTTACACCATTCCTTGGGCTGAGAGCCTAAAACTGCCAGACTACTTTGTCCCGATAGCATGAGTGGTTCCACACAAACGTGAAAATAACTGAATCCAGACAAGAAAGACATATATTCACACAACACAAATACACACATATCCAATCACTCACTGAATATGTGTGTGACTCTGCATTCATGACTCCTGCCATTGACTCCTGACACTTTGACCTATGACCTCCAAAGTCTGGAGCCTCTTCCGGTGTTTAATCACTACAAGGGGAAAGTCTTTTCCCTTCTCTCGCTTGTGCTCTCTGCCAAGTTATGAGGGATAATTTAATTCCAGCCTCCAAGTGTAAGAGAGGATGTTAAAAGTCTTACTTCTGGTGTTCAACAAAGTTAATTTGGACTAAAATCAACCACATGGCTCCAATAGAAAAGCATCATACTAATAAGGTTTTAACATGGGTTTTTATTTAACATAAGCTCTATAATACAACAACAATCTGAGAGAGTTTTGTGTCCACTTCAAGTAAGCAGAGAAATGAATATGAATAAGGTAGATAATGATGAAGTAGCAAACAAACATTATCTCAGCACAGAAATAACTGTCTAGTCAAAAGATAATATTTATGTTCCAGATCCATAAAGTGGCTGAACACATGGTGCACCAGGTCTAAGCAGACAGCCGTCCATCTGTTACACACTATTCATCTCTAACATTGTGTTTTTCAATTTCACAGCCTATGATCATGGGTTAAAGCAGGTAATGCTGTGTTCGGCAGCCAGGGAAACAGTCTGCTGCACTGCAAACTTCAACCCTCACATATGCTCAACACTCAACGTCCTGGGTTGTCACTGAAAAGTCACTGTAATTAACACTGTGCTATACAAAACAACAAAACAAAATCATCCTCGTGCATTATGAGGAAATCCTTGTACTTGCCATCAATAGAGTTGATTTAATGGTTAGTAGCACAAAGCAAGTGAAAGCAAATGTGCACACATCATTTATCAAGCACACTTATTTTTTTTTTTGTTAAACATCTGAATTTTCTGGAACTGTTATCCTTTTTAAAATACCACTTACACAGTACAGGAACAGTTGAAAACCTTCTGCTAGGCTGCATTAAATTAACAAAAAGACATGCAACAGACTGTCTATTACTATTAGAAATCAAAATGAGTAATGAAGTTTGTGAATTCATACACTGGCCACATTTCAAAGGACAATCTAAAAACTGGACAAAGAAATGACTATTTGTAATTTACTTATATCAGTATGGACCAGCACAAGTTGTAAATAACATCGTGTTAGTATTTAATACAGCATTGTGATTATATCTGATTTGTTGTTGTAAAAAAACCAAGTCAATATTTTGGGTGATGCATACAATGGTAAAGAGTTCTTCACATGTTACTATGGCAACCAGTCCACGTGTCACCATATTCTCATGTCAATGTTTTACTCCAAATTTATTTTCAGCATAGTTAAACATAAGTTCTAAAAGGTTTTGTTCCACTTGATATCACTTTCCGTTCAAAACGACATGTTGTAAATCTTTGCGTAAAAGCTTAAAAAGTTTATATCCATTTCAGTAATTTGACATTTTCACCTAAAAATCTTATCTCCCCAATTTTTTTATACACAATGTTAAAGTGAGTATAAATACATACTTAAATATGTATAATAAATGCATATACGTTACTCTGCTTACAGGACACACTGTTGAAGATGAAATCTGCCCATGTGTTACCACTTGATCAGACCCTAAAAAATAACAAATCAGCCAATTAAATAACTTTAGAAAATGGAAGTAGGTACATAAAATGAGTCCTTAATTTCAAAATGATGGATTCTTCTGGATTTTTTTTTTTTTAAATATCCGTATTGTTCACAAATTTAAAGCCCCTTGAACAAAATCGGGCAAAAAAAAGACAGAATTTCACAAGGCACATGTTCTCTCTATGACTATCATCTTTCAGTCCAAATCAACAGATTGGATATAAAAGATAGATGGATTTGACACCATTTCCTGGCGTTATTGAAAAGGGAAGCTATTTTTCAGACTTGTTATGGTGAGAAACAAAGGCAGCAGTAGAATCACATCTAGTTTGCATTTCTGTGAATCTGATCAGTAAGTGGCAAGTACACCCGTTAGTCATATATTTAACCTCCCACCTGTCTGTGATTAGCAATATAAAATATGGGTATCACAGCATAGATTTCCTAGAACCTGAAACCACTGGAAACGAGTAGATGCAGACATATTACAGTATGCCCTTTCAGACCGCTTGAATTATAATATGCTGAAAGTTTACTGTGGAATTGTTGCCCAGTGACACTAAAAGCACTAATAAAACAATCATACACTGCAGCTTAAATCAGTATCAGAAACCATAGAGTAAAAAATAAATCAATCAATTCAGCCCATTTCTTGTTCCACATTCTTTGCATAACTAGTTTAAAATATTTTTATCTGATCTGTTTCACCCATCTCAGTGTTAAAATTTAATTAATAGATCATTTACTCCCAAACACTGACATTGAACTAAAGGTTTTCAGTATGCATCAAACTTTACTCCAGGGAAGCAGAGACAGCTGCATGTCACTAGCTAGGTTTACATCACCCTCAAAAATACACATAATGTAAATTGTGCAATAGAAATGTGGTAAGAGAAATGCCTGCTCCCCACCTCTCTCTGTCTCTGCGAAAACTGTGATATATACTGTAGCAAGACAGACGGGACTTAATTAGAAATCACACAACAGAAGCCAAACACTGTTCAGTGGACAACACCTACAAATATAGTTTGTCAAAATTGTAGAAATATCACTTTTATTTTGGACAAAACTGTAATGGAAACCCAGCTGTTAATTAAGCATTGCTACAAATTATGCCAATTGTCACAAAGTCCAACTGTCCAGTCCTGCGTCCAACTGGACAGCTCAGAGTAGCTACAGTATGCAGACAGAGAAACATAAGGAAATGTTGTTTGTATATTTAATCATACTTCTTGTTTTGTAACCATCGTGTGAACAATTTGATGGTTTTTAATAAAGATTAATGTTTTTTTTTTTTAATATCAGATGGAATTCTTCATCGTGCATTAGTGTAGCAACAAAGTGAGCAGGAATGATGGTGCAAGAGACAATGAATCCTCACTGTATGTGTGGATGATCTCTTTCATGCCAGTGGATTTACTGTCGGCCTCAGGGTGCAGCTCAGTGACAACTTTCTGTGCAAAAACAAACAGCTACAGCAGTTTGTCACAGCAGCCTGCCTGCATTCCTCTCAAACTGGTTTTTAGTAGACTGAAAAGGCAATTTTTATGTACAGATGTTACAACTCCTGCTTGCATGTCTGTCACAACATAAGTGTCTCCCTGAGGTTGAAATATAAGTAGGTGGAGCTAAAATGAGACTGGGCTGGTGTGATATCTAGTGGTTGATTCAGGTCAAAGTTCAACAAAGGTGAGATATAATTGTGTATTTCTTCACTTCAATTAGAGAAATACATGGCAGACATGGTTTTTTATTCATGAAGGCCTCTGTGTGTGATAGTCAATACATTAAATATACTGGATATCTGTGCATTTTTTTTGCATTTTGTCATTTTGACTGCTATCAGATAATGTACTTCAGTTTAATATTATCACATCTTAAAATGCTATGTACTGTATTTTCTCTGTTTACTCTACCTGAAGGCAGTTTCCAGGTATGAAAGCATAAACCCATATCTCTGTATAAGTGTGGTAAAATGAACAAAAATAGTATTTTTTATTCTAGAAGTTGGATTTTGATCGATAAGATATTGATCTGCACATATGAGAAATTAAATGGAAAAAAGGGTGTTTTAGAAGCTTTTCACAACTATAGCATGGAGTCTGAATCAAACAGAAAATTAATCTCTGCTCTGGTGGTGTATTTGCGCTTATACGTGATCTACAAACTACCAGTGCAAGCTAAATGACTCTTATAGCCAGATGTGCTTTGTATTATAGGATAAGACAAGAACACAAGTCTACCAAGGTTTTGGATCTGGATGTTTGTAACTATTTGTAAACTAGTGTTCCTTGTTCACTAACGATTTATTTTACCAGTCATTAATCATCTCTTAGAGGGTTTTTAATAATTCAAAGAAATCCTCTGTCCCATTTTTTGAGATATGGCCATTTCAATATTTGACCACGTCTGACGTCACTCCAATGTTATGCAACGTTGTACAATGACCACATTTCACATGTTAGATCTAATGTTAAATATCAAACACAAGATATTGTCTGATTAAACAAAATATGTCAATAACCGTGCTTTAAAGTAAAGGTCATACAATTTTGCAAATATACCATATGCTTGACATCATATGACGTCAAAATGTGATGTCATCGAGCCTATCGGTGTTATCTCATCTGATGTCTGAAGGTCAGACCAAATGAATGTAAAACCACCTGATACTATCTGTTCTGGATTCTGAGATATCACCACTTATGTGTTTTAGATGTTGACCTTCACTGAGACCTTGACCTTTGACCTTTATAGCTCAAAATATAATGCTTTCTTCCCTGATGCATTATCAATCATCTCTGAAAGTTTCCTCAAAATGCATCCATAACTTTTTGAGATATCTTGCTGACAAACAAACAAACGTGAAGTAAAACATAATCTCCTTTTGCAGAGGAACTAAAATTTGCACCAGTCAAGAATGCAGAATGCCTTTTTCTTTCTTGCTGTAAACCAGGGGTCTGCAATTCTGGTCCTGGAGAGCTGCTGTCCTGCATGTTTTAGATGTATCCCTCTTCCAGCACACCTGATTTAAATGATCAACCTATCATCAAGCTCTGCAGAAGACTGATAATGACTGTCAGGTGTTCTGTGGAAGAGAGGAACATCTAAAACATGCAGGACAGTGGCTCTCTAGGACCAGAGTTGCAGACCCCTGCTCTAGACACATTAAACCAATAAGCAGGTTTGCACTGACACATTTAGGTGCACTCCTAAGCCAAAACCACACCAGTTCACATTCATCAGATTCAGACTAAACCAAACTGACAGAAACTATCCAGTTTGTTCCAGCTGAATCGGACTCCGGTGCATTTTTGTCCTTGGTTCAATTTGTTTGGAAAGCTGCAACCATACGTGTAATAACTCATCCAGTCAGACAGACAGACCCAAGCAAACAAACTGAGGACTGAAAATGAGCTAAAGTAGCTACTTTTTATCCTGTTCATCATCCCATTAGGTTAAAGTCCATTTAAAGAGGGAGATAAGACCATAGAGGTAATCATGTGCAGTGTGTACTCTGTTACTACATGTAAAACATCCAGTTTAGCTGAATTCATCCAAAATATCTAGTTAACCTCCTGACCCTATAGAAATGTTTGAGGAGTGTGAATACTTGAAAGAGGTCACAGCCCTTACATTTGCCTTCCTCTCTCTGTGTTAAGCTGAAAGTATGTTCTCAAATTATGTCTGCCAAATAAGAAACCAAGGAAATGTATTTCTTCCTCCAACAAATATCTGTATGATCTTCAAGGAAATAAAATCAACAAGTCTAAAGATGATGTAAACAACAGGAGATTAGACTATTTATTGCCTTTATTGTTCTGTGTGCAGAGGCATGTACAAAATGGGCTTTTGGAGAAACATCCTAGCTCCTGGCAAAAAAGGATTTACTGAAGAGTGTATTCAAAAGGACACTTCTTCAATTGCTTTGGGAACACATAAGAAGTGTTATTTCCTTGGAACAAGCAACTGAGATGTAGGCTACACCAATGCACATTTTCGTCATTTATAATGACAGAATGAGCCAAAGCATGCACTTTAGTGGAAGTTTCCTATTAGAAAAAATATTTTCATCAATCATTTTTCATAGATTTCTACTTAGAGAGATCCTGTACATATGAGATATTCTGACACAAGACCAAACATGTCCAGACCTCACACCAGAGACTACAGTGAACAGGGGGATACTCATAACTACTCCAGAACTCTTTATAAAGCTTAGAGAAGATATGGTTGACTGATTGAGCATCATATAGGCAATAACATCAAACAGAATATGTCAAAACACAGCAGTGTCGGTGCAGGTATAATGGTTTTATGGCTTTGGGGTTCAAGGTGCAGTGTGGAGGTTTTTGTAATCCATTACCTGACATCATGGGCAATTACCTCCCCATCATGTAGCTACAGGAAAGCTTAGGTCAAAAGCACAATGCTTTTTTTTAGAGTTTTTTAGAGTACAGCACATGCGTGACTTTTGTGACCTTTGGAATCTAATATTCTTGACCTGTTGGGCAGCTGATATGTTCACTGACATCTCACTAATACTGGAATAAAGATAGATTTACATTTATATCACAGTAGGTTATAAAATGGTATGAGAGTTCAGAGCATGTTCCTTTTCCTGTTATCACTGACATATTAGAGGAAATCTGTAAATTATTAACTGGTATCTGCATAAAGCTGAACACTCTGGGATTCATCCAAGTAGTGTCATCGTATCATGAACAGGATCAGCCCACTAGCTGTGGCTCCAGATGTTTTGTGTATCCCTTAGTCCCAACACATTCCACTGTGTCCTAGTTTGTTCAGACAGTCACAATCAAAACCTGATTCAAACAAAGTCCTGTAGCAATGATCGAGTTATCTTATGCTTTCGAACAAAACCATTAGACTCTCTTTAAAAGGATCATGTAAACTTTTACATAATTCAGGCACTCAAGCACACCAGCCTCCCTTAACAAACGCCACTAATACATAACTAAATGTGAACGCAATGCCGTCGGAATAAACACCGTACAACGAAAACAATTAGGATGTTTTATCGCTTAAACTTGCTGTATGGTAAATACCATCTAAGCCGAATTCATCACAGCTCTTTCTTCCTTGCAAGACACCCCAGGAAACCTTAAACAATGCTCTTACTTTCCCCCCAATAATCGATATATCGTTTAATCGTACGTTTTTTAAGCGGAGTTCAGTGTGACGTTTTCTGAAACAGACGAGGACGCATAGGCGACGCACTGATAAGAAATCACGAGTCCCTCCCAAATCTTAACAATCCCCTAAAGCTTTTCCCTATTGTGCGAGGTTTGTTGGACTTTTTTTGAAGACATGAAAACAGAAAGAAACTTGAAGTAAAAAGCACTAAACCGTTAAATATTCATGTGAAACTCAATGTGGAAACAGTCATGCTGCTTACCCCTGGATGCGCCGCCGGGCTCTCTATCAATGAACCGTCTTGTTTTTCTTGTATATTCCTCAAAGATTTGAAAAGTCCTCTTCTGTGTCAGCTCTTGTCCCAAAAAAAAAGTTCCTAAATCTTACATCCTGATAAAGAAGAAACCGCTTTTAATGGATCAACCCGGAACGGAATAAGGTCCAGTTGCGCAGCCGCTGCAGTCTGAGCTAAAGTTTACTTCAACAATATTCCCACGACTAATAAAGTAGACAAGCTGCTTTCTTCGTCCTTTCCACGCCCAGGAACCCGGTTCACTAACCACATGCCCGGCTCAGGTATAAGTCATCACACACACACACACACACACTTCCACTTGAGTGTGTGTTTTTCTCTATCCAGTGCGAACACGAAGCGCAAACACTCAGTCCGTCTGGAAACGGCGCGATACAAAACTGACTGAGTATCGGGATGTGAGTTTTTCTTCTTCCTCCTCCTCCTCCTCTTTCCAATAACCCCCAATGCCTGTTAGTTCTCACACATTTCCGTCAAAGTAGAGATATTCAGCTCATGTACGAACAGCATTGAGGCCGGTTTCCTTTCAAAATAAAAGCTGATGGAAGACAAAATTAAAGCACAAATACTGTTGTTTTATGACTTCTGATCCACTAATCCTAACAATCCATGTAAATTGTAATAAATAGATATTGATATGATCCGCTTTGGCTTTTGTTGGCTCCTGTAAGTGAATGTGGAAACACTGTCATCTTTTATAACACGTGACCAGTAAAGCCATAACAGTGGATGAAGACACTTGTTTAATGTTTAGTTCATAGCTTAACTTAACTTGTTCATCAGTTTTCTCTGTTTCTGATACAATGACATGCAACTTTATCTCGAACGTCTATAAACATGCACATGGTCAGTGAATTAAGTGGAGTAAAATACCTTATTTTTACTGAAAAAAAATCAGACACTACTTGTAATAAATGGAGATAAATGACTTAACCCATAAAGACCCAGTGCTATTTTTATGCCAGTTTCCAAATGCATTTTTCTCTATTCCTGTCTTCCTTAACTGATTCATCACCATTTTCTTTCTATAATATTATCCAACGTGTTTTGTATGTTTTTGGTGTTAATCGTGTATTTTCCTATATTTAATTCTACATTTTTAAAACAAAGACATTGCTAACTGAAAATAAAAACAAGTGCATCCATCCATTGCCACTGATCCAACTCCATGTGTTTTATGGTGAATCAGTGTTGTAGAATAAGCTGTGTTTCCATGGTAACTAAAGAGCCTCTGGATGTCGAAATGGGTCATGTATGATGACCATGAACAGATGGCAAACTGTATTTTACACCAATTATTTACATGTATTGATATGATTAATGGATCAACATGTATAAAACAGTTTAAATTAGAAAATGACACTTTCTGTTGTGGAGCCTGACAGCTGCAGGACCCCACACACTTACTCAACTGACTCACAATCATATGCCTCCTCCAGTGGTCTTATATTCTTGAATGTGTTACTCATTTTCAATGTAATGTCATCCCTGTCAATCTGCCTGTTCATTAATCATTTCTTTTTTTGTTTTTATCTTTCCTTATTTTTTGTCTCCTTGTTTGCCTTTTATTGTTGAAAAACGACCTGAAAACTTAAATAAAATGAAAGCGTGTGTGTGTGTGTGTGTGTGTGTGTGTGTGTGCCTCCTTCAAATCACAAATTAAACATTGGTTTTAAATTATTGGTGTTTTAAATTGATGTTTTTAAAATTGTGTTTTATGTGTATTTTACCATTGAGTTGTATTCTGTGCATGGATATACTTTTAGTCTGGATGCATGGATGAATTATTTATTTTCTTTCACTTCTGCTACTGCTGGGGTCGTAACTAGGGCTCCCCTGCAAAAGAGGTTTCTGATCTCAGCGGGACTTTCCAGTTGACTAAAGGTAAACGGGCTAAATAAAACAGATATTATCCATCTGGATGTTCACAGCTCAGTGTAGTCTAATTAATTACAGTGGTTTTAGACAATAGTTTTCATGTTTATTTAACCATGTTTTTCTGAAACATTTTCTTTTGATTTTACCCCCAAGCTTTTATGAACATCTTCGTCATTGTTAAATGAAATGTAGGAAAATACTTGGTATTCACAAAAAAACCCTAAAATGCCGAGGATAATATTATAATAAATGCTTTTAACTTGCAGAAGAACTGTGAATGCACAGGGGAAAATCCTTTTGAAGTCAGAACAAAGATAATTGTAGGCATTTAAGGGTTTAGATGAGATAGACACATATTTTCACCAGGTATCTATTTAGTCTTAGACTATTTCCACATACTTCCACAATTCCAAATACTTTTATTTAGCCTCAAACCAACTTTGTTTTGACAGTGTGGCTATATTTCATTTCCCCAAATGTTACTTCTGTTGCATTACATTTTAATCTATCTTTTGAATAAACATTATTAGTTGCTTGTTTGGTTGCTACCAGTGTTATAGATCAGATTAAAATACACATTGCTCATGTTCTGCAGTGTTTTGCATTTCAATTAGTCTCCTAAGGCTCAGTTTCTATCATATTTTCATATTCTCCTCCTTTTCTTCTTATAATGCAGCAGGTCTATTGCATCACAGCTTCTCTCCCACTGATGTAAATTAAGGTCACAGAACAGTTTACTATTTCTAAATAAAATGAACTTAGTATTATTTTGTTGACTCTGAACATTTATTTTTAATTTGCAAAATTGTAAATAAAGAAGGCCTATATTTTCTGCAATAGTAATACAAATCACCAGATTTATTTCTATCAGACTTTATGTCCATGTGACATATGCTATGTTCAATGAAATATTATTCTTTAGAGATGTGTTACTTATTTCTCTATATCCAAGCATCATTGTACCTGAGGCCAAAAATATTTTATTTTGAAAGTCATGTGAACACAAATTGCTCTTAACTTCTCCTAACTTGACACTGGCAGATTAAAGCAAGTCCTATTGAGGGCCATTAAGGACAGCTAAACACCCCCTTAAAAAAAAAAGTAATAACACATTTCGTTCAAACTGAAATACATGAAAGGTCAAACCCAAAAACATTTAACCTTCCAGAAACAAGCCTTTATTTCACAGCACAAAACACATGACAGATGTTGTAGGTGCTGCAGCTTAATCCATTCCGTAGATTGAGACCTATTTCTACAGATTATGCAAAGCTTATTTAAAATGCATCATGTATTTAAAATTCAGAAGCATAATTGAATACATATTTAATTTCATGTGATTAAACTGTATATTTTCTTTTACATTTTGCGTTTTTAATTTTCTTGATGTTTCTGATTGAAGCAATCTGAGCAAATCGTCTGAGTGATCTGGGAGAGCGGTGGGCCTGTCAAGCCTAGTTAAGCGTGCAGTTTCCCCCACTGCTAATTCAAGGGCTTGGTGGAGCACAATGGAAGCTTTGTTGTGGGAGAATTTGTCTCAGAAGTAATCCTTGACACTGGGCCATTTGGGGGCCTAACCTTTTGTTTCATAAGTCTCCTGAATGTTACAGTAGGCATCAGTGCACTAGAACAACTTAAAGTGCTGCACATTGCCTGGTATGGGAGGAATGATTTGTATAGTGGTGAGTAATCTGTAAGTGTGAATATGTGTGTGTGTGTGTGTGTGTGTGTGTGTGTGTGTGTGTGTGTGTGTGTGTGTGTGTGTGTGTCTGCTCAAAGGTCAGAAATGACAGTTTGTTTCTTAAAGGTTTAGTGTAGTCTTATGGGAATATAGGTTTCTCTTATTGTCATTAAATCCTATAAACTAGAAAAGCACTCTGAGAGCGCAGACCTCCGCCAAGGTAGACCCCCCCACCCCCAACCCCGATCACCCCCAAAATGAAATCAGTTCTTCCTGTTCACATTTCCAACATATCCTGAACATTTCATCAAAATCCGTCCATAAGTTTTCGAGTTATCTTGAACACAAACAGATAAACAGATAAACATAACGTCCTTGGCAGAGGTAAATATTATGATTCATGCTCCTCTGTGAAACTATTTACTATAAAGCTGTATTTGAAAAAGTTTGCTAGGCTAACTGATCAATGTAAATCTTAGCTCTTTCATGCATGAATCATGAAAACCTTAGTTAAGATGTTTTTCCAGACTATTTTTGGTCATATGGGGCCAATCTCATACCTCAGTGAGGTCCAGAGGAAAGGTGGATTTTTAAAACATGACAGTGATTTTTAGAGAGATTTTATAGACATTTTAAAGCTATAAATAGTGAAAATGAGTGATTATCTTGTCAGGTATTACCTTATAATAGTTATTTTTTGCATGTGCTTACTTTTTAGCAAGTGCTGCTCAGATGTTTTATGGCAAGAGGAGGTGGATGATGATGTCTAATAACAAACTACACTGTAAACCCAAATGTTCAGAATAATTAAATATATTAAGTTGTGAATATTCAAAGTTTCAGAAATAGTACTACTAACTCAAATGAATTAAGTTGCTGTAACATGTTCTTCTTTTTAAGTAATTCCAATTAAGGGGAACTATTGTGGATATAAGTGAACATAACTGAAAAAATAGATGAGTGGAATTAAGTCATTAAATACTGAGAATGATATTTTACTGTTATTTATATTGTTTCAAATAAGGATGATTGAAAAAAATAAACTTAACTGATGTAGTAGATGCTGAAATACAATTTCAGAGCACTCCAAATAACCACCAATATCTATCACACCAAAAAAAAATTACAATCACAAAACACTAATTTTATTCAGTGGCGGCTGTGGTTCAGTAGGTAGAGTGGGTTGTCCAATAACCAAAGGGTCACAGGTTCAAGTCCCAGCTCTGGCTGTCCTTGTGCTAAGACACTGAACTGACAGAGCCGTAGAATACTAAGTTAATAAGTATTTTAGAATTAATAAGTAATGTTTTAATTTAAGTATACTTTAATAAGCATCTACATTTTAAGTTCTGGAAAATTGTATTTTTTATCAACTTAAAATAATTGAGGCAATCGATTGCCTTCAATTTTTTGAGTTCTGTTAACTTATTTGGGTTTAAAGTGTAAGGTTAAAATTGTGAATTTCGGAGGATTTCAATGATTATCCCATAAAAGGTTAGGTAAAATGATAGTGACCATGCACATCATTTTTACAGTTGCTGTCAAGACACAGGACTTTATATTATATTCAGTAAATATGTAAATGTATGTGACAGCTCAGATATTTCATGTGTCCTCCCTTTTCTTCATAATCTCTTTTGAGTGTTTCTTGGCAGATAATATGACATTTACTGCATTAATCATGTATTTCACTACAGGTTTCATTCACAACACAAACATTTCTTATTTCTAGATTGGCTTGTGAAAATAGCGGCCGCACTAAATACTAATACAAACACTGTAGATGCCATTTAATCGTGCTTTTTTTTAGTACCCTGCACATATTTCCTGTATTTTCATGTTGTGCTGTAATAGAGGGTGAACAACACAGCTGTAGATGTTTTAAGTATTTAGCACAGTGTTATACATGTACTTCAGAAATATTCTGAAGCTCAGCTCTAACCACTGTTCAGTTTTTGGTTTGCACATAAGAATTTACAAACATACAGTACAGACTGTTTACTGTGTTCATTTGACCAAAAGTGCACAAAATAAAGAATGTTAAACACACAACCTGTAGTTTTTACTGTATACTTCCCAAGCCTTTATTTTCAAATGCAGCATCGCAGTTTATCAGATTTCTATTTTCTCACTTTACCAAACAGTGTCTGAGCTCCTGAAAATATAACAGGAGAACAGGGAGAAAAATAGGTTTATGTTGTTTATTTTAATAGTACTATAGTAAGTCATGATGCCAGCAAACATTCACTCCCATGAAGACGTGAAAGAGTCATGTCAGTCAGAGTTTGGTCCATTCTGGGTCTTTCAGTTAAGAGGATATTGATTCTTGTCTTCATTAAAATACAGTTGGTGACAGTAATGTACCTTAAGACTGGAAGCCACAACAGACGAAATAAGGAGTTCATCTAATTTCAAGCTCATGAAATTACTCCGATTAATATGTTCAAACAATAAAACAGAATTGTGAGCGTTACATGACATTTCTGAAATTAAATCTGTCCAATTTTTTTAACAAAGTGGACATGCTTTGATGGTTTTTATAAGTTTACATATCACACGTACAATTTACATTTTAGATCAGTGTCAAGATAACTTAATTTTTATTCATAGGTTGGTTTGTTCTGCAGTAACAGGAGTGTGTATCTGCACTATACAACATTAAAACCAAACACAGACTCAGAGAGGACAATACAAATACATATGGACAATTACTCAGAGTTTCATTGATCTGGACTCAAATGAAAAATGAAATATAAAGTGAAACAAAATATCAGACCAAAGAAAAGTAAAACTGACCCACTAAAAGACTGAAGTAGAAGTTTAGAAGGTTAAGGAGAAGTGCACAAGGACTTATTTAAAAAAAGAAGCAAAAAACAAAAACAAACAACATAATCAAACTGAAGAGAAAACATTAATATATATAATGTAAGAAGTAAAGTGATAATGAGATCCTGATTGGCTCCAAAATGTATGTAATATTACTGTACATTCTTACACTCTATACAGAGAAAGTGTCCTTCTTCAGCAGATGAATTTCAAAGAATTATGACAGTGTCAAAGTCTTCATGATCATAACTAAGCAAAAGGTTCATGAAAAAATATTTAGTGCAGTGTCACATCATTTCTTTTTTTTTTTTTATAAAAGCCATGATTGTGAATTTGAAATATCTAAAAAATATACACTTTTGATTTTATATATATATATATATATATATATATATATATATATATATATATATATATATATATATATATATACCAGTTACTGAGAACTATTTGAAAGTTTGATGTCTCATAAAACATATTTGTCTATTTTTTAATGGTCTATTATTGCTGTCTTTAGTTTGTCAATTACAATATGCAGTGGTAGATTAAATCTTACATTTTAATTAGTATAGAAGATTAAATCTGATATTGTAAAGGGGAAGTTTACTCTGTTTGTGTGTGTGTGTGTGTGTATTCCTATCTTTATGGGGACATTGATATCTTTACACAGTCACACCATGGGGACCTCTGACACTATGGAGACCAAAATTCAGGTCCCAATGAGGGGTAAATATAATTAAAAGTCCCCACCAGTAAAATAGAAATGATGTGGCTCTAAGAAAGCATGGATTTGTTTTTTTCCAGAAGTCCTCATGAAGCATGGGGGAAACAGGTTTTCAGGTCAGAAAATCTTGAGATGATAGTAAACTTCACTTCCACATAGTTTACCTACCTGTGGATGACGTTTAGGAAATAGATTTCCATGAGGACCATTCTATAAGAAACATATGTAAACTATTATATATACTCACCAACAAAAATACAACTACAAACCAGTGAAAACATTCACTGCTGTCTGTCTGATCAAAGGTGAAAAACTAATGCCTTTGTTATTATTTCATGTTCAAACTTTGCTTTGTTGTTTCAATATTCCTTCAGATGCATTTTCCCTGTCTTTCATCCATGCAGCATTAAGTCCATATGCACTCAATCAAAGCCTAATGTTGACCCATGACCTTTGACCCCATGCATCTGATGACCTTTCCACATGCCATCATGTCTGGTCATTCACCCATGGGTAACACATTCCTGTTAACTGCCTGTCTCCCTATTTCTGGGTGTGAAGGCTGGGCAAAACAGCACAGGAATGCTATAAACAGTATCGACAACAAAAGTGTGATGGTTAATATCTACTGAGGGAAAACAAACCACAGGATGATCAGTAACAAGACCTACAGTAGCAACATTACAAAAACATTCCAATGAAAAGAAAACTAGTGGAAATTGAAGTCACAAGTCTGAGCTCAGAGATTACTATAAGTAGATACAACCGCATAGTTATTCATTTGTAATTAATGTAAAAAATCACTAAAAAAACACAGAATTAGACCAATTCCTCAAAAATGATTCAATATCAGCTGTGTCTGACATCCAGACTGCTAATGTTATAAACTACATAAATACAATCATGCAATTATGCTCAGAACAAGTTGCCTGATAATTTCGGTGGCTTATAGGAGAATTTCGGTGGATTTCAACATTCAGCTGTATTGCTCAATCTACTTTTGACTTGTTAGTAACAGAAACTCATCAATTTTTGATCCAACCCAAACAGAGTTCTTTAGTGGAGAAGTAAGCAGGGCAACAAACACAGAAGGCAGAATTTGTCATTGTGTTTAAAGGTGAACTGAAGTGAATGGCACTACAGTACAGTAGGTGATAGTACATACGATTCTAAAGATAATTTATCATTGGACCCCCTTAACAATTCCGGAATCTTGGAGAAAATCACAATGTTATATTTCCCGTCAGGACATCCCGCCAATTCTCAGGTTGGTGGAGCCAGAGTTTTTTTACATTGCGGTAAATACATTTCAAAGTGATCCAGAATCCAGGACCTCTTCCAGATCACCACAAATTTAATAATTAGTTCCTGGTGACACTCCAAGCATATCCTGAAAGTTTGTATCAAAATCCATCTATTGCTTTTTCAGTAATGTTGCTGACAGACAAACAAACAGACAAACTCCAGTGAAAACATAACCTCCTTGGTGGGCCTCCTTTCATTGGAGGGGGGGGGGGGGGGGGGGGGGGCTGACTTGGTGGAGGTCAGCACTCTCAGAGTGCTTTTATAATTGGTGTACGTATGTTAAAACATTTAAACACAATGGCAAATTATGCCCTCTGTGTTTGGTGCACTGCTTACTTCTCTGCTCAAGGCCTCTGTCAGGGTCAGATCAAAAATGTATGTATCTTTGCTCCTAACAAGTCAAAAGTAGATTGAGCAATACAGTCGAATACTGAAATTCACACAAAGTCTCCTTTAAAATGTTACTTGATATGTAAAAGCATACATAATTATTTACTCAAATATATTGTGTGCTTCACTATGTGCGAGTGTCAAAGGAAAAACTTGCAACTTGGTGAATTTTCCACAACATGTTTCTGTTGTATGTTACATACAACAAAAGGCTTGTTGAGAAATGACTCAGTTCTACAGGAACACTAGAGGACTTTTACAGAGTTCAGCAGAGGAAGCTGTTTTTGCTCACAGTGTGGTTATTTGTGAAGCCAGAAATTCTATACATTTGATCATAATAGAGTCATATACACAACTAGTCTCATATAAATTAGACACACATGAGTGAAAACAATAACCTGCTTGTTTACAGATTTCTCTCAGTGATGCTCCACATATTTATGTATGTGTTTCCCGAAACTTATCACCACTAGTCATGAAGAGAAACTGTGGCATGTACTTGTGTTCTGTGTATGTGGTGTTTTTTTCATTTATGGTACAGTATGTAGAAGTGGGTAAAAGTCCTGCTAATAACAAGTGGTGCCAGGCAACTGTTCTATCTCTTAATGGACATCTCCTTCAGGTTTGATCTTTCTAGGTTGCTCAAGGTCAAAGGTCATGATGCCATTTTAGAGCCTATATGTAATTTCTTATCTGTCAACAATAGTAATGGAGTGTCTATCTCTACTGATTTTGGAGTTAAGAACATTTAAATTCATGTAACCTTGATTTTGACCTTTCAAGGTCACTCCAAGTCAAAGGTCATGATGCCATTTTGAAGTACATGCCAGGTTTCCTATCTGTCAATAATTTTTCAAAGTCTTTATCTACACTTGCTTTCTATTGTAATCCATTGTAGTTTTTTTCAGTTATTGACCGAGTGACCCCTGACCTCCTCAGTTAACAGTAGGTCAGAATCTATACACACAAGATGCAGATTTGAAATGAATAGTTCAAAAGTTATATCCAGAATTAGATTTTGATCTTTACTTTACTTCAAGGTGCTGATGTCAATACATATCAACAGTGAGAGCAAAAAAGCTATATGCAAAACTGACTATACAGGTTTAAAAACACAATTCCTGATTTTTCCTCTCTTATAATTATGAACACACATTTTTGGTGACCTTGACCTTTGACTTACCTTCACCAAAATTTTGCGGGATCTATCTCTTCTGTGTGTGTGTGTGTGTGTGTGTGTGAGAGAGAGAGAGAGAGAGAGAGAGAGAGAGAGAGAGAGAGAGAGAGAGAGAGAGAGAGAGAGAGAGAGAGAGAATCAGTACAATTAAATAAAAATTCTTCTCTGAAATACACAATTTCCAAAAAATTGCATATAACAATTGAAGGTTTAAATGAGCTGTATGTACACTGAAAAAACACAGTATGGGTGTCTACAGACATGAGTATAAGATGCATATTTTATTAAATTAATTAATGTTTTGTGTTTAAACCTTTCTAAATTGTGCAGTTTTAACATAACATACACAATCCTTAAAACTACACAATTGCTTTATGTCAATACACCCTGATAATGTTGTAGGAATCTCATCTGCAATACCTCTCCAGAGCAGAAGGTGGCATCATTTAGTCTGGCCCTTAGCTCATCCTTGTCCTAATCCAAACATAAACCTATGATTAAAGCACCAGTGTTATCTAGATCTGTTAGAGAATAGTCAAGCCAAATACTTAATAAAGATTTACACCAGAATCAGCAAGACCACATTAACTCATGGTGTTTCAAAACAGACAAATCAGGAAGTGGTGTTCTGGCAGATTATTCTTTTATTTTAGAAATAACTGACTGGAAGAATGAAGTGCACTGAACATTTTTGTTTTGTTTTTTTTATCTGAATGTAAGATTTATTTTGTGAAATGTTGTATCAATTCTACCTTACAATTCTCTCTCTCTCTCTCTCTCTCTCTCTCTCTCTCTCTCTCTCTCTCTCTCTCTCTCTCTCTCTCTCTCTCTCTCTCTCACCAGTATTTTTAGTTCAATAAATGTTTCCTAAAAAAAAAGAAACATTTCTGACATTTGTTATCATTTGACATGGAGACAAAAATCAGTATTGACTCCAAATATCAGCTTAGAAATATTATCTTAGAAATATCAGCAGCCTGTATTGTTCATATGTACTGTCTCTGCTGAATAAACCAATAAAATAAACATTAAACAAACAAATGTTTGTTTTAATATATGTAAATAATGTGTATTTTCAACAGTGATTCCTCTTCCTGTGTGGAGGTGCAGCAGCTACAGGAAAGTTCAAGACCATCCCACTTGATACTAAATACTACTAATAATACTAATCTCATGTCACTCTGAGGGGCACAGAGAGGACAAGGTACTTTACTGAGAATAACCTAGATTTAGAGGAAAAACAACAGACAACATCCAAAGGTGTCATTTTCAGTTTCAGTCTCTTTCATAGGAGCTTCTTTTAGTACGTGCAGCTGTAGTTGATGATGACAAATTTATAACCAAAGACATTAACACTGTCTCAGGGAGGGGTTTCCAAGGATTGGTTGCATATGGAGGATTGTTCTGGAAGGAGGAGCCTTCAGTGGTAGCCTTAATACTTCTACCTGGGCTAAGAACACGGACCAACACAATTGGTATTCTCAGGAGAACATGGGCTACAAGCACAGAGGAACCATGGGAGGACACGACCACTACTATTCTAAAAAGAGTGCTGGGGTCTTTGATAGCATGGCTCTATCTGATCAATTCCTACACATGTGAGTAAACAGAAATATAATAAGAAACTGTTGATTCAACTTTCAAGCAAGAGACCCCTCAGCGGTAAAAATTACATTACTATCAATTTATGAAAGATTCAAATATTAGCAGCTGTCGTGTGATACATGTGTAATTTTCATTGGAATATCTGTATGGACAAATAAAAGCAGCTTGATATAACATGTCATTGAAGTGACATGTATGTGGTTTGGCGATATTCTAGAAATCCGACCATGCTGCGCAACAATCATAGCAAAGGGATAATTATCTTTGTGTATGACTATGAAGGTCAAGAGTCACTGGTGGGCTCTGCGGGGTGCTGGAGAATGATGATGACCTATCATTCCTCAATGATCTGGGGCCTAAATTGAAAACCCCAGGGGTCCACTTTAGAGATAGAATCTAACAGGGCCTCAATTACTCCTCCCAGGCCAGTGTCTTCTATCAAGTCTTCCACCTCCAACCATGACTCACATCCATACTTACACAGAAACACTCCAGGACAGGGATCGTGTCAGTAGAATCATGGTCAACATATCTAATGTAGCATCTGGATCATCCACCGTCATCCAGGAAGAGCAAACCAATGAGAAGCCCAAAGGTCAGACACCGTTCCAAAGGTACATGTCCAGATAGTGAGTCCCACACAGACCCTGCTCATACAGCAGGTTACTATGTACATGTATTTAGTCAATCTCTAACCCCAAGTTGTTCTTGTTGCAGGAGGCGCCCAGCAAGCAGTGGGGCAAGTCAGACTAAGTCAAGAGAGGTTGGGGGTCTCCAAGGCTCTATAGGCGTGGTCCTTGTAGACAAGTAGATAGGAATGGAAGCAGCAGCAACAAGTGAGGAAGGGAGATAATGTGTAGTTGTGCAACATACAAAAGCCTCAGTGACTGAAAGAAATGTTGAATCTAGTACAAGAGCATTAATCCACTCAAGGCTGCATTTGAGAACCGGTCAGGAGGTACAAATCCCTTCCAAGTGAATCTATAGTGCAATCAAAGCACCCCTACTGTGGTTCTTTACTCCTAGTAAGAACAACAAGAAAGAAAAGGAAAAACTATGAATGGAGTAGAAAAGGAGCCCTGTGTTTGTGGCACATTAAGATACATAGTGAAGCATGTTCATAATTTGCAAGAATCTAAATAAAATAATGATTAGTGTATGTTATAAATAGTTTTCCCAGTTTGAAAACATTCCCTATATGTAGCAACTAAACCAGATGAAAGTGTTATTTAGTTTTGTAGTGTTTTCATGCATGCATTGTTTATATTCTACTATATCACTATGTATGTAGGTTATTTGGTATAACTATATAGATACTAGATTTATCAAACTTAAGCTTCATACCAAGCTCTTCTGCTAACTCTGGATTTGTTATTTATATGTGACTAATCAGAGCTGTTGAATTGGTGTGTTCTGCTTCTAGCATCTCTGAAATATGGGTAATTATTGTTTGTAAAGTAAAACTGATGATGAAGGCAGAGAATGTTAATATCTAGTACATTTCTAATGTAATCCTCAATGGGGCCATTTCGCAACCATTAACCTGTGGCATTGAAAAAACAACTTGGCATTGTAGAAAATGTTGCATTGGCATTGTAACAGGTATTGGCATTGTAAAATGTTGAATGGAAAGGTAAAATACAGACATTGAAAAAATACAATATTTTGGGAGTGTATTTTTGTATTAAAATGTATTTTACAATGATAATATTTAGATTTTTTTTTCTTTCACGCTTCACGAATAACATAACTGAGGCTGAAATCACTAAATAAAAATGTAAAATCATCAGTTTTCACCGATAGCGCAGATCATGTGTCCTTTTCTGCTACCTGTGTGTGGGTGGGGGAAAAAAATTTGCTCCGGGGACCGGGATCGGTTCTCTCCAGCCGGAGTCAGGTCAAACTGAACTCATGTGACGTGTCTCCGAACTTGTGATGAAGCAGCCGGAGGAGAGCAGCCAGCTGTGGGTTGTCAGGGTGGATGGGTCCGTGGTGGACTTTGAGCAGATGATGGAGGTGGACTCTCCAGGTCTGTTGGGGCCAGTGTCACAGAAGCTGTAGTTTGATGAACATTATGTTTACTCTGTTTCAGCTGTGGATTGTTGTGTCTTCATTTCTATAGAAGCAGCCAGTGGTTTGGCATCTACCGACAGCCTTAGCTGAGGACACTGATGTAATGATAAACAATTAATTTGATCGGTTCACAAATTCAAATCAAAACGCAGCGTCTCTGTGACAGTTGTTTTAACGGCAGCAGTGAAGGTGTGTGGTGACTTTGCTATTAAAAACACAAATACAACCTCTTTTTTTTTTTTTTTACTACAGATTTTAATCAAGTCAGAGTACAGAAGTTACCTGGGCCAGTTTGTCTGAGGGTAATGGCTGTAGCCACCAGGGGCAGCTTCTCTCTCCTCCCCTCAGAATATAGAAGCTCGTTCTCGTGCCATAAGCCCCGCCCTCTCCCAGCTCCATCTCCCCCTCATGTTAAAACAGTGGCAGTAAGTTGAAACTGAAGAAATTAAAACTGAAACTGAAAACTCGAGAAGCGTGAAAGAAAAAAAACATTGTAAAAAAAAAAATCTAAATATTGGCATTGTAAAATACATTATAATACAATAATACCCTTCCAAATTCAATGTCTATATTTTATCTTTCCTTTCAACATTTTACAATGCCAATAGCTGTTACAATGCCAATGCAACAATTTCTACAATGCCAAGTTGTTTTTTCAATGCCACAGGTTAATGGCAGTGGAATGGCCCCATATTATCTCACATGACAAAAATGTGTCCAGCATGACTACTGGACAAATGTAGTACAGCAGGCATGCCAATATCAATGCTACAGGATGCTGCCCCTCAGGGTTGGATTTTTTTTTTTTTTTTTTTTTACTTTTTTTTTGTTCGCATACCACCCTCAGTACTGGCAATCATGAAGTTCAGGATCTAGAACCCACAGATCCCCACAGATCAGTGTGCTAGTTATTATATAATGTGACAGATTACAGGACATTTCCTCTGACAAATAAAATGTTTCCAATGATAGTAGGGGATCTTAAGCCTTCAAGATAACAAGAAGTTAATATTTTTTGGAAAAGGGAAGCATGTGTGCTGTGATTTTATATATATATATATATATATATATATATATATATACCACCACCGTTGGATCTGCTGCTACCGGATATCCTTCCTGTTAGTGCAATAACTTTAAAAAGTTTTCTAAATTGGTAAATATCACAGAGAGGAAAAACTGATTGGAGTTTGGTTGATTTACCATTTCTAAATTGCCCACAAGGGGCCCCCCAATAGTTTAAAATCACCAAACACTTTTGTTAATCTCTCTGCAACTATTTGTCTGATTGACTCTAAATTAAGTGTAAATAAAAGGTCATGACCTGGGGATGCCTCATGTCATGACCCTTCATTTAAAATTTAGGAGTGTTTAGTGATATACCCCCAGCCGTCACTTCCAATGGTGTAAGCCAGGTTAAAGTCATATTATCAGTACTTAGTCACTCCTGTAAAATCCTATACATCATCTACAATCATTTAAGTGATACCCAAAAAATGGTTTCATACTGTATAGTGGGGGAGCATTTCATTTTACAGTAACATTTTCTAAAGTATCTTGGGGCATCAGTTAGTTTTATAGTGTAAAAATAACAGCTATGGTTTCATGAACCTGAAGAACTGCATTGTTATATTTTTGAATTGTTTTTCACAAATGACTCAATTTAAATGCAGCCTCTGTACTGTTTGGCTTTCTGTAATGTAAATTTCCATTATGATGATTTTTACTAGCAGAGAAATGCAGCTAATGTTTATTGAACATTTATAATGGACGGTAAACTGACTTTTAGATTGGCGGCTGAGACAGAGAAGAATATTGTGTGTGTGTGTGTGTGTGTGTGTGCGCGTGTGTGTAAACGCGTGCGTTGTATGCATGTATATTGCTCTTCGCTGTCCTTCAGCCATTCAACACACTTATTTGCATACTCATAAATCATTCACGTCCGACATCTCTCTCTCACTCACACATTCACACTCACCTGTGGGTCTAGTAATAATGAGATGTATCGATGCCTCTTCTTTCAGCTCAAAGCCCACACTGCCATATGATAGAGAGAGAGAGAGAGAGAGAGAGAGAGAGAGAGAGGGAGAGAGAGAGAGAATCAGACAGACAGACAGACAGGTAGGTAGAGAGAGACAGATAGATAGATAGATAGATAGATAGATAGATAGATAGATAGATAGATAGATAGATAGATAGATAGATAGATAGATAGATAGATAGATAGATAGATAGATAGATAGATAGATAGATAATAAAGTGTTAGAATGGAATATACTACTCATCCAATCATCAAACCATAATTAAATTCACTCTATCCGGATGGCATGACTTCTCTGGATAGTTTGTTTTTTTTAATTTGAATGATGAAAAGCCATAACAAATAATACAAATATTTTTGTGATGTAAGTAATGAAAGAGTAAGAGTAGAAAGTACAAATAATTGCATGAAAATGTAAGGAGTAAAGTATAGATTAACATTTATACTTACATAAGGTAACAAAGTCCAATAGTTGAAGAACACCAGCAAAGGAACAACAGAATGGCTGGAAAAGAAAAGCATCAAGGTGTTGCAGTGGTCTAGTTCATAGTTCTGACCTCAATCTGATGAAAATGCTCTGGTGGAATCTTAAGAGAGCTGCATAAATGAAAGCCTGCAAAAAGACAAACAAAACTTCTCATACAGAAAATAGTTGCTCCAAGGTTTTGTTGTTGAAGGTGACTCAGCAAGCCATAGCATGTACTTAAATTTTTATGGTCTGTTTCTCCATTTTGACTTCATTTCTTATATTGTCAAATCTGTTGTATTTTGGGTTAGACTTGAGGTTAGAACCTGATAGAAACCAGTTTTGTTTTTTTTTTCGAAGTAAAACCACAGATTTCAAAGGGAGTGTGCTTTCTTTTTAGATGTTCCCTGTTTAACTCTTGCTCTCACTTCCAGTCTCCTCTGCTTATCTGTATTCAGTAAAAGTAAAACCAACCAAAATAAAAATGTAGAAAGGAAAATAAACCTTTGGATTATTCTAAGATAAACACCCACGACAAAAATGAAAAACAGGACAAATTGTCCTCAAGGCACTGACTGTCTCTTGTTAAAGATCAAATATTGCTCACATACATCAGGAGACCAATATAAGATCTATAAATACAAGTGCAGAATCTGTCATACAGAGATGGAAAATGAAAAGAAAACAGCAGGTATAACATGAAGCAGTGGGATGTAAACTGAATAGCATGTGAGCGGGACAACACAATGAGCCATGGTGCTTGCAGGATGTTATTTAAAAACTCCATTCACGGCTCACCGGTGTAATGAAGCTGTTTTTTTTTTTTCCTGCGGTACACCCACTCCCACACTTCGTTTCTCTCTGTGTAAAAACCTTTTCACTCTTAGCCTCTATAATGAAGCTTTTGAAAAGAAAAAAATAACACTGTTTTTGCATTTTATAGAAAGAACAGGAGAGACAATGATCCTTCACACTAGCTACTAATAAGAGAAAGCTTACCATCCTCTTGAAACAGAGAAAATGAATGTTATGTTTAAGGGTAACACAAACGAAAGCTGTTTGTCTTTTATATAAGAACCTAACCTTGTCTAAAAACAATGTAAAGCAAGACTGAAATGGTTTAAAACAACTGTGAAACGGTGGTTCAGGGAGCATAACTTCAACATACTGTTCGCTGATGCAATTTATGTTCCTGTCTGTGAACAGGATGCAGCGCTGGAAGAGGCAGTATTGATTTGAGGGAATCATACAGAACTGGGTTCATCTTCTTCGCAATTATGGAAGAAACAAATTGAGCAATTCCTCAACTCCATTAAGGAACAAATAGAATATCTCACTTACATCAATACTGGACTTGTTAACAGCATGGCCAATATGCTGGGAAAGATTAATTGCCCTGTACTTTAAATGTGTCTCACCACAAGTTGAAACAGTTAAGAAACATTGCTGCTGCTAATGGCACACTTCAAAATCAGTGTATCCATGAAAAAGTAGATAAGGTTTGAGGAAAGTTCACAGTAGAAGACTAGACTTTGGATTTGGATTCAGTATCCTTTAGCGCAGGGGTGTCAAATATCCAGCATTCAGGCCAAAACACTTTTGCCAAAAGAGTTGAGTCCATTCTGGAGGATTCATTGAAATACAAACAATACATTCAAGATATTAACAATCAAGGATGTTAAAATAATTCTAGTCCAGCTGCCACATACAAACCAATTTAATCTCAAGTGGGAAAGAAAAGTAAAATTCTATGATAGCTTATAAATTCATCCAAATGTTGCTCATTTACTGTAAAATTAGTCAAAGTCAATTTTATTGTCAATTTTTTCACATGCATTGGTCCTACAAGGAAGGATTTGAAATGTTGCTTCTTGCTATCTCACATGTAGACAGAGACAGGACAGACATTAAAGTGCAAGACAAGGCAGACATGACGGAACAGCTCTACAACCTATAGTATTGATAAGCAGCATATGGTGTATTGCATATTGCATGTCCCAGACACATCTTTGTAATTTCTAGTGCAAAAGTAGAACGTAGAAGGTGCAGTTCTCAGTCCTTTTAGTTGATAGGGTCCTGGCTTCATCATGAACTGGTGGCTGAGTGCTTTCAATGATGGGAAGTTCAGCATCCTGACAGTCTGTATCTCCTCCCAGAGGGCAGGAGGCTGAACAGTGTGTGTAGGGTGGCTTGTGTGAGTGGTGATGCTCTGCAGGTGAGGCGAGAGCTATATATGTCATGGAGGGAGGGGAGTGGTTCTCCAATGATCTTCTCAGCTGTGTTCACTATGCGCTGTGGCGTTTTCCTGTTGTAGTCTGTGCAGCTGATGCCCCACACAGTGGTGCAGCTTGACAGGATGCTCTTGATGGTCTTACTGTAGAATATGCTCTTGATATGTGGTGTAGAACTTGCCTTTTTCAGTTTCTGCAGAAAGTAGGGGTACTGATGGGCTTTCATTACAAATGATGCAGTAATGATGGTAAATGAGAGGCCTTCACCCCCAGGAATTTTGTGCTGCTTACTCTCTCCACAGCAGCACCGTCAATGGTCAGTGGGGGGTGTTTGTGTGAGGTCTTTCTGGAAGTCGACAACGATTTCCTTAGTCTTGCTGACATTCAGCAGGAGGTTGTTGTCTCTACACCACTTTGCCAGCAGGTCTACCTCATCCCTGTAGTGAGTCTCTTCACCCTTACTAATGAGTCCCACCACTGTTGTGGTACTCACAAACTTCACAAGGTGGTTGGTGGTGTGGGTTTTTGTGCAGCTGTGTGTCAGCAGAGTGAAGAGCAGAGGACTGAGCACACAGCCTTGTGGCGCCCCTGTGCTCGGGGTGATGGTGTTCGAGATGTTGTTTCCAACACGCACTGCTGGTGGTCTCTGGCTGAGGAAGTGAAGCAACCAGTTGCCAAGGCAGGTGCTAATGCATACACAAGTTAGCAAAAATAGTTCCTTTCAAATATATGTCTTAATTAAACATTTTTCGAAAGCAATAGGCCTGAACATATATAGACAAGAAATCACTCTGACATTCACACCTATGGACAATTTAAATTAACCTATCAGTGCATGTGTTTGGATGGTGGGAGGAAACCAGAGTACCCAGAGAAAACCCACACAGACACAAAGAGAACATCCAAATTCCACACAGACAGGTCTGGTGTGGGAATCAAACCATGGTTCTTCTTGCTGTGAGGCACGAGTGCTAACCGCTGCACCACCATGCTGTCTGTGCTACCCTATATTATACAGGCAGGCAAGCAGATAGATAGATAGATTAGATAGATAGATAGATAGATAGATAGATAGATAGATAGATAGATAGATAGATAGATAGATAGATAGATAGATAGATAGATAGATAGATAGATAGATAGATAGATAGATAGATAGATAGATAGATAGATAGAGAGATAGATAGATAGATAGATAGATAGATAGATAGATAGATAGATAGATACTATATGAACCCTGAGTGATATTCAAGTGTTATTCAATAATTCTAATGTTGCTGTTGTTCAGCTTGTTTTTGATATGAAAATAATTATGTATGACCTAGAGACACCTGTGTAACTTTAGCAGAAGTATGAGTAAAAACTACACTTTAATTGTAAGTTGTTGTCTATAATATTTTAATGCCTTCCATGTGGACCACAGGAAGAATAGATATGGTAATAATCTCACAGTGCACTCCTATGTGACCGCTGACCCCTCCCTCAGCCTCATTATCATCATCATCATTATCATCTGCTTCACCTGCTGGCACTGCACCTGGAGCAGAGCTCCATTAGGAGTCTACTTAAACAGCTCCTCTGCTCCAGTGTTGTGCTCGAATATTGCCACAGCTTCTCCATAGACTCCTCTGGACTCTTAGCCCATTATCCACCCTATTCTGCCACTCTGCAGACTCCACTGTCATTCCACCCCAGGTTATTCGTGATCTTTGTTCCTGTTTGTTTTTAGTTGTTTCTCCCTTTAGTACCGTGTGCATGAGTCCATTCATTCACTAAACCTTGACAAATAGGGTTAGGGTTAGTATTAAGCTTAATATTTGACACAATGTTAAATATCATTACATATTTTTTGCACTTCAAAAACATGTGGCTCCATCAGACAGACCAAATCAAATGCTAATTATTTCTTTGTTTTATTGATAAAAAGAAAAAATAACTAAGCTAGAATAGCACTTAAAGAGTACAGACCCCTACCCCCACAGATTACCATCAAAATGTAATAATTTATTGCTTGTGCCAGGATCAAAACTTTCTGAAAATGTCATCAAAATTCTTCCACAAATTTGAGTTATCTTACAAACAGACAAAGGAATAATCCCTGATCAAATGTAACCTCTTTGGTGGAGGAAACCAACATTTTGTCATTCTTTGGCTTACGAAACAGTGTACAGTACGCTCAGAAGGGAGCATGTGAGTTTGGAGAATGGAACGATACTGGGCAGAGTTCAGTGACTTAAGTATAGTTCTTAATGCAATATTTCACAAATGCCTCAAAACTGTTCTCCACCAGTGTATATTTGAAGAAAGATGGTTTTCCCACTCCTTTTCACTTCAGTAATTGAGAGCAACCCTTTGATTACTTATTCAAAGACTTATCAGGGTGTTGAACCCCTAACCCAGGCTGTGTTAGTGCCTTGCTCGATGCACTGACCTAGACAGAACAGGGAAGTCTAAGAAGTGATTATGCAGGTAATATATATATGTGTGTCTGAGAGAGTGTGTGTGTTGAAATATGGCTGTAGTGATGCAGAAGGCTGTGAAACAAAGAGCAGGTAGATTGATGATTGATTAGCTGTGGCTGTCTGGCTGACTGAGAGTCATTGGCAGCCGTCACTTTGATGAATTACAGTGCTGAGAAAAACACACTGCACTCTGATTACTGCCAGCAAGACTAGTGTGTGTGTGTGTGTGTGTGTGTGTGTACTGGGCTTGATGGCCTGTATATAGCCTTTGTTAGCCTCTGCATGTACAGTACGTGTATGTGCGCCTGTTGCTGCTGATAGTTCTCCCGTCATGACTCAGAAGTGCTCTACAGGGATTGTTTTTAGTGCTTGCTGCCAGTGTATTTTCCATGCTAATCCACCTCCTGTGCGTCCATGTTCACACACCCAAAAATCCTTGTTTAGTATGCTGTCGGAGGATGCAGTACATCCCCACAAGTCTGGCCCAAGGTCCTACACCACTCGCAAACAGAGGGCGATTTGTTCATATTTAACAAGATGGATGACAGGTATGTAGTTTTCTGTTGTCCCTCAGCACCTCTTGTCGTGAAATGCACTGAATAATTGATGCAGTTAGACGTCACCCTATGTCTTTTGATCTAGCAAAGACTGAGATTTGACTGGAGTATTAAAGTGATAGGCAATTTACTTAATAAAACATTTGGGTGGTTATGTGATTTGACTGAAGTTGCTGACTGCTGATTTTTTGTGCTGGTATAATTTGCACATTTATAATGCAAAAAAAAAAAAAAAAAAAGACTTGGTGTAAGAGACAGTTTGACTGCTTTAATCCTTTGACTGTATCCAGAGAATGGAGTTTACCCTTTAATCTTTTATCACTAGAATACATTTTTGATCAGTAGAACATGAGACACATACAAGACTCTAAAATGCGCCTCTGGTCATGAGAGGTGATAAAGGTCAAACACCTCATTGTGATGCTGTTCCCCCTTCTTAAACTTTAACTTCATGGTAAAACAAGCAGCATAATTAATTTGTGTATTTATTTCCTGGCCTATTTATAATTTCAGACCATTGATTGCTTTATTTCCTAGCTGTTAACCTTATATAAGACTGTAATTAATCCTAACACTGTTGTGATGTTTAGTCAACACCTTAATTCTTAGGGTTCGGTCATTTTGTTTGATTGGTTTATCAGTTGTAGAAGATATCTACAGAGTCACAACCTCCGCCTCTGATTATTGGCCTGTTATTTATATTTGTTTGGTGCTTATACAATATTTATATGTAGTATCCCAAGGACATACTGTACCCCAGGTTTAAGAACTGTGCTTTGATCGATTTGATTTTGTGGATCTTAAAAGAGGTATTTAGTATATACTGTTGTTTTCCTATTTAACTATCTGCACCATGCTTTGCCCAGACATAACAGGGACCATGTTTATTCACTTTCATTAAGTTATTGACCAAGTTGTGACACAAGTATCTTCCCTGACAATTATTTTTCAGGCAAGGTTTTGTTTTGGTGCAGAAATTCAGATACATTTTCATTAGAAGTCTTAGAGATTGTATCTTGAGATTTAGCAATGAAGGTCTTTATTTAAAGATTCAGTGTGTAATATTCACTTGCCCTTGGGTGCCCCTGTGAAGTTTGTGTAGGAGTTGTTTTGTGGAGTTCTTACTTTGTTGACAATTACCTACATTCATTGTTATGCCAGTGATTATTTCTTGCCTGCATGTTAACAGCTTGTACGCTGATCAGTATGTTGAGGGCTTGTTTCACTTTTTTCTGCAAAATTCCCCACATTTGTTAATCCTTTAACCCCTGAGACATTGTTTCACATAAATACACCACTGGGAATTTGCATGTTTCAGTGTCATAAAAGCTGCTGTGCGTATGTGTTTGTGTTCCTTTTCTTCAATGGTATTGTTTTACTGTATGTTTTAGAGTTAAAACAGAAGAACAGAAATTGAAATTTGACAAATTTAGTCTAAATAAGGCACTCAGAATATACATCAATAACACATTTAGGATGATGAACATGAACTGTGAACTGGAACAAACTGAAGAAATATTAGACATTTGGACCAAAAATTTATTTGCATGTGTAAATTTTCCTTTTCAGTGATTATTGTTTTTGTATTGTGGATTCCTATTGTTTAATAAACACCTTCATATTTACCCTTGTCCGAGTACTGCATTTGGGTTCTGCCTCTTGGTTTGGGCTTGACATTTTGCAGTCATCCAAACAACTGTTACGTGACATACACTATGATAACAACAGTACTTCCACTTTTTTATCACTTTCCACTTTCTTTGACTCTAAAAGTGGTTTCTTGGTGGTTTCAAACATATCTTATCTCTGTTATTTTGGCCAAAGGTCCTGTGGTGTTTTGTTCACTATTAAATACCAACAAAAAAAGACTCACTACTCCCTCCAGTGGTCCCCAGCTCATTGGTGTGAATACATTCAGTTCATATCTGTACACTCCAATATATTAGTGCCTCTGGAACTGTACATCTTCAGAACTCTTTGTTCTCAACACTCTAATAATATTTTTATTCATTTATTTGGAATACTACATATGGAAATAAGTCTGTCTTGTTCTTGGACATTTGAAAGAAACAGTGAACAAAGAAGACAAATATCTTATAAATATTCCCCTGGTGGCAGGGAAGAAGGCCAAAACAAAAAACTGGCTTAAGACTGATGCCCCATTGTACAGAAAATGGATTTCAATCATAGACAATATAATGGCCATGGAACATCTGACAAATAAACTAAATTTGAAAGAATAAGTGTTCACAAAAAACTGGGGAAAATGGTTGACAGTCAGGAAAATTTTGTTTATTAAGGATCCTTATATTCTGAGATGTCACAGGCTGTTTTTTTCTTCATCATTAGAGGATAATATGTTGTATTAAGATAATATGTTGTATTGAAGTTTTTTCTTGCCGAGAAGGAGGGTCTAAGGACAGGGGATGCTTGGGACTTTTCATATATCTCTGTAGTTGATTGTGTTTTTGTAAAGCCCTGTGAGACGACTTTGTTGTGATTTAGGGCTTTATAAATAAAATTGAATTGAATTGAATATTAAGATGAAAATGTTTAGATTATATTATATATTAATATTTTAAAAAGGATGGAAATAAGTGCAGTGTTGTTTAAATATTCCTATTTGTATCTCTAACAGAAACCAATACTTATAGCTCTCTGTATCATGCAGTACCAACACCTGACTCTAAAATATTAAATTTGTAAGTAGATCCAGCAGATACTTGAGGACAAAATAAGGTATTTTGGTAAAATGCTGACAAAACACATTTCAGTGAACAGTTCACTCATGTGGTCAGTATCAACAATTTTATAGCATGACCGTGAGACTTGGACTGTTGTCCTCAGTAAAAGGATAAGTCAGGGAAGCTTTATTAAAAGTAACTTGTATTTTCATGCGTCATAAACAGTAGTCAGTCATTGCAAACAGAGGTAATGACAAGCTGTGGTGGACATAGCTCTAATAGGACTAAAGAAAAATCCATTTGTAAATATCTTTGGAGCACATACTAGAAAATGCAACATATGTCTTATTTTGAAGGTTCCATTGTCAAGCCAAGGTTGAGATATTGCTTCCATATGTTAAATAAAATGAGAGATTTGAAAGAATCTTTAATAATAAATGCCTTGGACTTATTTATGAACCCTCAGATCCAAACATAGTGCAGCTTTTCTTTGTTCCACATTGTTCAGAGGGACAGAATTCACTATAAAATATGGAAATCCATGACAAATTACCAGTGTGATGGATTATTTTGTACTGGACTATTTCACTATAATCAAGGTAGGTGTGTTAAATTTCCAATGAACAGGCTGGAATGGCATCATTCATTGTCACAGCTGGATTAGACACTTGAAGAACAAGTATGATTGCATTCACATAAAGTTCCTGTATCATATTTATCTTGTTTTACTTAAACTCATGCATGCATGTGTCTATTCCGCTAGACATAAATAAAGTTGAGATAGCAGTAGAAACCTTTCTCATTATGGCTGCTATCACCCTTTCGTCCTTGATGAAGGCTGACCTGAACATCGTGTGCTGTGATGTGAGTCCAAGGTGTCCTATCTGGCTTTTGCCCAAGGCTGCCGTAAGTTTGTTGAAAAACGAGAAGTGCTCTGAACTGAACACTACTTCCCATGGAAATAAATAACAGTGTGTATGATGTTATGGTGGATGTGGTTGCTTTCATCTGTGGCCTCTGTCCTCTGTATTGTGTGGCATAATCACACAGAAGCTATAAATCAAGAGAAAGGTGTTCCAAGGCAGAAAAAGAAAAGCATAGCAGAGTTTGTTTTATGGTAATTTAAATACATATATTTTAAAAGAAACTTCAAAACCACCTTTTTTGACCCTCTGGGCAGTAGGACGTAATAAAAGTACAACAACTGTCGAAGAAAATAAGAAACAAAACAAACAGAAAATGCTATTACAAATCACTGGAGGACATGTTGGTTTATGTTGATTTCATACATTTTAAAGGGAATTCCTCAGCTAAGATATATGCTACATTTATACATTTTATATATTACTTTTCTTACTTTTGGTTCTGAAATACACCCACACAGTTTTTCATACATTAACATCAGCTAGGACACTTTTGCATATGAGGCTAATACTGTATGGTGATGTTCTTTCTGCATTAAGCATCATCTAGAAATTGTTTTTGACCTTGGGTTCAGGCTCTCATTTTTTTGCTTCAAGAAACAATAAACCTAAGAGGTCAGAAAATATTTCATAGGATATAAAGATGAATTGCATTTTTATACAACAAACACACCTTTTAGTCTTTATCTACTGTCTGCTCTTTCCCTTTTGAGTACTGCTGAAATAGATAGATAGATAGATAGATAGATAGATAGATAGATAGATAGATAGATAGATAGATAGATAGATAGATAGATAGATAGATAGATAGATAGATAGATAGATAGATAGATAGATAGATAGATAGATAGATAGATAGATAGATAGATAGATAGATAGATAGATAGATAATATTACACACTATTTGAAATAATAAACATGGGATAAATATTTAACCAGTGGAAAGAAGAGGGGATATATTGCTTTGTTTAAGGGGATACAGTCTAAAAAGTCACTAAGTTAATAAGTACAACAGGTCAGATATGGATTGTAAACTGCATTAACATTTAATTTTAAAATATAAATTAATCATCTGCTGTATATTTACTCATTAACATTTTTTCCTGAATGTTGAGGTACCATGTTTGAATCAGTGGACTACTACCCAATGCACAAACGGTCGACACAAAAAGAAACCACTAAATTAAAGCAACATCACCCTCTAGTGGTCAACACCCACTGTTCTGGTGAAATGAAAAAAATCACAGCCGGGTAGAGGAAAGCAATAACACGTAATAATAATGAAGACCTGATAATAATATAGGTTAAAATTGCATAAATAAAAGAATTACATTCGTTATGTACATGTACTGTAATGCTTTAGAGGCCTGTGAATGTAGACAACTTTAATATGATTACATGTTTAAGTCTGTTGTGTGAATTTCCATTAATGTCCTATAGTTTAGTTGGGTGCTATGGTTAATAATATGTAGTACTGGGTATGTGGTTTGTAATTTGTTCAACTGTGCAAAATTGTTTGTCATGTAAAGGTTTGTTATGATTATATATATATATGTGTATGTGTGTATGTATGTGTGTATGTATGTATTTTATTGTGTGGTATAGTGTGGTATTAACTTGTTGATCATTTAAAGTGGCTTTTTCTAATTACAAAAATAATAATAACTAGAAAAGTACTCTGAGAGCACAAACCTCTGCCAAGGCAGATTTCACCCCTTCAAATGAAGAGCGGTCCACCAAGGAGGTTATGTTTTTGCCAGTTCGTCTGTCTGTCTGTCTGTCTGTTAATTAGCAAGATAACTCAAAAAGCTATGGATGGATCTTGATGAAATATTCAGTGCAAGTTGGTAATGGGGAGATCTAGAAATGATTACATTCTGGTGGTGATCAATCAAGATTTTGCTTTATCATGATACCTAACAGTCAAACTCTGGCAAAAACATAACCTCCTTGGTGGACCTCTCTAAAGAGGAAGGGGTGAGATCTGCTTTGGCGGAGGTTTGCGCTCTCAGAGTGCTTTTCTAGTTTGTATTGAAACTATGCCAAAGGTGGCATGGTGGTGCAGTGGTTAGCATTTGTACCTCCCAGCAAGAAGGACCCTGGTTTGATTCCCACACCAGACCTTTCTGTGTGGAGTTTGCATGTTCTCCCCGTGTCTGCGTGGGTTTTCTCCAGGTACTCCAGTTTCAGCCCACCATCCAAACACATACACTGATAGGTTAATTGGTTAATCTAAATTACCTATAGGTGTGAATTCACCCACTGTTGCTAGATTAGGCCCCAGTGACCCTACTGGGGATAAAGTGGGTTCAGATGATGAGGCAAGACTATGCTAAAGTGTACAGCACTTTCTTCTATTCTATTCTATTCTATTCTATTCTATTCTATTCTATTCTATTCTATTCTATTCTATTCTATTCTATTAGGGCAGTGTTTCTGACACTTTTTACAGTGGGGTCCTCCATGAAACATATATTTGTAGCCAAGTTAACCCCATCTCAGCAATTTTGATTGAAAAAACTGGGCAAAATCTGTTCCTGTGCCAAAGGTTTTTCTTTCCAAAGCTTTGTAAACAAACAACATATACTTGTCTTAAAAATATTTTAAAAATATAATATTCATAAGGGGCGGCACGGTGGTGCAGTGGTTAACACTCGTGCCTCACAGCAAGAAGGACCCTGGTTCGAATCCCACACCAGACCTTTCTGTGTGGAGTTTGCATGGCCATGTCCGTGTGGGTTTTCACCGGGCACTCCGGTTTCCTCCCACCATCCAAAGACATGCACTGTTAGGTTAATTGGTTAATCTAAAATTGGCCATAGGTGTGAATGTGAGAGTGATTGTTTGTCTATGTCTGTCAGCCCTGCGATGAACTGGCGTCTCATACAGGGTGTACCCCACCTTCGCCCATTGTAGCTGGATTAGGCCCCCAGTGACCCCCGCGACCCTAGTGAGGATAAAGTGGGTTCAGATAATGAATGAATGAATCTTTAATCAACAACAAATAATTACCTCGCCCCTAGAAAGGGGGTAATGTTTTTGGACCAGCTTTTATTTTGTTAAATGTTAAATGTTCAAGTAGCCCCTGTGCTTCTTCCCCTGGGGGCACACATGCTCCACTTTGGGAATCCCTGTATTTTATATAATAAAATATATTTTGCTTGACTGAAGCCAAAAATCTGCCAGAGGAACAAATGAAAATTATTTTGGTGAAATTTATTGAAATAAGATTTTCAAGATCTATTGACCAAAAATAAGTGATTACATCTCACTCAAAAGTTACTCTTTACTAAGTGTATTTTTACCCCACTGCTCAAATGGGGAGAAGGGTATTGTTTCTGGTTATTATTTTGTCTATCTGTCTGTTTGTCTGTCTGTTTGTTTGTTTGTTAGGTGCTCTGCACTGTGCATAGCACAGTGCAGAGCACCTATTGTTCTTGCATTCTTCATATTCCGCTGAAACATTAATGCGGCCTGAACCGCAAAAAATTCATGAAAGTTTTTGACGCATGAATGTGCATCCTATAGGGGAATGGTGTGCTATACCTTTAATAGATATTCTGATGTACGGATGTGCGAAAATCCTGTCCCAAAATCCCATAGGAGTTGAGCAGGGCCGCGTTTATGTGGCCCTATCTCCCAAACGATGCATCGTAGCATCTTGCAGTAAATAGGAAAAATTCTTCGGATTTGCCCACAGATCACATATATCTATTCGTAATTCCGATTTGTTGTATGGTTTTTGCGTTGGCATGGCAACTATAAATCCCATTCATTCTTAATGGGAGTGACAAAAAAAGGCGTTTCTACCGAACGCTACTAGTTCGGCATACTTTGGTGCACAGGTGTCATTTTAACTTTAAAACGTATGAAAATTTGTCTTCTACGCAGGAATGTATATCCCATGACGGTGTGATATATGGTTCTTGATACAGACCCTGGAATATCGACCTTGGAAATGCAAAAATCTCAGATTTAGAGTGGAGTGTTTAAAAATTAGAATGGAGGAGCAGGAGAAAATTTATGTGAAAAATCTGTGAATAACTCGTCATTGTGGCCAAACGATAAACAGCAAGTGAATGAAACTTTCCAGAAATGTAGTCATGATATCTAGGATCCAAATAAACCAGGTTTTGAAGATCCAGCTAATGTTAAATTTAAATGAGACTCAGTAGTTTGGGGGGATATCTGGTCTCAGCCTCCATTCACTGCCATGTTAATTTGGATCAAAGAAATTCTGTAGTTCGCCTGATTTTAGTGATTTTAAAACTGCCATATTGTACGGTCCCATGTACGGTCATGTTTAACCGTACATGGGAAAAAAAATTATCTACTTGTTCCTCAAAGCCTCCTGCCACTCACAATCATCTTAGTTTTCAGCAAGTATTTATGGTCCTCTCATAAAGGGCAGTAGTTTGGAGGTAAGATTTGGCTTGAAAGCCAGTGACAGAGAGTCATAGAGCAGCGTGTGTGTGTGTGTGTGTGTCTACGGTAGCAAAGGTAGGGGCCGTTACCATGGCAAAGGAGCTGCTTTGATTAACAGGTGCAGACAATAAAGAGAGCTTTAACAGACTGTGGTAGGAGCTTTAACATGATTGACAGGCAAACAGATCTAAATAACTGTACTGTAAGTAACTGTAACTACTAAGAGGTGGTACAGTGTATAAGTATATGTATAAATACTAACACATATGTCAAATGTCTGTATGTATTTGACATATGCACAGTGTATATGTACAGCTATTAACAAATACTACAATGAATCAAAAATACTGTAATACTGCCACTCCTGCAAATACTACACAGTAAATTTTGCAGTGTTAAATCAACACTTAGAGAGTTTATTTAACTTCTTCTAGAGTGTATTTGGTCCCATTGTCTCCAAATTAACTCTCTAAGTGTTGATTTAACACTGCAAAATTTACTGTGTACTACTACCACTACCACTACTACAAATATTATTACTATCATTACTACTACTACCTGTTCTTATTTGTAGTTTTTCTATCTGTCAATAATAGTAACTAAGTCTCTATCACCACTTGTTTTTTCCTGTTATTTATATATTGGCTGAGTGACCTCTGACCTCTTGGGTCAACAATGGGTCAAAATAACACAAGATGCAGAATTAAAAGAGGAGCATTTTGGTGCTCATTGGAACTCCCTAAGACTATTTCAAAGGTCTATCCAAAATTCAAGTTTGACCTTTACTATAACCTTGACCTTTGACCTAAAATCTTTAAATGTCTCATTCAAGGTTCTGATGTCACATCAACAGTGAGAGCAAAAACAGGCTATATGCATACAGGAATGACAATGAAATTCCTGATGTACCCTATCGCTGATTGCAAAAGCAAACTTTTTGTGACCTTGACCTTTGACCTATATTCACCAACATTTAATGGTATCCATTCTGGATCACCTTGCACATTTACTGAAAAGTTTATGAAAATTGACCCAGTAGTTTTTGCGTAAAGTTGCTAACAAACAGACAAAAACTGAACCAAAAACAACACCCATTTATTTAATGATGATTCCATGGGAATAACAACAATGATTGGTCATTGGGAATCTACTGTGTTTTAAAATTACAAATATATCCTGAAATATTGGTCCTATCAAGTTGCTATTATTGTTAGTCTCTTCCTTGACCAAAAATACGTAAGTATGCCAAACTGCAGCTGTCAGTTCTTTGGATCTTTTGTCTCATGTCTGAGGCTCACAGAGCCCACTTCTCTTCTATAATACAGATTGGATAGATTCTATAAATACTGCACCAAAACCCCCAAGAAGTTTTTTTCTCACACACACACACACACACACACACACACACACACACACACATATATATATATATATATATATATATATATATATATATATATATATATATATATATATATATATATATATATATATATATATATATGTAGAATTTAGAGGCTTTGATTGTACTATGCAGAGTGATTAATGTACTTCTCAACACATTGGGGCAGCTGTGGTTCAGTTGGTAGAGTAGGTCGTCCAATGACTGAAAGGTCAGTGGTTGGCATCCAGGCTCTGGTCTGGCTCATGTCTCAGTGTCCTTGGGCAGTACACTGAATCATGACTTAGGCTCCCAGTAGGACTGACAGAACCTTAGAAACCAACTAGTATGAATGGGTGAATGTGAGGCTAAAGGTGCTTTGAGCATAATGAAGATGGAAACACGCTATATAAATGCACTGAAAAAAACATATTATACCTTACTTTGTTATATTTATCTGACAGCTTTAGTCATTTTCCTGTTCTGTCTAGAGAAGACCATGTGAATAAAAGAGTTTCCTTAATGACTTTCCTGCTCAAATAAAATACAAATATCAATTGTATCGCCACATGTGTTGGTTTTTAATGAATGTCATAAAGCAGAGGATGAAGTGTTGTTTTATAGGTTGAATTCAGAATTTTTCACTTTAATTGAAATAAATTCAAGCATTGTTTTCTGGTTAAACTAATGAATAGTATACCTTAAGATATATGTGGTAACAGACATACTGTATGATGACTTTATAAAGACCCAAGCATCTACCATTAACTAAAACCACCTACAGTAAAATGATTAATCAAAGAGTATAGAAGTACTTTATTGATCCCACAATTGTTGATATGTGACATGTGACAATAGCAGCATTCAACATATAAGTAAAACAGACAAGTACTGAGGTGCAAAAATGTAATGATCCACCAATCCTATCAATCAATTTAAGTAATTGTTGTAAAATGCCATAAACATCATAATAAAAACAATGACAGGCACAGTTAAGCTACAAAATGACTATACATTGTCCAGTGATATGTCAACTGCATGTTGCTAATAATTACATACTTTTACTTACATACTTTACAATGTAAGTGATCTGAATCCGTGTATTTTGTGGGTGTTCACAACTAACCCACAAGTCATTACTTATGGCCAATTAATGCGAAAGCGAATCAACAACAATTTACAATCATGTAATTATGTCCCAATGTTTGGAATAACTTCAACAAAACCTTAAAATGACGTCGCTCCTTTGCTATTTTCAAAAGTCATACTAAAGTTGCTTTAGCATAACCCCACATTTCCCTAACTTCCCTTGCTTATTGTTTCTCTTAAAAGTCTATATTTAATTAATATCCATGTATCACTCTAAATAATGGTAAATTCTTTATTGTACTGTTTTTATTGTATTGTTTTATTTACTATAACCTAAAACCCAAGTTAACCGAAATTAAATAACCTAATTTAATTTGATTAATTTGAAATGTTACAATAATTAAGTTGATGAAGGGATGCCTCCATATAAACATAGTTAAGCTTTTGGCTTCCCTTGCACTGTTATATTTAATTAGTATTTACACACTTGCTTATGTATTGGTTATCTTTTTAAAGTACAAAGTAAAGTAAAGGTCTGTCATGGAAAGGTGTCACATCAGAGCAGGTGGATATGCTTCATTTACATCTGTGAGGTTGGTGATGTTTCTGAGCTGTAACCCCAGCACTTTCAAAAAGTTGTCAGCTCATTGTTTTGTTCTCCTCCTCTGTCTGTGCTCCCTCTGTCACATCTGTTTGTGATAATGATTAAAAATGGAACTAATTTCCTCTAATCTGTAAGAATCACATCACGCTCAGACTGGCATCCTTTCATTACCAGCTTTAACGGCTGGCTGCTGTCGAATATCAGGCTTCACTGAGCAGAACAATCCAATAAAAAACTTTTGAATGTGTAATCAACATTTCCAGCCGCCTGCCATCTCTGCTGTTTTTCTGATAACCTTCAACTGCCAAAGAAAATGATGCACTTTCATCTCTTGGTTGATGGAGGATATGATGAAACCTTCAAAAGGTTGATGACTGAATCTTATTCACTAGCTTCTGAGTATATTAACATTTCAATGTATTGTTTGATTTTGTTGTTTAGTTACTGCTGGAGTCAGTCAGTTCTGTCTGTAGTCACTGGACACATGTTAACAGCCTCCACTAGGGGGCAGTACAGACCAGTTATGGTGTCTTTCACATGTGAGACCTGAAAGCAGCTTACAGATGAGGAATGGTCTTTAAAAACAGAACGTTTTACAGAGTAAGAGCTTGTTTCACAGTTGAGATATTAATACTAAAATATGTGGACATGTTTCAAAAATAATTTTATGTTTAAAAATGTCTTTAGGAGGTAAGAACAGGTTTAGTAAGTAATATGTTACTGTGTGTTTATTTATTTTGGGGAAATTTGATATATTGTAAAGTTTGGCAGTGGACATTTTGTTTTTTTTTATTTTATTTTACTTAAATGTTATTATTGCCAATAAACTACTTTAACAAAGTACTGTCTGGTAGTTTGACATATGAGTTCAGATACTAACAAATCAACCATAAATGATTCAGTTTTACATCATGAAGACTTGTCTGACACCAACATAAAGGAGTAAAAATCTTGTCTTGTCATCTAAACCCACTTTATCCTCACTAGGGTCACTGGGGGCCTAATCCAGCTACAATGGATGAAAGTGCGATCCACCCTGTATGAGTCTCCAGTTCATCTCAGGGCTGAACATATATAGACAAACAATCACTCTCACATTCACACCTATGGACAATTTAGATTAACCAATTAACCTATCAGTGCATGTGTTTGGATGGTGGGAGGAAACTGGAGTACCTGGAGAAAACCCACGCAGAGACAAGGAGAACATGCAAACTCCACACAGAAAAGTCTGGTGTGGGAATTGAATCAGGGTCAGGTGAGGCACGAGTGCTAAACACTGCACCACTGTGCCAACCTAAAGGACAACAAAGTACTTTCTGTTTTTTTCTGTTAGTTTGACATGTGAGTTCACATACTAACAAATCAACCATTAATGATTCAGTTTCGCTTCATGAAGACTTGTCTGACACCAACATAAAGGAGTAAAAATATTTTACATAAAGTATGTAACATAGTTTTTTCTGGTCTGACTGTTTAATAAACAGCACAACTTCCAGGTGAAATTAATCATTGATATTGATTAATTTTATTGATAATATCAAAATAAGTTTTGAAGATTTGTGAATAGTGACAGTTCTGCTGTATTAAGCAGAGGATGATTTATTTATTTATTTTATCAGCATAAATGTAAGGGGAAGGGAACATTTCATTGCTAATTGTTGTGAGTGAATGTGTGTGTATGCTTTGTGGACACAGAGGGTCTCCACTTCCTGTCCTGAGGTCAAAGACTCCCCACAGGACGAAACTTTCTCACGCTCCAGAGGAATAAACACACACACACGAAAATATTACAATACATCACGTAAACCCACAGTAAAAAAACAAAACACAATCATGGATAAGTAAAAAATATGCAATATTGTACAATTGATTTTCCTGCAGAAATAAACAGAAACATATCTTTTTTTTAAAGTAATATTTGTGAATTATTATCTCTGTCGCCAGTGTCCCTGGGTGTCATTGAGTGTTCCTGGTAGGAGTCCTCCTTCCTCCTCTGGTGATACAAGGGTTAGAGGTCAAGGTTCAACAGCTGTCAGTTTTTTGTTTTTTTTTTACTGTATGCATGTGTGTGTACATGCAAAAACAAAGGAGGACAGGCTGAGTAGGAGTGCTTATGAAGCCCTGGGGAAATGCAAGGTTTGTGTGTGTGTGTGTGTGTAGGGGTCAGAGGTTGAGTACTTCCCTTGACAGTTTCTTGGGAAACACTTAGCGGGTGGGAATCTCCTCGCACTGTACTTAGCTACGATGTAAACACACACACACACACACACACACTTGTAATGGATTATGTCTTTTATCTTCCTGATCACAAATCCTCCCACACACCCTCTTGTCCATAAACACACACATATGACGCTCCCTGCTCAGCTCATTGTCCCCAGGCTCTGGTCACTCAGTTGGGACACTGCGGCTCAGAGAATCCCAGGCTCCACATCCAGTGTCCAAAGCCTTTATGGAACATCTCAGCAATGATGTAGCCTGAAGACAAGAGACCCTACATTTTTTGATTCATCAGATGTATTTTAGAACCTAAAAGAAATGTACTTTCTCTCCATGATTTTCCACATGCGATGCATGTATTTTTTTTCTCTAAATTGCTGATAATTGAGTGTTGTTTTGTTTTTGGAAACAAAAGGGATAAGTACTAGTCTACACAGCCAATATGCCTTAGCCCCCTACTGCCTGAATGAATGTTATTCAAGTATTTAATAAGTCTATTAATCAATATTAATCAAATATCATACATGTGCACAATACAGATTCAAATGTTACCTTAAAATAGGCCCCCAACCATCTGTCACTGTTACGACCTCAACACTTTTAAATCTCTTTTAAAAACTCATTGATTCAAGATTGCTTTTAATGTCTGATTACTTTTATTCTGTCTGCTTTAATTTGTGATTGCTCTGTTTTCTATTTGTTTTTATTGTTGTTGGACTCTTATTGTTCTGTTTTACTGCATTTTTGAGTGCCATGAAAAGTGCTATACAAATAAAATGTATTATTATTATTACAATAGGACAATAATGAAGCTGTGCTTCAAATGTCTTCAAATCTTCATTAATCTATCGCTATAGACCTTTCTCAAACCTTGTATTTTGTACTGAAAATATGCAATCCTATTGTAACCCTACTTCCACACTGGCAGTTTTTTATGGACAGTAAAACAAAGGCGTATGGTAACTGCGAGGCAGCACAGTAACATCTCTTTTATGAGTGTCAGTGTGGAAACTGGATCACTGATCAAAGCCAAAGAATGGTAACTGCAGTTGTATCTTTCTGCCATGGTTTCATGGTTTTGAAAGTTATGGTGAACACAAATAACTCATTTTCAACTTAAACTGTAATTAGGACCTTTTGCCTTTACACGCCAGTACATCACAGTCAGCAGTAAACAACAGTAACATTGTAAGGAAAGAGTTGAAATAGTGATAGAGCTGAAACTGCAGCCAGTGAACTGTAGTCTACTGCAACAGCAGTAAGTTACAGTAAACTTGTGCACAGTGATCAAACCTCTAGTTTATGAGGCTCCTTGTTTTTCTGTTGCGATGGGTAACATCTAGCCCTCACAAAACCCAGCCTGTCTACTACATTTGATACTATGACAAAAAATGTTAACCGATGATAATAGCATTTGGCTAACGTTAACATCACGCTAACAGCGTTGACTTGAAACATAGACAGAACAAATTGAAAATAGTGAAATAGTACATGTCCACTATACTGTCCATACTGTACATAACCCTCTAACCCTAGTCCTAGGGATTAGTGGACATACTAATGATTTGTGGTCCTAGTTATCAGTTCAGTAGCAGTTAGCAGTTAGCCCCAGTGCTTTCTCCTTACCTTGATACTTAGGGACAAACCTCATGGAAAAATTTGTAGCCTTTAGCAATTTTTTTTTTGTGACTGAGTTTTCCTCCATGATTCTTCCGATATCTGCAAATATAATAAGTGGCAAATCTCTTAAAGAAGTTGAGAAGACGGTCTCCATTTTACCAGCTTTCTACTGTTTTAATGTGTTACAGGAAGTTTGGATACACTACCGTTACGTATGTCTGGTTATTGCAAAGTTTAAGCTGTCAATAATGCCTGTTGCCAGCTTGTGTATGTCCACCTACTTGCGCCACGTTTCCGAAATGCATTAATTAATACAATAATTAGGGATCGCTGGCTTGGTAGATATTTGTGGTCCACATGTGACCACTTCTGATATGCGCTCAGCAGGATAATGGATGTATTCCGACATCCCATTGTTCTGACAGCTGGTTGTACTCCCAGAGGGGTGCATCTCGGGACCCCCTGGGGAATTCTTTTCCCTAACTCCTCTGGGTGGGTTTTGGATCATGCTCCCACCCACTGGGCAATGTCAGAACATTGAAATGTAGGAATATCAGAAAATGAGATGCCAATTCTCGATTACAGCCGATGACAGCAAAAGGATTTTTGTATTCCTCCATAAACTGTACTGACCAATAACCTAACAACATCTGTGGTCATGTGTCTTGTTTCTGGACCAATTGAGTTTTCCCTTTGTGAATGCAAACCGGACCAGTTAACAATCAGAACAAATGTATTATCTTGCCTTGGATTTGAATCAAGAAACAGACCTTTAGGTGTGAGCACAACCTAAAACTAAGCACTTGGTCCACTTTGATTCTCTCCAGCTGATTTTATTTCATCTGTGTCTTTGTCTCCTCTTTATCTCCTTTTCTCTGCCTCAACTTTTTCAGGTTCCATTTCTTTCTCTTCTTCCACTCAGTAGAAAGCAGAAAAAAGGGGCGGAGTCAGGTGTGGCTCATTTACATGAAAGCATGAGGCACTAAAACTGAATGTTTCAGGGCTGTTTCTCCAGGTTGAAGAGGCTGCTGTATCTCTTCATAAATGTGGCATTTTGACCAACGCATGTGACAGACAGGTCACTGAGACTCTAGGGAACTGTGTTCACTTGTGGAAAATGGGGAGCTTAAGTCTCAGCTTGTTCCGGGAGGCTCATGGGACCTGAGATTAGAAAATTATTGAATGGTATATAATGGAAAATGAAATGCTAAAATGGTATCTGGTTTGTCATGTGCCCTGAATCACACACATGTTGTACCTCATAATAAATGATAATTTCAACTGCTTTTAACCAACGACTGATTCATTTGCGAGTAGAACCTTTTAATAATTTGGACTACACACCTGGCGCGCATGTGATGTCACCACAGACTCCACACCACAGTTGAGCGGATTGTGACATCACATACGTGACGCATTGTAGTCTCTTACTAAGGCCACATAAAACCTAACGTAACACTGGCTTCCCATCAAAAACAGGTGGTCTGCCTGTGCCACATCAAATATCACTTATGCCACATCAAATATCTCTTATGAACTGCCATCATATGTGAATTTCAGAGCACTTGTCAAATGGAATCAGAATTTAGCTTGATTCACTCCCATTCAATTTTTTTTGCGAGTTAAGCACCCATGGGCCGGAAGTAGAAGGGCGTGACTTAGTATGATATATTCTCTTCTATAGGGAGCGTAAGTGACGCAATTCTATTTCCGGTGCCATAAAAAATTAAAGCGAGTCAATGGAGGGATAAAAGTAATTTTCTGGTCCCGTTTGAAATGTGCTACGGTTTTCACATATGATGTCTGTGAATTTTAAAGATACATTTTCACATTGAGAAAGCACTCACTTTGGACAGGCATCCAAAGTTACGTTAGGTTTTATGTGAGAGTAAGTAATGGACTGCAACGTTCGTCTCACAAATATGACGTCACCACCAAGCTTCACCATTAAACTCTTTGAAAATGGCTGTGACTTTGGCGAGCTTCACCTCCTTCTTTCAGGACAAAGGCAAGATCATCAAACGTGGAGAAAACCACTTTAAATCGGGGCATGTGGAAAGTGGCAGCTACTCCGGGGGAGAGATAGTAGGTCGAGTGAGAGCCAGCATGCAGGACAAGCTCTCGTCAACCGGGAAGCGGTTGAGGGAACATGTGGAAATGGTGTTGTGATTACACCGGGGCAAAAAGCACACAGGCATTTTCAAATGAAAAATAGAAAAGGAGGTATACGGTTTTGAAAAGTTTGCAGGGAAAGATTATGCTGTGACGTCAGCTATGCGACATCTGATATGTAGTCCAAACAGAGTAGTCCAAACATCATTGTTTATTTTAATTAAAGTACAGCAAATGTGTGATTCAGGGCATAAAGTAAAGTGGACCAGAAAATAATTATTTTCTCCTCATCCATTCTCATGTTAAATTTTTCCGAACTTAGGCCCAGTGGACCGACCGGAAAGGGCGGAGACTTAGGCTCCCTATAGAAAAATAAACCACAAAAATTGCACTTAGTCTTTGTAGGTTAAAATAATACACAATGAAGCACTATGATTTACCAGCTAACCAGTAAATCCCATACATGTTCAGATTATTATTATTGTTGTTGTCGTATAATTAACCTTTCAGTTAAGACTATCTTTTTTTTTTTTTTAAATAAAAATGTGTCTCATTTTGCGCTTTAACCGACCTCATGTCAAATAGGACAGGACACTGGTTCTATGTGTACAAATCCCTTAGCATCCGCATCTCTGGTAACTGCAATCACACCGAGCTTGGTTGCGTTTATTCGGCTTTAATTTGACCTACATTGGCTCATGTTATTATCATGCATCACGACAAATTTATGAGACAAAAAAATCCAGTCACTCCATCAGAAGCTACCGTGCTGTTTTCTACTTGAGCGCCATATGCGCCCACAATGCAATATACAATATAGCCCAGGCATTTCCTGTCCCCGTGCCTCCAGTTTACAAACCACTACTACTATATCACGCTGGACGTGGGACTGTGAGCTCAGGAAGGTACCCTGTGAGGCTGCAGACCTGCACCAGACCACCGGTGAGTGAAGGGAAGGTTTGTTTTCTGTTTTATCCTACAGTCATCCACGGAGATGCGACAGCATCCTCTGCACACAGCATCACGACATCTTCAATAGGACAGAGGAAAACATATAGGTCACACCAGACTCCGTTCAAACATAACCTAATATTAAAATCACCTTACCTCTGAGATAAAACACAGAATTCACCACCAAATTTTAAATATTGACTGCAGGTAATAACATTTGGATATTATTTCGGCGTTAATATAAAACACATAGCAGCATGTATTTAGGTTAAATAGAAAATCTATTTTAAGCTTCCTGCATTTGAGGCTCATGAAGAAGAATGGACATTACAGGCGCGATGGTTCAAAACCTGTTAAAGTTTTACAAGGACAAATAATACCTGTGTTATTTTACACGAATGACAAATATAAGAATACATTATTCAATTTGATATTATACATTTATGTCCGGTTTAGTGATAGCCTTTGTGTCTGCATGGAAAAGAATGCAATCCTTAAATTGTGTAATTTCTAAACCAGGATCTGTTTTTTTCTTGCATGAACATGCATCAATACATGCAGTAAATGTATACGCATTGTACTATTTTCGTGTCAAATATTTTGTTTATAAGGTTGCTGTTGTGGATGTACCATGCATCACGGCTGATTGCAGGGATTGTGTGTGGTTCAGTGGTCTCTGCAGAATGTACTGAAGGTTTTAGCGACGCATTTTATATCCAAGCAAAGCGTGTGCACTTGTGAATCACCCTCCCTCTTTTAATCTGCGAGGTTTTAGATCATGCATGATCTCACTCAAAGCTGAAAATGGAAATCTACAAATTCGTCTGTGCTTTTAAAACGTACCAAATAAAATGTGTTTTTCATGTCCTTTGGGATAGGGAAAATTTGAGAAATTTTGATATTAGGTCTAAATCTGGAAACTCTGGAGTTAAATATTTAAGAGTTTTGGATGGGGAGTTTAAGTTTTCATAATGAAGTAGCATAAAAACGCATTAAAACTCAGATGAACTCCAATGGTGGAAAGTATTTGAAAAGGATGCATAGTCCGTCATACACCAGGCATGCACACTCCATATTTATTACAGTCGTGGATGTGTTATGTTTATTATTTTCACCGTGTTTGTTAATGTCATGTTGGACCCAACACGGGTCTACTATGAAGCCCCTTTCCCACACATTCACAGCTTCAAGTTTGGAAATCTGATAGGAGGGACGTGACAGTCGCGTTTAGTTTATGTATATTACGCACAGGAAATAGGGAGGTTTTGTTGTCAAAACAAAAGCTACATAGCCCCCCCTTGCAATGAATACGTTTTTATTGTTTTTTCCCTTTAAGCGACTTGAAGTTTTCAAATATAATCAAAATGTAGTAAAAATGTACCCCTAAATTTAAACATTATGCTGGAAAGAGATTGTGTAGTATATGACAAACAATACAACTAAATATTCAGAACGACTTTTAGATTTTCTAATAAACAAAACATGCATCCCTGGAGAGATAGTGCTGTGTTAACATCCCCAAATACTTTGGCTCCATCCACACTTATCCATATCCCCAAATTTCATTGTAAGGCACCTGCTTTAACTAGCCCTCACAATACAAGACCACCGACTGAGGGAAAATAGTGATCAGCTGCTTAAAGTGACTGATCTTACCCATTGGCTTTGAAAGTAAAAAAAACCCCTGGAGTTTCCCACCATTCCACTGTCACCACATTTGGCTGAATTAAAAAAAAAAAAGTTCAGGTCTTTTGTTTTGAATGTATCTGAGTCCTAATCCGGTGCAGCATTATTCTATTCTATTCTATTCTATTCTATTCTATTCTATTCTATTCTATTCTATTCTATTCTATTCTATTCTACAAAAAGATACAAATCATGTAGGAAAGGGCTGGAGGTCCAAAGCACCTTTAACTTAATAAATACAAAAAATAAACTTGTTAAAGGGCTCTTATATCAGTAAAAAAAAAACCACTTTTTATTATTTTGGTAAGTCTCACACAACTCAGAAGTAAAATAGTACCTTTACAACATGAACTACATAAATCTTGAATTGTATTGAATCAGAGGATGTTTGGTCTCTGAAGCCTGATAAACACTTTGACTTCTTTTCTTACGGCCTCTAATTTGGTAATTGTTGGGGCTTTTATTTTTCCGGAACCAACCGGAAACGTCTCTCTGTGTCCGTTGTAATTGACGCCTGTCCGGTGACAGGCAGCCGTTCACGGAGCAGCTGAACTCCTCACAGAGCTAAAAATAATCTCCATTTCTTTCTATTTGTTTCTTTTCTTTTCCTCTCTTTTCTTTGTCTGTTTCCCTCCTGTTTTAAATACAGATCTTAGGCATGAGCCGGTGCCCGTGAGGATTATCAGTTTTTTTGTTTTCATTTCTCCAAGGTAAGATTGTTTTATTTGGTGTTTTTTCTTTATTATTATTATTATTATTATTATTATTATTATTATTATTATTATTATTATTATTATTATTATTATTATTATTATTATTATTATTATTATTATTATTATTATTATTAAGCTAGCTTAATGTTATGACACAAAAGCTAAAAACAGTTGCTTATTTCTCTATGTCGTTTTTAACTCCTAATGTTACTATTAATACAATGCTTTAACTAACAGTGTTTAGTTTAGATGTTAATTTCATTACATTTTGTAATTTAAAATGTTGACCTGTGTTCGCTAGCTGTTGACGTTAACAGTTATTTCATACATCTCCGTTTTTATTTGTTCACTACGTGTTTGTACAACTATAATTATAGGACCACTTGCATGAGATGGGCTCCAATTTGGGATAAAAAAACAGCAACAACATATAGCTATTCAAAGAAACAACTTTATAAAGCTTGTATTTTTGTAATGTAGTGTTCAGCTCTAGACTTTAAGTGTATTTCGAAATGGTATGGTATCTATACACAGATACGTTTCAGCAGTTGAAGCTTGAAATATTAAAGCACTACTACTACTACTACTACTACTACTACTACTACTACTACTAATAATAAGAAGAAGTCGAAATCACAGTTGCACCATTTAAATATAGTGGCATATATGGATTTTCACAATAGTTTGTGGTGCAATATAAATAAATACAAAACTAATTAATTTTATCTGCAAGTAAGCTCATTAATTAAAGCTGTCTAGTTGACCAAAAAATTACCACCAGGTGCAGGCATTTTTGGAAGTAGTTTGGAAACGGTGCTGTAATTTTCCTCTCGACTGGAGGAGCTTTATGTGTCAGTGCAGAGGGAAATGAAAAGAGGATAACATCCTATTTTCTTTGCTCAAATTACACTTACTGAAAGTTAAAAAATGTAGGAAGGTAATTTCTATAACATTTTAACATACACTACATTATGCATTTTGTACATGTAAAATGGCAGCACCTATGAAATAGCTGTCATGCCTGATGTCTGCGTGTGTTTGTGTCAATAAGTGAACATGTCATGTCATGTCATGAAAATGTCTGACTTCATCCTCAAACCCCTGCCAATACCCTGGTCGTAGCACTTAAGGCTACTGTTCTCAAAAGGTTAAAATGATGTCAGATATAGTGCAGTTTTTCTTTACTGATTTTGGAATCTTAGAGTAAGTATGAAGTTGAACTTATTTGCAGTTTGTGGTTTTCACAGATTGGCTCTGGTGCAGAGCTGGTGTGGAGCAGTTGGGTGGTGGCATGGCCTTATCCTTTTGTGGCAGTGACAACCCCACAAAAGCCTACAGTGTGAATGATGGTGTGCTCAACAACAGTTGTTTCGTAGACGCTCTCAACCTGGTTCCCCATGTCTTCTTACTCTTCATCACATTCCCCATTCTCTTTATTGGTAGGTGATCACACCACAAATACACTATCTTTCTAGGTATGTCTCTGGGTGAAAATATATATGTGCTTTGGTTTAAATGAGAAATGTATGATAGAGTATTGGGCCACATGTGAAGAATTTATTTTTTTTGATATGATGAGATTAAAGACGAAATTTCGACTTGGCTGTCCGTCGGTGAAATAGGTCCAGGCTGTGAATTTTTGGAATACACCTTTGCTGTCAGTTAAATTTAGGTTGTATTACAATTTATTTCGCTTAAAGGCTGAGTAGTGGAGCAGTTAAAATGCACAACTCATCATGACCAGTTTGCCTCAAGGATTTTGACTCGGGAAAGGAGTGTCCACCGCCGTTGTTATGGCAACCAATGATGCCCGGTGCATGCTGAGAGAAACATATATTACATTTTTGGAATACATGTTTACTGTCAGAGGTGGAACAGAAGTACTTCAGGGTAGCGTAGGATTTACACCAATAGTAGACATACTTTGAGGTTCAAAATCATAACATCAGACTCTGTGTCTCATCAAATGAGCTACGACTCTTTCATTTCAACCAAGAAGTGTGCGAAGGTTGATTCAACGGACAGCTTGTCATTTCTCCTGGCATGCACCGGGCGTCATTGGGTGCCATAAAAACGACGGTGGAGACTCCTATATATCAAAAGGTACATGGACCCTGCAGCCATGGTAAGGTTGATCTCTCTCCGAAATGACGACGTTAAAGTTGAAATTTGATTTCATCTTTATTTTCGATATTTCGAGGTTAATCTCAAAATTTAGACTTTAATCTTCACATGTGGCCCTAATACTCCGTCGTAGAAATTATACGTGATGAACCTGTTCCACCCTTTTTTATTTAGCCTGACTCATGCACATTCAAAGTTTTGGAACCTGAATCCACACTATGTAGCATTTCCAGATTAAAAGACCAAAAATGCTGTGTCCATGTTACATGATACTTGACATCTTGACTTGTGTACTTGCTTAATTTAAAGATTGCCTTCCACTTGGTCAATTGTTGAGGGCGTTATATGTCCTTTGTTAAACTCATACTTAATTTAACTTCCAGTTGTTTCACTAGAATAAAATGACATTGTGTGAATATACATCCCAAATTGGAACACAAGGAGACTGTTAAGCAATTTAATATGTTAACTATTAGTAAAATGTTGTTTATGTACTTTTGTACTTCAACACACTGTCGTAGGCATTAATTTTGTTTTGAGAGATACCTAGTGTTAGCAAATACACCCTCTGTATTTAAAGAAATGTACATACAATTTATCATATCAAAAATTATAACATGTGACTGACAATTGTAATTACCAGTCAGTGTGGAGTATGTGGAATCTATCAGATGACTTTCTATTGCTGTACTCAATGTCTCATTACAAAAGCAACATGGCAAGTCCTAAAGCTGTCATTGTTTGGGGTCATTTTTTGATAGAAACAGCTGCGTAGTATCTTTATATGTAGGGTTTTCATTTGCACCAAGAGGAGAGAGCTATAGATATCTATTTTCAAATAGTGAAAATGTTTCCTCTGATTTCCACTTCTAACCACTTTAAGTTGCATCCTGACTCATTGGTTAATGATGCTGCAGTCAGTGCTGGCAATTAGTGGAAGTAATGTGAAAAGGGGTGTCTCAGATTAACAAACCATTACAGAAGTATTATCTAGCTCCCCTCTGGACTGTTTTGGCTGTAGTAGCTTTCAACTACAAATACACACTACACACCTGCACTCCATCAAAGATTAAATTACTTTTGATATTCAAAAGTAATTGATATTCTCTTAAATCCTATTTTAAATCTACTTATAAATCTCAAAAATTCTCTTTCTGGTTGTTATCCTTCCAAACACCTATGTGTTTACACAAAATAAATGTCTCTGCATTCTGGACATTTGGACAGTACTGCCAGTTTCCACTGTTATAACTATTTTGGAAAAGCATATCGCAGAAATATGCTTATTTACAAGAGCAAATAGTTAGAGAAGTTTGATATAATCTATTTTTGGAAGCAAACCTACTTTTAAACGTTTAGTATTGGGTTGTTTCAGCAGGAAAAGTCATATGTTGCTGTATCTGTGTTTTCTGACAGATGTTTAAGTGTTTCCTGACTAAGCTTCTTAAATCTTCACCTTTAGGAGGATTATTGGAGCAGATGCAGAGTGACAGTTTAATCTTTGGTTAGATTGTTTCATGAACACTGTAGGCTTTGATATATGTGGTTATGGACAAAATATGTTTGTCAGCTTTGTGTTCTGTGTGCATCTACTTCTCATCAGCTGCTAGTCTGAAGTTGATGGGCATGCTTTTAGTGGCAAAGTCACTTGAAAAATTTCAGGTAATGCAGTCATAGTAGCTAAACATTTTCTAAAAAAGTGTGATGCTAATATCTATTGAGCTGTTTTACTGTAATATGTTACCCTACTGAGACTCAGTGTCATCTGTTGGTCGGAGCAGATGTATTAGTGATATGAACCTTCTGTCTGTGTGTGTGTGTGTGTGTGTCTCGATCTCTCTCACACACGCTCAGCAACACAAGTATGTTTTTGTTACGACATTTACTTACTCGACCATCCTTTGCTTGATCAGGATAATTAGAGCTTAAGTGTTTTGATAGTCTATTCCCATGAAAGGTCTGGCCACAGTGTCTTGACTTGAGGAACTGAAGCCAATCCTCACAGGAATAGGTTTTAAAGGAAGACACACACCACTCATTCTTGATAACACAGTGTTCCTAGTGTCAATGTTAAGCTGCTTGCAAGATAATTTAAGATGGGATTAAAACAACAGTTCATAAGTCATTCAGGACCACATGAATGAAATAGTGAATAGAAAAGCTGATGACAATGAAATACAATGAAAACATGTAGAATGAATCTAGAAAACATAGCTTTTATTATTTTATCCATAATCATTGCAAGCATAAACCAAAGTGATGTCCCATTTATCTGCATTGGTTTGTCTGTCCACAACTGGTATTTTTAGTATTCTGTTTTGTGGCTTGTTGCACTGGAAGATGATCAACTTTGGTGTGATGGTATTCCCAGAATCACTTTTTCAGTTCAGAGGAGAAATGTAACTGGAGGAAACAACTGTTGCCTGGCACAACAAACCCTGCCTCCTCGCAAACATTTTACCTGATCTGCCCTATCTCTTATCACTGTAAAAACACATCTTTGGTGACTGTCACCTTGACCTTTGACCTACATTCACCAAAATGTAATGGTTTCTATTCTCGACCACCTTGCACATTTCCTGAAAATACTATTGAAATTGGTCCAGTAGTTTTTGTAAAAGAATTCTGACAAACAGACAGACACACCAACACACAAATAAACAAACAAACAAACAGACAGATAAAAAAACAACAACTTAAAAATAATACTCCACTCCCCTTTCGGGGGGCGGGATGATGAAGAAGGAAGGTGAGGGTGCATGGATAAAGTAAAGATAAAAGAGAGTAAAGTAGATATCTAAAGACGAAGATAAACAATATGAGGAAAATATGGTAGTTAAGTGATGATAATAACAATAACAATAATAATAATAATAATAATACCTCAAATTTATATAGTGCTTTTTTGTACACTCAAATGTTAAACTCACTTTACATAACAGACAAATAAACAATGTATGTAAAAAAAAGAAGAAGTTTCTTTATTGTTACTCTATAGAGAATCACATTACTCAGTGTGTGGTGAATTATCTGGTGAGTGTTTATGTGTATGCAGGAATTTATGGGAATGTTCCTGACCAGAAGCCCTTAGCCTGCTCCCTATGGACTCACTAATTGATTCTTCCCGGTTGTTGCTTTTTATGGTTTCTACCCCATGAGACTGCAAAATGGCTCTGGTTCATTTAGTTAATAGCAGAAACCAAACTGATATAAAAACTGTCAGTTGAATTACAGCCCTCTGGCACTGAGCTCCGCACTATTGTCCTATTTCTCTACAATCTAACAAAGTGAAGATGGTCATTTAAGCCACTGCTGATTATTAGCCACTGAAGCACTAAACCGATTATGGACTGATTTTGTTTTGTATTATAGAACTTATCAATACTTTTATCTTAATTGAGTATAATGTTGGATATTGGATTCCTGTATCACCTGGATAATTATTAATGGTAGTAAGAGGATGAGTTAAGAAGAGGCTTAATAACCAAAAATGTTCTTTCTGGTAGTTTTAACATAGAACTGACCATAGGAGTTCTGCCCTTTTATCACATATCACACACGATTAGGTCCACTTTTAATACTACAGCTATCATGGTTACTTTTTAATTAGCTTTTTTTTCTTTTTTTTTTTTTATGTTCCTGTTTTTCGAATCATAAGTTGAATGCTAATGGTAAAGCAGCATATGACTTTAAATTACCCCCCCCCCATACACACACACACACACATTTGTAAAACCTCTGTTATAGCCTAATTATTACTAATCCATTAGTTTTTACACACTTATATACCTGCGTCACTTGCCTCACAGTGAAGAACTTTAACGATAACTCCATCATAAACACAGCCTGCTTGTTTACAGAACAAAATGAAAAATATCTTGTCTCGTCATCTGAACCCATTTTATCCTCACTAGGGTCACTGGGGGTCACTGGGGGTCACTGGGGGCCTTATCCAGCTACAATGGACGAAGGCGGGGTACACCCTGTATGAGTCTCCAGTTTATCTCAGGGCTGAACATATATAGACAAACAATCACTCTCACATTCACACCTATGGGTGATTTAGATTAACCAATTAACCTATCAGTGCATGTGTTTGGATGGTGGGAGGAAACTGGAGTACCTGGAGAAAACAAAAACCCTGAAAAGTTAAAAAAAAAATGTTGTGAAGTGCATTGTGGGAATGGTGCTATAGCAAAAGTGGGTTTTCACATGAGCCAGATCACTATAACGTAAAATTATACAGTCCACCAGGTTTGCTAATCTCACTCAACATTGGTTGGGATAGATTTTTGTAATCAGTGTGTGTGTCCACAGAGACATATCATGCTATAACTCAATGAATACTTGAGATACCACCATGAAATTACTTGGGCATATACATGTAGCTAATGTGCATCAGATGCAATTTGAGTAAAGGTCAAAGGTCAAGGTCACATTTAACAAAAAGGTCAAAATCACATTATCGATTATTACTCAAGAATAGAGGGTCACATAACTTTCAGATTTGTACCAAACAATGTGGAATGAAGAATTTTTACAATTCTCATACTTGGTATTATCATGTATGACCAATAGTTTCTGAGATCTCTGGAGGTCAAAGGGGACATCTCACAAAATGTACTTCTGTAACACTGTTTGTGTGTGTCAAGCATAGACATATCATGCTATCCCTTAATCAAGACTGGATATATTGTCATAATATTACACACACTGACACATATATGCATATAACAAAATTATCAATATTGCAAAAGGTCAAAGGTCAAGGTTGCATTAGCAGAAAGGTCAAAGTCATATTATTGGCTTTAATTCAAGAACGGGTTGTCATAGAAATTTGAGATTAGCACAAAATAGGGGCGGGATTAGGCATTCTCTGAATACTTGTTTTAAAGATTGAGTCTACTCAATGGACATTTAGGTAAGCATTCACAAAGAGACACTGAAATTGCTATTGTGTTTTTGTTATGTAAACCAGTGGAATGTGTTTATGATGGAGTTGTCTCCAAAGTTCTTCACCATGAGGGAAGTAATTCAGGTGCGTAAGCACAGAAAGACTAATGGAATAGTGATAATTAGAGACAATTAGGCTATCACTGGGGTTTTACACAATTGGAAAAACTTTGTGGTGAAAGTCATACACTGCTTTAAACAAGCATCTATACTTTTTTAAAGCAGTATATGCATATAGTATATTAAAAAATGTTTAAATGCAAAAGTAATCCTATTTTCATAGACCCTCAACGATGACTATTGTAAATATATTCATGATATATCTAATGATTTAATGCAGGACAGTCTTATGCAAATGAAGATGTTTGTCTTTGCAAGTCGCCACCAGTGACAAAAGCATAGTTTGGACATGAACCTTTAAGTTTACATTTTTGTCATAATCCAGTTTAAAATGTGGTAATAAACTTTATTTGTATTAGTTAGTTGTAAATCTGTTTGACATTTCTGGTTCACATTCACAATTTCTGCCTGTATCTGTGTCTTAGGTTGGGGCACCCAGAGCTCAAAGGTCCAGATTCATCATAACACATGGCTTCATTTTCCTGGACACAACCTGAGGTGGATCCTCACCTTCTGTCTGCTCTTTGTTCACGTGTGCGAGTTTGCAGAGGGCATTGTTTCCAACAAGTAAGATATTGATTATAAACAAGTCAATGTCCTGCCCAGAAAAACTGTATCTCAGGAAACAGAAACAAGCTCTTTTACACAGAAAATGTATCATATATCCATATATTATTGTTTTTCCTTTTGTCTTTAGCATGATGAACACGAACCACCTCCATCTCTTCATGCCAGCTTTCATGGGGTTTGTCGCAGCCACAACCTCAGTGGTTTATTACCACAACATAGAGACATCCAACTTCCCTAAACTGTTGCTTGGTAAGACTCACAGTAGCTAATACAATATAACCATGTTTGTATCATGCCATTGGCTTTTTGTTCGTAGCTAATATCATTATATTATTTCATTTGAAATGTATGGTATGAAAGGCCCATCCTTTATAGAGAATGTGCAGTGCTTTACAACACACAACAGTCATTTTGTACTTTTCCATGAAGAATTTTTGGTCCACTGATAATTTTAATGAGCTGATATCAAGGTCAGAGGAGTGTTTAATTAAAACACAGTTCATCACCAAAACTGTCCTGTGTCTTTTTAACTACAGCAAATAATCACTATGAAATGTTCGACTATTTCCACAGGAGTACACGATAAGTACTTTACTGAGAACACAATAAGAGACAACACTTGTAATCTTTTATTCACCTATGGATGTAAACAATCCTCTTAATTCATGATTGATTTGATTCATGATAGTAAAGGGAGGACAGAAGTAAAACAAAGCAAACCTTTTTCTTTTGGTAGTTCTGTTCATCTACTGGGTGTTGGCCTTCATCACAAAGTCCATCAAGCTGTGGAAGTTTGCAGAGTACTTTGTTGGAATACGGCAACTAAGGTTCTGCATCACTGCACTGTTAGTGATCCTGTATGGACTACTGATGGCTGTTGAAATCAATGTCATAAGAGTCAGGGTACGTGTTTTATTTTGTTGCAGTGCGATTGTTTAGGGAACTTCTATATCCCATTTTTTTACTTTCTTGTGTAGTATATTCTCATTTACCTAATTACACATGTATGTCTGTCTCACTTGGTTTCATTTGTTTCTTTTCTTGTAGAAATATGTATTCTTTGCCAACCCCCAGAAGGTGAAACCACCTGAGGATTTACAGGATTTAGGAGTTCGCTTTCTGCAGCCGTTTGTCAACCTGCTATCAAAGGTACATCTCTTTTAAAACATTGTCAACAAAAAACTGAAGTGCTGTAATTAAATATTCAAGTCCCCAATTTAGTAATCTATCTCAATAATATTTTTCAAGATTAATAATACTTTATCTGGTCACTGAAGATAGATTTAATGGATAACTTCTGTTGGATACTAAGCACGAGATTATTCATTTTAAGTGCTTGGACTTTTTCTTGTCAAGTTAAAGATCAAACTGTCTCTTAATCAGTGGAGAATGTGTCACCTTTTCAGGCAACATACTGGTGGATGAATCCTCTTATTATGGGTGCTCATAAGAGACCCATAGAGCTGAAGAGGATTGGCAAACTGCCCATCGCTATGAGAGCACTCACCAACTACCTACGACTGAAAGATGCATATGAGGACCAGAGGGTGAGCAGAAGGATTACCCCATTTGTTCCCAACATTTTTTGGCTCGCAACCCAATTTTAACATCACACATTTCAGCCGACTCCAGACATTCAAAATTGAGCCTTTTTTTTCCAAATAAACATTCATTGTAGTTGACATTATAACCACTATATAATGTGTATTATTATGGAAAAGCCAGGTGTACAGTAGAATAAACACCTACACAAAGTGAGAATTTTATTTCTTTGGTCAGGATATGTATAGTCAATCTAGCTTGTATACACAAGGCTTGAAATTTTGTGTGTGTGTGTTTTAAATTTGATATCAATTACTACAAATTTCATTTGAATTCCTGGCGACCCCAACTGGGGTCTCGACCCCAAGGTTGAAAAACACAAGCTTAACCTGATTGCATACTTCATATTGTTCTAGGACTATTCTGTCATTATTATTCATATATTTTGTACTACTATTGATAATATGGCACACAAAACATGCTTTTATTATTTTATTTCACTTGTCACAGACGGCCGAAAACCCAGATCAAGCACCGTCAATTTGGCGCTCTATGTACCGAGCATTTGGCAGACCCATCCTGCTTAGCAGCACTTTCCGCTACCTGGCGGACCTGCTGGGCTTTGCTGGGCCGCTCTGCATCTCTGGCATTGTGAAGTCCTTAGGATCTGGCAATATAACTGTATCCCAAGATGTGAGTGTTGAGTTGTATGTAATTCTGAAATTTCAGTGTTGTACGATAGATGCTTTTGTTCGTCTTGCTTTACATTGCTTCAGTTTTAGAGAGCATTGTTATTTAGCTGTGAAGCTGAGTTTTTAAATAAATGTCCTAATAATTTCTGTTTTTACTATCACTCGTATAAGAATGTGATCATTACTTAAATATCAGTCATTATTAGATGGAAGCAAATAATTGTAAAAGAAAACACCATTGGTAGTCAAGGTTCTTTAAAAGAATTTTAAATAAAAGAGCTCCTACTACAAAAATTGGCACAAATGTCAAGGAATATAAGTGAGTTACCATTAAAACAATGACAAAATGGGCGTTATTTATTTTCACTTTGGAGAAGTCATATCTAAACTCTTCTTTAATTGTTGACATAAGATAATTTTATCAGAGCCTAAGTGGAAATTACAGCAAAGTTCAGAGTAGTGCACTCACACAAATGTGTCTGTGCCTATCAGTGATACTGGGTGGTCCAGCCAACAAATAAATGACTCAGTCTCTGTGTGATGTCAATAGGTGGTGGTCACAGTCATCATGTCACCATCTGATACTGTGAATGTCTGTGTCTGACATAATGTCTTGAGTGCATGAACACAATAACATACTGTTATATCATGATGTACTGAATTAATGTAAATATAGACATTTGTACATCTGAGGACCCGTGATAACATAGTTCATTCCCAAACTGGAGTCTAGCTTAAATCTGAGTTTTCATGCACTACTGCCAAAATGACAAATTGACAAAATGCACAAACAAAAATCGAAATTGCAACTTAAATAATAAAAAACGTAAAAAATATATCTACAAATATAAGGCAGAGCAATAATTGCATGAAGATATGCTTGCGTGATCTGTCATATACTTGAAATTCACACACTCCTGCCATTATAACATACCATAAATACACTATTATCTTAATTTACTTTCATATTCATTTCAATACAACAATTTGCTCAAGGATACTATATGTATTTGGTAAACTGGTGTTTTACAGCTATATACAGTATCAGCTGGACACCTTATTACTAAGCTTCTATTAAGCTTTTCTCATGAATATTTAGTGTTTACTAATAATTATTAAAAATGCATTGCATTCCTGATAAATTATAATTTATGTAACGTGTGTTATTAAAAAGTCAAGAATATAATAGCATCTGAAAATAACTTAACTACTGCAGGCCAGGACTTAAAGTAAACACAGAATGTAATATAGCCTAATATATCATGTATGTTCTATGTTTTGTGTATTATTCCAACAGTCTGGTTAATGTGTAAGAAATACTACAAAGTATCAAGACTGTTATTAAAGGTTTTGCTTTGTGTTGATTTGAGAATTAATGCAGCAACACCTATTGCATAGTAAGTATTATGATGAGGCTGAACCTCAACTTTTTCTGAATGTTTTTTTTATATATATATATATATATATATTCTTATTGCCTTTGTTTTCTATCTTCACTTGATCATCCAGAGATGAATAACGCTTATCTTATATTCTCTCCAGATGTGCATATGTGACCATAAAGCAATTTTTGAAAGGCCAAACATGTACAATAACTAATACTGTTTGTCTATGGCGGCAATAAAGAGAGTGTAGCTGACAGAGCGAAAGCAGACGCTTTAACAGATGATTCATTTGGCAACGGAAGAGACAGAGATGGACTTTTAACTCCATGCCAGTCTCTCCTAAGGTCGAGATGCAGACATAGCTGCTGAGAGAGGCTGAGCAGATATGTGTGTACTGACAATATATATTAATTTAGTCCATTTGGCTGGATGTGTTATAGTTGATGTTGAATGTGAGCTGTTGTCAGGACCATGCCTGACTCTTAAAGTGGGTATAATGGGCAGCTGAGATAGAGAGCAGAGCTGGACTGCATTTCTGAGTGACATGGAAAATTCCCCACTCAGCTCACACTCTTTGTCTGAGGTTAATACAGAGGAAGGCCTGCTCTGCATCAGAGTGATCTTTTTGATACAACTGTGAGAGATTTTCTCTTACTTGTTCATAATTGTACTTTGTAAGTGCATTAATGTTCCTACAGACACTGCAAAAATCAAAATCATACTAAGTGTACCCCCCACCTCCAAAAAAAAAAAAAAAATTAAAGGAGTTGCACCAAGGAGGTTATGTTTTTGCTGACGTACATCTGTCTGCTTGTCTGTCTGTCTGTGTACAACATAACTCAAAAAGGTATAGATGGATTTCCATGAAACTTTCAAGATAGCTTGGGAATGACACAAGGATCAATCAATTCGATTTTGGCGACGATCTGGAAGAGATCCTAGATTCTGGATCACTTTGAAATGTATCCTCCATTTTCCCACAATGTAAAATTTCAAAGTGATCCAGAATCCAGGATCACTTCTGGATCTTCCCCAAAATTTCAATAAATCATAAGTGATGTGTCTTTGTGTCATTCCCAAGCTACCCTTTAAAATTTTATCAAAATCCGTCCATAACTTTTTGAGTTATGTTGTACACAGACAAACAAACTGATAAATACCGGCAAAAACATAACCTCCTTGGCAGACCTCCCTTCATTGGGGGGGGGGGGTTACTCCAACGCAACTTGACATTTGAATGTTGAGTTCCCAACCTACTTAACCTCAGGTGGCCTAATGTTTCAGCATATTTACATATTGTCTTTTAAGTGTCCAACAATTGCATAGTGTGAACCAAATGCTGGTGCTTATTCATTTGGTGTAGACAAGCAGTTTGATCTTACTCAAACTAAATGAGGGTAACTGTTTTTGTGCTTGTAGACGTATTTTGGTATACACTTCATGTCATCCAATGAGCTGCTGCAGAACTCCTCAGTCCTGGCTGTGCTTCTCTTCCTGGCTTTAGTCCTACAGAGGACGTTCCTGCAGGCATCTTACTATGTCACCATAGAGACAGGCATCAATCTGCGAGGAGCACTTTTGGTAAGTTGAACATGATGGAACTTGATTTGAGGGTCTTATTTCCATACAGAGGTGTTGTTTTGAAAAGATCCACATGAATTATTTCTTTAAGGGTCAAGACAGTTTGTGATGAATCTTTATGTTTCCCAAGCAAACATGAGCCACCAAATATGACAGCCTTTAAAATGTTAACACTGACCAGACAGTTCAACTGACTTTTAAATAGGAAAAAAGGGTGACATCAATCTTCCTGTTAATCCAAACACCACACTACTCAGTAGTGGCATTTTTTTCACTGTTTGAAAACAGAACCTCTAACATGTATGCTATCTGATAAACTCTAAATTACATTTCATTTCATTAAGAATTTACAAATCTAACTCCAAAAGATTTAGACTGTAGTGTAAAGATGTGTGCATACATTATCATGTGGCTAGGTCTGGACTGGTTTTGTTCTTGAAAAACAAAACCAGTCCAGTTGAAGTTAAAAAAATACTAATAATTATGTTATCTATACTACTCGTGAATGTACAGTTTTATCCCTTATCTATAAATCTTGTAATCACAAGGTTGTTTTTATATTTACTCATTTATTTTATTATCAAGGCGATGATTTACAACAAGATCCTCCGTCTGTCAACCTCCAACATGTCCATGGGGGAAATGACACTGGGACAAATCAACAACCTGGTTGCTATAGAGACTAATCAGCTCATGTGGTTTCTCTTCCTCTGCCCCAACCTTTGGGCCATGCCTGTGCAGGTGCAGTAAAACTGACCAAAAAACACAGTTACTCAACTTGAACACATTGAATCCATCAGTTCTATCTCAGTGCTTTTTTCTTTCTTTGTAGGTTGTAATGGGCGTGATCCTACTCTACTATTTACTGGGCTCGAGTGCCTTGGTTGGAGCATCTGTCATAGTTCTGCTGGCTCCAGTGCAATATCTTATAGCCACTAAGTTAGCAGACACACAGAAAATTACACTTGTAAGTAGCATTTATATAATGTAGGAACATTAATTCATGCATAATTTCCTCAAAACTTAATAATTTCCTTCTCGTCTATTTAAATTACTGACCCATCTGTTGTGTATTCAAGGAACACTCTACAGATCGTTTGAAAAAGACCACAGAAATCTTAAAGGGCATAAAGTTACTGAAGCTTTATGCCTGGGAAAACATCTTCTGTGACAGTGTGGAGGAAACCAGAGGCAAAGAACTCACCAGCCTGAAAACCTTTGCATTTTACACATCTTTGTCCAGTAAGATGAACATTTGTGTTGGGGGTTTTATCAGTTACCACAGAAATGTGCAATTATCATCCATTTGATTGAAAAGTAGATGCAAACAGTTACTATTGAAATACAAGCCATGTAATCAGTGCAAATCACTTTGAATTCATGGCTTTTGGTGTTTATTGATCGTTGAAAGCAGTACCATACTATCATAAAAAGTAAAGTGCTTAATGGGGTTTTGAGGCCCAGGGCTAGCTAACGAGCTAGTTATCATTTAATGTGGAAGGTACCTTTAGCCAAACCAAATGTTAAGCATGTATTAGCGATAATAGTAAGAGAATACTTTTAATATCAGTGGTGTTTAAGATGGATCTACTCATAAAGGGTATGCTAATGTGCCTGCTGTTTAGACAGCCTTTTGAAATTGTAGGAAACTGGAAGGCTCTAGAGATTGTAACACTAATTAACTGTCAGCTATTTATTTGCTACATATCTGTGAGTCCTCCTCAGAAAAATATATAAATGTAGAAGGAAAAATACAAAAAACTGCTGTGATTGGCTAGAGCCACTGTGGGCGGGGAGTGCCTTCCAGGCTTGGTTGGGGGCTCAAAACCCTATTAAACATAAAAAGTCATTATGATTGCCTTACCTAATGCAATTGTTTCTAAACTTATACATTTTTGTCTATGCAGTCTTTATGAATGCTGCTATTCCTATTGCTGCTGTACTTGCGGTAAGAAATGAATTAACTTGGCACTAAGTTTTATGATGTATATATGAAAAGTGGAATAAATAGTGTGGAATTAAATATTGTGTTTCTTGCAGACATTTGTCATGCATCACTTCATCAATGATAAAGGTCCAAGTTCCGATGAAGCCTTTGCAGCTTTAGCATTGTTCCACATCCTGGTTACTCCTCTCTTCCTGCTCTCCACGGTTGTCAGATTTGCTGTCAAAGCTCTGGTCAGGTGAGTGAAATTGTGTTTCCTGCAGTGCTTTATTTGGTTTGTTTGTGGAGGCCAAATTTTGCCATGGAGCAAACACAAACAACATCAATCGTACAAGACGGTCAATGCTGGACACTCGGATGAGCCCTGTTGATTTTCTGTGAAGCCCTGTGAGACAACTTTGTTGTGATTTGAAACTTTATAAATAAAATTGAATTTAATTGAATTGAATTTAACATCTGTGAAAAGGCACCTGTTTGCTTTGTATGTACTTGTATGATGGCAATAGGGAAAGTATAGATATATTTTTACTTGTCTGGACTTTGTTTCTCAGGCTTCATTCTTTAGAGGCATAACTCAAGTTCATGTCTGTTTCTGTTTCTGGATCCAGCTGAACAACAACAAAAAAGGATTTTAGCTAAACAAATCTGGTGAAATATGTGGCAGGCAGTGGGTATTCTTTTGCCTGAAGGAAGGTCTCACAATGAGCATGTGGCATAGTGTTTTGACCTGGGAATATGGAACTGAGCCATGACTAAATAAGGATGTAGATAAATATGAGAGGCTGTGTCACCAAATGGATCTGGTAGAGTTGGAAAATCTAAGTAGGAAAGATGGAGGAAATCTGACAAGAGTGGGGAGAAACTCTAAACTTCCCAGAGATTTCTGTAAGAGTGGTACAGTGGTACCTCAACTTACGAAATTAATTTGTTCCATATATGGTTTCAAACTGTGAATTTTTCATAAATAGAGTCGCATTTTATATGTAAAAGGCCTGATTTGTTCTGAGGCCCCCCTCAAACCTTTTAAAAATTATAGAAGTATCCACATTTTGTATGAAGTATGTGTAAAGTAAAAGAAAATTTAGATTTTAGATTTAATTTATTGGTCTCAGTGGGGAAATTTGTCTTCACTGACTAAACATTAAACATTAAAATTAACAAGACATGCAAATCATTTACATACCATTGTGGTTGTTCACTGTCCAGAACATTTGTTGAGAGAGGTTGGGTGAAATATTGATCCAAAGATGATTGCTTTTAACAACTTTTCATAATCTTCCTAAAATGCACAAGGCATACGATAGCATGACTTGTGAACATTTTTTTGCGATGTTTTTTTTCCACGAATTCGGAAAGTTAATGAAATTTGGCCACTATGTCTTGAATTCATGCTGATGGAATAATGGCTGCTTCCTCCTTTTTTTATCATCTCCTGTTTCACTTCTATTGATAACACAGCCCGCTCCTTCTTTTCATTCGCACTGGGAATCACTTTCTTTGGGCTCATAATTAATAACAAATACGTACTGTAATAAAGTTTAAATGAGCACACTCTGAAAAACTCATGAAACAGCAGTAACTCCGTCCTTTACGCCTGTTAAATTCTGTGATGAATGAGGGTCAAAGGCTCATGAAAAGCATCATGGGTAGTAGCTCTGTCATAGCCAATGGGATGCTACGTACAGTGAGTATTTATGTCTCGGGGTTTCAGTTTCGTTTCGTAAATTGAATTTTCTTTCATATTCAGAGATGAAAAATTGACGTAAAGGTTTTTCTTTACTTGGATTATAAATTAGCTACTTCTTTCGTAAATTGAGGTACCACTGTATATTGTGGCACACATATTGATGGTCATGTTTATTTGTGTGTTTCTTTAGTGTCCAGAAGCTGGGTGAGTTTCTCCAGAGTGATGAAATTGGAGACGACAGCTGGAGAAATGGAGACATGTCTATGTGCTTTGAGGGTGTGAAAAAACACATGGGGACAGTGAGTATGGCTGACTCAAGATCAGTGAAAATGTATAGACTTGATTTTTTTTGTTGACTTGATTTTTTTTTTTTTCATCAGAATTATCTCTGATTTTTAGATTTCCCCTTAAACAGTGGCTGGCCAATTTCCTGCAAATTTCCTTAATCAAATGAATTTCAGTTCAAAAGGTTCTGAATCAATGGATTCAATCCAGTATCGATATGATTCAGTATTAACTGATTGATTCAGATTCATTTAGTGATACCAAAGTACAACTTTGAGCTATAACCTGATTATTTGACTACTGCAGCCATGTAGCATGTCAATACTGGTGTCAATATTGATATTAGAAAGGAAATAGAGGGGTTGGCACCAGGGGTACCTTGGTATTGTTCTCACAGTTTTGACTAATTGATTTCATCCACTATTAATCAGTTACACAATATTTAAATGAAATCCATCTGAAACTGATTAAATAAATTTTTTTACCCAGCCCGAGAATTAACTATCAAATAATTTTTACATAACTGTTCAATTGTTCATAACTGATCACATCTTACAGTGTAAGTAAATAATGTAATTTTGTAATTACTGTATCTTGGTTTTCCCAAGGACTAAGTAATATTTTTCTCAAGCTGTATCTACCGCGGAACCAGGGGGGCCATGGCCTGGGTCACTTTTGTGTTAAAAGCTGGAGTAAAAAAAGTTGTATCTATGTTTTTAAGAGCAAAGTCACCACACACGGTTGTTGAAAAAAAAATCTCACAGAGACGCTGCATTTTGATTTGAATTTGTGAGCCTATCAAATTAATTGTATATCATTACATCATCCGTGAGTGTCCTCAGTAAAGGCTGTCGGCACCTGCCAAATTGCTGGCTGCTTCTACAGAAATGAAGAGACAAAAATCCTTAGCTGATTTTTTCTTCTTCAAATAAACAGAGAAAACAGAATGTTCATCAAACTACAGCTTCTGTGACACTGGCCCCAACAGACTCGGAGCGTCCAACTCCATCCTGTACTCAAAGTCCACCACAGACCCCGCCGCCCTACCAACCCACAGCTAGCTGCTCTCCTCCGGCCGCTTCATCACAAGCTACCGAGAGCCACTGCTGCACAAGCAAAGGCTTGATTAACAAAAAAAAAAAACAGAGCCCGCTTTCACCATTCATGGTTAATGTAATATATTGTAAGTTGTTCTGTCAGTTACTTTTGCACAGCTGCGCTTGTTTTGTTGTTAGATACTTGTGTATTTGTGCAAATTATGGCCCCCCTCATCCAGATGTGTTCTTGTCCATGGTTTTAAGTACTGACTGTCTGAGGTTTCAGGCGACTGTGTCACGCGGCGTTTATTATGTTGTAGTGGGATTATCACCATTCAGTTGGACTACAGGGCAGAATGACTCAGAGAACTATGTAATACTTAAATGCCTTTTAAATAGAGCTGCCAGATGTAATGACTAAAAGCCACAAACTTACTTTTTGGGAGGTAATGCTTTAAATATACCATCAGTATCTATTTTTTTTTTACTAAGACGTGTCTCATTTCTATCCATTTTGTAACAGCAGCAATATGTCCCATTTATAATGCCATTATGCTAAATGTTTTTTCCAAAATGACCATATTTCGAAGTGGTAAGTGGTATCTATGAAAATCTACTGACAATTCACTGCAAACCAAAATACATACTGCAAAAAACTGGACTTTTCACAAAATACACAGTCCTTTAGGGTATATCAGATTAAACTCCTACTTGTCTGTCTCCCCAAGGAATAAAAGCGGATGCAGGAAAGCCTTAAGTTTATTGGTTAATGCTGACTGTCTTCACATCTCTGTTTGCTCTTTCCTCACTCCCATCTCTCCCTCATCCTCTTTATTTCTCCCTGAAGACCAAAGCCATCAACAGGAAGCAACCAATGCGCTACCAGATGGACAACTATGAGCAGCCGACCAGGCGACAGATGAGACCCACAGAGACAGAGAATGTGGCTGTGAAGGTCAGAATCAAAGTTCACATGTTGAGGACCATTTGAAGGATGTAAAGGTTGAACAAGAGTCACAGAATCCAAGAGTGTCAGAGCACAAAGTTAAAAGTGTAAAGGCTCAACACAGAGGCATGTCATATATAACAGAATAAGACATTTTAGAAATTCTGAGCTAAAAACTAGAAAAGCCCTCAGAAAGAGCAGACTCCGCCAATGCAGATTAGCCCCCACCCACCATTTGAGTTCTGTGAGCAGTGGTCTGCCCTAATCAACAGAATGAAGCACACACATACCCCCCCCCCCCCAAGTTGTGCCAGTATCAACATTTTCTGAAAATTTCAGGCAAATCCGGCAATGACTTTTTGTGTTATCATACTTAAAGACTAACTCTGCAGTTCCTTGGCGGAGTAATTACAGTCAAGTTGAATGGAGCTGGTACGATACAGTGAAAAAACACAATGATTATACAGTACTGGTAGTGTGATGAATTTTTTCTGGGATGTGATCATTCATGCCTATACATACATACATAGACACATAATATCAGTAATATCACTGATTATCCAGATCTGTTTCATTTTGTGACTGTTAGTGTATCACTGAGTCCTTTGTGTGTGTGTGTGTGTGTGTGTGTGTGTGTGCGCGTGCGCACATGTGTGCATGTGTATGTGGACGGAGACACACAGATACATGTTGTGTATCAGTGTGTATGTGTGCATGAGCAGTTTGTCTTCACAGGATGTGTAGGATTCACACGAGAATTCACTGCCCCTTAAAGGGCCCTGTGAACATTTTCTCAGCCCCTCAGTGAAGGCTGCTCTTCCTGTTACATCCCCATGGAGTGATACTACTGACTAGACAGTGGTCTCCTAATTACAACTTGGCTTATTAATGGAGTTAAGAGCAGGTTTACGTAGGTACTTCTTTGATTCAGTGCATTGGTAAAAAATTATGTGGACACCTGAATATGCTTAATGAAGGTTTACAGAATATGGCAAAATTTGGTACCCATTTTTACTTGGTTGCAAGGCCTGAAAATATTTTGGTCAACAAAGGTCAAAGGTTAATGTCACTCGGATGTAGTCTGTTGATTCTTGTCTGCTGATTCAGGAATGTCTTGAATACTTTCAAGAATATCTTCAAAGTAGTTACAAGATTAATTAATTAGATTTTATTGGTCAAAGGTTGAAAGTTTAGGTTGTTGTGACTTTGGCAAAAACATTTTTTGTCATAACAGCTAGTATTTGAGAGAACAATAAATTACTATGCACAAATAGCTGATGTAGTTGATGTTGTAAATATTACCAGTAGAAAAAAAAACAAATGTATACCAACACAACACAATTGGTTGTAGTTTTATATATATTTTCACAGATTTGTTATTGATTTGTCTACGTCATTTCCTTGTGTTTAAAGAATGTATGAATGAATGAATCATCGCATTACTTAATTACTTTAATTACTTTATTTAAATGAACCCTAAAAGAATCCCAGATTTCTATATTTTAATGCCTGACTCGTCTTTTGATATTCCTCTGCTTTTGGATATTGTGTGATCTGGCTTGGTTTTTCTGCTTTCTCAGTGCTCACTTAAATCTGCCTTTTTTGATTTGATCATCAAATATGAAGCTAATGTACAAGCACATTTATTTGCGTTTTAAAAGTATTTACTTAAATCGGTACAAGAAATACATTGCAAGAGTGTTAAAACACGTTTAGTAAAATGCTTATAATTTCATGCTGTGTCCTCTCAGTCCATGTTGTCTAAACCAAACTAAATAACTAGAAAAGCACTCTGAAAGTACATACCTCTGCCAAGGCAAAAAATTAATTCCTTGACCTTGAAAATCTACATAGTTACTGGTAAACCCCGGATAAAACTACCTCTGCCATTCCTTGACAGAGGGAATATGATACTCTAGACCTAAAGAACAGATTTTCTCTAAGATGCCTTTTGGCATCTGTGGTGAGAGAAGAAAAGTGTGGAGGAAAGGCCCCCCAGATTAAAAAAATATAAAACAAACAAATAATGCAAGAGATGGGAGCAATGTAAACATAGGCCTGGCAGGAAGTCGGGTGATAGATCACTAAACAGGGATTAGATATGAAGCACTGTTGTATTTCACTGCTGTGCCTTTTTCCATACATTCAGTATCAATGTTTTTTAAGTTTTTTATTTTAGTCTATAATCATACTTTGTGCAAGTAAAGAACCCCCTCAGAAAAACAACACACAATAGCATATTTTTTTAATCAGTGAAGCTTATAGATGTGCAGTCAGTCCTCTATATTCCTGGGAAATTGTTTGCCTGCTTCTACATGTTAGAACTAGTAGTGAGTTCTTATTCACAAAAATATAACAACCTTTTATGGAATTCCTTCAAAATCCGAAAACATAAGTGCACTTATTTATATTGCCATGTTGTGAACTATAATGCTGTGCTGTATATTTCTCAATGTGAACCAAACCGAAGCAGAGAGTCCTAAAGTGATCCTAAATAAATAGAAAATATAATGTGATTAGAACTGTGGTGAAAATAAGAGAGCATTACTGTGTTCATAGAATGTAGTTAATAAACCACTGAAATACAGGGACATAGATTTTAACTGTTTTTAATATTCTTCTGTCTTACATTTTTAGAGCAGATGTGATTTTGTTCCAGAGCATTGCTATAACAGTATGAAGCCTGACCTAACAAATATAGAGCCACAACACCTGTCCCTCTTGTATAATCATGTTTTATTTGTCAGTGTCATGAAATTAAATTTCCACATCCTGAGAATTGCATCATTAGATGACATTTGATCTGTACTCACATATACAGTGAGCACAGCACGTGTTCTTTCTTGTGTAATACAGTTTTCTCAGGGACATTAGAAAGTTTGTGTTCTCCCCTGGTTGCTGGATACATAACAAGAGGGCAGCACGTACGCATGTGTTGCATAAGAGCTTTTTTGTGGGAACAGCTAAAAATTAAACATCAGCAATATTTCTAACATGTTATCATCTGAAAAATACAGCAATAATACAGCGTCTGTATTACCTTTTTTTATTTTGTGTAGGTGACCAATGGATGCTTCACATGGGGAAGCAACCTGTCAACGCTGTCAGATATCAACATCTGCATCCCTACAGGTCAGCCTATATGTCACACAATAAATAATCTTCTCAGAACCAGCTGCAACATCAAGATTCATCAAAATAGTTTTAATGCCATAGAAGAAAAAGTCTACTTTCAATCTAGATATCCCATGAATACAGTTCATGAAGAGTGTTTATGAAGATCTGTCATGATCAATTTCATTGTTGATATGAATCAGAAGTAGCTTTTTTTAAAAATAAAACAAGATGTGTGGGCTTGATTACAATTCATACGTGTGACTGTTTAGTCAAAATTATTTAAAAATAAGTAAAAAAAAAATTTGTCAAGGTTTTTGTCTGTTTGTTTGTCTGTCTGTCAACAGGATTACGCAAAAAGTTCTGAATGGATTTTGATGAAACTTTCAGGAATGATACATAATGGGTCAAGGAAGAACCAATTAGATTTTGAGCAATGAAGGTCAAAGGTCAAGGTCACACCAAAGGTCAACAGCTAAAACACATCAGTGGTAATATCTCAGGATTCAGACAAGACAGAATGACATCAGATGGGTCAACACCTATGGCTCCATTATGTCACGTTTTCACGTCATATGACGCCATATCAAGCCTTGGCAGAGATCTGCTGTATGACTGCCTTGTTTGCAGTCATTTTATAGTCATGGTCTTTTATTGATGCCAACAACAATTTATTTTCACTCAAGCAAATTGTGGATCAGTGTTAAAAACGAATTGCTTCAGTAATTATCCAGTTGATGGACTTTTGCTAGGACAAATCCAGGTAGTGGTGTCTCTTTTGACTAAACAGAATATTTATTGTTAGCGTTACCCAAATAATTGAATATAACATCCATCCATCCATCCATCCATCCATCCATGGATGGATCCATGGATGGATCCATGGACCCACCCACCCACCCAATCACCCACCCACCCACCCAATCACCCACCCACCCACCCAATCACCCACCCACCCATCCTCACCCTATCCCTAAGGGTGTGCCCAGCCACCCTGCAGAGGAAACTCATTTTGGCTGGTTGTATTTGGGATCTGGTCCTTTTAGTCATGACCCAAAGCTCATGACCATAGGTGAGACTAGGAACATAGATTGAGTGATAAAGTGAAGGCGTCACCTTTTGTCTCAGATTCTTCTTCAATATAACATGCTCATCACTACTGACGCCGCACTGATCTGTCCATCAATCTCCCGCTCTGTCCTTCCCTCACTTGTGACCACGATCCCAAGATACTTAAACTCCTTCACTTGGGGCAAGGACTCCCCACTGACCTGGAGAGGGCAAACCACCATTTTCCAGTTGAGAACCATGTAAATAGAATTATATTTGGTATTAACACTCAATGCCATCTTTTTTGCAACAATTTTTCTTAGTAGTAAATTGCTAAAAAAATGTAATTATTGACTACAGTATATTGACTGATATTGTAATTTGACAGGGAAAGAGCATCAACTGTGCAGGCAAATTCATAGAATACTCATATGATGTTAGTCAGCATGAGATTGAAATAAGAAAACGCTCATGCACAGTCGACTTACAGGCATCTAAAACTGGCAGCTAAGTGTTGTAATTTTAGAAACATAATCAGCTGTTCTTTTCTGGTGTGGCAAAGACCACCAGTATGAGTGCCAGTGTTATTATCATGCATATTAATCACTGTTACTCTGTAGGTTGAGTGTGAAAGTTAGAGGTTTTTCTTCCAAGAAAATCAGAACTCTCATAACTAAGAATCTTTCGTAGACTCTCAGAACAAGATGGAAATGTGAATGAAACAGATAGGTGAGATTATTACAGTTGTGCTGCACTATGTCAGTGAAATACCAAGTGTCAGGGGAGGGAGTCGTGTTGAAAGTACTGCCAGCAGAGGGGTCGTGTAATGTATCATACATACACTTGCAACCTCCCTTGGGAAGTGACTTCCTTGGTATCCCAGTTATATTACTACTAAGATAAACAGGATTTGTTGTTCTGCCAAACTCTGATGTGTGCCTTTTTTGGAGAAATAGGATTGTGTCTGTTTTTCTCTCTTTATGTGAATTAGGACCTGATCTTTTAGGTCTTTCATTCCAACCTTTTTTTTGCCTGACAATTCTTATGGATCATTTTAGTGTTCCGTATGACTACAGCAGGGATGTGGAACTCCAGGGTATGATGGCCGGTATCCTGAATGTTTTAGATATTTCCCTCTTCCATCACTACTGAAATAATTACATCATTATCAGGCTTCTGTAGAGCTGGATGATCAGCTGATCATTAATTGAACCAGGTGTGCTGGAAGAGGGAAATATAAAAATCATGCACTGGGGTTGTACACCCCTGGTTTAGAGTAAAGTCATACTGTCATTTGTAGGCTTGAAGAACACATGGTTCACCCAAACTTCTCTTTCTCTGTTCAGGTCAGCTGACAATGATTGTGGGCCAAGTAGGTTGTGGGAAATCTTCCTTGTTGCTGGCCATGCTGGGAGAGATGCAGGCCATGGATGGAAAAGTCTTTTGGAGCAAGTAAGACGTGATAACAGCTCAAGCAATAATGTCCTCTGCTAAACAATATATTTCAATAGGTTTCAGGCCAGTTGAATAATATAGTATTGTAAAATAGTTTTTGTCACTTGCCATTATTTCTAAGATGCTCAATATTTATATAATTTTGGAAGTCAATTCAATTATTCAATTAAATTCTTCATTTATTTCAGACAGTCCAACAACTTACATGTCCATATATGTAAAAAAAAAAAGAAAAAAAAAAGTAAAAACAACAATTATGTTAATGTTTGTTTAGACTTCATTATTTCATATACAGTTACAGTACATTCCTTATGGCATTTAATTTTTTTTTTTCAATTGTGACATTTGACCTTTTTCAATATATTTGAACAATGTATATTTGATCTCATATGTTTGTCTTGAGAACGTGCGACTTGTCCAGGGCATACCACACCTTCACCCATAGGTAGTTGGGATAGGCTCTAGCACCACCCATGACCCTATTGAGGATGAAGCTGGTTCAGAAGATGAATGACTGTTTATCTTGAAAATGTGTTTGTAATTCTTAGGCAGTAATCCCATATAGTATGTTTCTGCTTTTGCTGAAAGAGTCTTGGGCAGTACTGCCTGACAGGAACAAATTATGTGTCAATTTGCATCAGTTGTTCATGAGTAATATGATTTAATTTCCTGCTCTGATGGTTATAATTAAATGACTGTTTTGATAATTCAATCAGTTTTTCTGCCTCAGTCCAAAGGTGCTAATTCATATAGTTACTGATGAGGAACTCAGTCATATTTTTGACATTTGTAAATAGAGATGTCCCAATGGTAAATGGTAAATGGACTGCATTTATATAGCGCTTTTCCACCTTCATGGTGCTCAAAGCGCTTTATATTAGCCTCTCATTTACCCATTCACACACACACACTCATACACCAGTAGGTTTCTAAGGTCTAAGGTCAGTCCTACTGGGGGCCTAAGCCAGGGTTCAGTGTCTTGCCCAAGGACACTTCGACATGTGGACAGCCAGAGCCAGGACGCGAACCGCCAACCTCTCAGTCATTGGGCGACCCACTCTACCAACTGAGCCACAGCCGCCCAAAAAAGCCAATCAGGCTTTTTTGTTACTGAATCCAAATCCTTTGCTTTTGAGTGACTGGCTGATCTGAGTCCCGATCTAATACTTTAATACATTAAAAAAATGAATCCAGAATGTCCTTCTATTCCCTTTATTTCTATTTATCTGATCTGAGCAGTGAGTGTCATAGCCATGGTCTCACTGCCATAGCTCAGCTCATCTGATGAGCCCAGGACAGACGAACCAGACCCCATTTCACCAGGGGTGCGGGAGTGTCTTTGTGTCTTTTTTACTGATCCAATCCTCTTTTCCTCAGAACCGCACTGGCACATACTCTGTTTGATTTAGAGCTTTTCCGGTTGCATTCCTTTCATTGCCAGATCATCCCTCTGCCCCTCCCATTAAAAAACATGATTGATGTCTATAGATGTCAATGGCAGCCAGGAAGTTAAATATATTATTTATGAACACTGATTGGGACGCAATAACCAGGGCATCACTATTTGTAAAGAAGATATTTTATTTGAGTTGAATGCTTCTCCGTTACTTATAATTGGACTTTTGAATCAGAAGTTGGAGATTCTATTTCATACATGTTTACAGCCACATTCACTATCCATTTAAAATGTCAACACGCTATAACATTTGATTTTTGCTTCAGTAAAAACCAGTAGTTGATTATCATACTATGCACAAGGAGTTCCAGTCAAAGGTTTAGACACATCTAAACTCAGCTGAACTCATCAAACCTGGGATGTTAAAAAATCAGTTCTTCAAAGTAGCTTTCTACTTTGAAAAGAACTTCATACTGTAGAGTCAAACTATAATAGTTTGATCTTAACATTTAATGGACTTGATGACTGTTGCTTAGTGAAACTTTCAGATGTTGTACAGTTTTCTGGATTGACCCATTTATTCTCTCGAAAGAGTTAAGCTGTTTGTGTTGTAATGTCGATTAATATAGTAGTCAAAAAGGGCTGTTTGTTGTACACTGACTCAGTATATATATCAATTAATCACAACTGAGAATCGATGTTTCTCATGGGCATTTACAACATAAAATTCTCCACCAAATGATTTTTGACAAGACACTTGTCAATTAAAAACTTTGAATCATGAAATTTAAAGATAAGTACAGTACTGTGGAATTATTTTGATCACTGTATAATTCAATACGTTTTTTACACATTGTTGATGTCTTCAGTATAGTTCGACATTGCTGAAAATGGAAACAATGAAATGTATTGATTGTCACTGAAAGCTTAAGTTCTTATTGTTCCATCTACTGAAGGTGACTTTTGAACTATTGAGCACTTTTTGAAGCTGCCACAATTAGCTAGATGCATGGTGAAGGTATGGATGTCTGTGTTGCTCACAGTTGTTTTATTTCACGCTGAAACACTGAACCTCTCATAATAACAAAGAGGCACTTAGAAATATTGTGGTACTGGAGATGAACAGTACTATAAGAAACTCATAAGTGCTACACACTAACCATTTCTGTGTGTGTGTGTTTATGAGCATGTCTGGACCTCTTCTTGTGTGACTGCTTATAAACACGGAAGTACCTTTGTGTGTGTGTGTGTGTGTGTGTGTGTCTATGTGGTATCTCTTTTTTTTTTTTTTTTTATCTCTTTCTTTACTTCTTGCCTTCTTGCCATATCAGGCTGCCTGATTGTGAGGTGGTCCACGATGGGAACATCAGGTACTTCATCTCTGCTCTTTCCTTTGCCCATAACAATTTAGTCGATTAGTCTCCATGTTATTTAAACTCTATGTTTAGCTAGCTTAAACTCATGTAGGGCTAACAATGCACAATGCAGTAATATGGTCTTGGACAGATAGAATGTGTTATATTTACATTATCGCAGTATAAATCTTCATTTGGAGTTTGAGTCTAATTGGAAGCCATCAGAGCCCTGATAAAATACCCTGTTTTTATGTACAACCAACAAATACCCTGACAAATCAGACATCAATGTGGTGAAAAATAACTCCAGCATCCACACATCCACTAATTTAGCATAAGAGGGTCATGGCCATGCTGTCATACTAAAACAACAGAACAGGTTTACTGCTAGTGACTCCCAAACCAGCGTAGACAATACATCCCAGATGATGTTACAATTCTCTAAGGTACTCTTACAGATAGGCTGGAACCACTTTTTTTTTTTTACACATTTATTCACACAACAGCAAGAGGTTGCATATGTAAACATCACTTGTTTTAATCCCATTAAATGATTATGTATCACTTTTCAAAGACGGAAAACTGATCGAACCTAGAATTTACAAATTAAGAATGTCCTGAGCAGTGCTGATAATGGAAGAAGGGGTGTGAGAAGACCCTGCTGTAGACTTAATTTAATTAGATAAAGCAAGATAAACTACATTTTACAAGATTAATTCAATAAGAGGATTCACAACCATGTTCATTCAGTCTTCCCATAGATATTAAATAGTGCAATGACACATTCCAAGTTTTGTCTCATGAGATAGTTCAGAGCATTTTCAAAGGCTCAAACAGTGATGTCTTTTCAAATATTATATATAAATAATATGCAGGTCTGCTCTCCCAACAACTCCAAAACTGACTGATCATACTCAATTACTGTCGAGTGGCCATGAAACTTTTTTTTTAACCAGTATTAACATGTCATTTAACCCATTGGGTTTGTTGACTATGACACCTTCTATCTGTCCTGAGCAGTGAAACACAGACAAACAAATTTCAACACCTAGCACTTTAAAAATATTCAGCACATTGACCAGCATGTCAATGTAGCCAGTAAGTGATGAGACATGCCTGTTGTTAACTGTACAGAGGCTACACTTCTAATATGACAGTAGCTTTATCTTTTCCAAGCACTTAATAACATTTATCAACACAATGTTATGGCCATTATTAATTCTGCATTTATAGCCTGTTTCACAATTAATAGATAGCTGTTATCAATCTATATGAATTAAACTGCACATCACTCATAATTTATACATTATTTAAACCACTCATGCTCTCTTGTAAAAGCACTTACAGACTTAACCTTGACATTTATGTGTAGAGTACATGACAGTCATTCTTGATAGAAACAGGTTTGATATATTTTTGGCCACTCAGTGCAACTGCAGATCATATCAGGTCATATTCAGCAGTCAGGGCACCACTATCATATAAACATACACCCTTACATATAAAATATCAGACATCATTGTTAAAGAAGTCACAAAACTTAATTATGACATACAGACAGTGACCACATCACTTACACGGTGCATTACTGGGTGGGAAGGTTAATTTGATTAACAGTTGGCAGGCTAACAACATTTGTTCATTGTCCAGACTTTGGCATTGAGACACATTTGTCTCTATCTTCTTTTTTTCCACCATTCTTCCCCTGTCTTTTTTTTCCGATGTTTGCTGTGTCTTATTTAAATGTCCCTCTTCTGGTTTGTTTCTTTCCTCTGTGTGGTTCTTTATTACATGTTTTTGTTAACACCAATATAAACACTTTTGATTATAATATGCTTATTCTAACATACGGACATGGCTTTGACAGTTGGTCAGAGACAGAGGAGTCTGAGGAAGACATCAGGAGGTATAGGTTTTCTTCTGGTCTCCTACTTCATTTATTCAGATCTGGAGTGTCCCCCTCAGCCCTTCTCCATCATCTTTCATTTACTGTCTTTTGCTTCTCATTTCCTTTAACTCCATTTTCATCTCTTCTCTGCTTTCTCAGAAGAAAGTACTGGAAAACACTTTTGAAAAAAAAAAGAATGCAAAGAAATTGCTGCAGTATTTCAGGCTGTCTTGTCCATGAACACATACATGAACAACTTAAATGCAAGTCCAACATGTTCTTTGGTGGTAATACATCCTTCTTAAATTTACTGCATCTGCTCTGCAGAGTGTACATAATGAAATTTAGCCTTCATAGCATTTGTTGTCATGTATTGTAAGAGGATTTTTTTCCATACTTACACACTTCTGCAGCATTATTAAACTCATATCATGAAGCTAAATTAGTCAGAATTACTAACTCTACACATTACTTTGGTTGCTCTCACCTCTTTGTCCAAATCAAAAGACTAACTATAAATATAGATTAACCTAATCCTTCTTTATGATTTTGTGGATAAGTAAAGCCACTTTTTCATGCGGTTTTTTTCAAGACATGGAGTAGAGCAGTAGAGGACAGGTTGCTTCTGATAAGCAACTGGTAATTACACAGCCATATTTATCTTCCTCTCCTGTAATCACCTATGATGAGCAATTTTGTAGAGAAGTAGATGCAGACCATTTGTGTCCTCACAGATCATTTGAAGTACAATATGCATTACAATATCATAGTACTGCAGCATTTATACTACTTTTAACTTTTTGTCCACCCAAACTGACATTATGTTTCAAATACTACAGCAGCAGTAATAATGTATGTGTTCAGGAACAACTGCATCAGCCCTTGGAGTGTACTGTCTTCTGGGCATCTACCTTTTCCTCCATTTATGTGATCATTGGGTTTGTGCCCTGCAGTCCTGGCGTGGTGTGTGCTTTTAATGCTGGGAGTCTCTGCTTTTAGTCACATGTGCAATTGAAATATACAGTTGCAAGAAGTAACTACTAAAGCATGTAATATTTCATGATTTATGAGCCTCACAGAAAAACAATGCTCCATGGAGTCCATCCATATTTCAAGGATCTTTTCATTAGGTTGTTTTACAGTTATAATATGAACATTTAATTAATCCTGCATTAAAGGTAACCATTTAGAATTAAATAGTGAAAGACAAAATATGAGGTTGGTAAATTCTGAACCACATTTACTTAAACTGATGAACACATTCAGATAAGATAAACGTTTTGACTCTCAGCAAAGTGCTTCAGTACATTTGTCCTTATTTTCGTTGATGGTTGTGCTGCTTTATCTTGTGGTGTTGTTGATTGTGTTGTCGCTGTTGTTGATATAGTGCAGTTCATCTTTAACCTGATCCATGGTCCATATTTATTTCTCAACATATGTTTGAATTCATGTTGCAGTGGAGTTTGACAAAACATAATTCTTCTTCTCCCCTCTTTTATTTTTAATTTGGTTATGACATTCATAAAGCTACATAGACCAGGAATACTGATCTTAATATATCCTTCAAAACAATTGGAAGATGTATGGACTTGGTTTAGTAAATGAAAGTTTGGGATAAGTGAGAAATCCATAATTGATGTAAAAAGTGGTGTAAAATATTCAAATGTAAATAAAAGGTGTTTATTGATCAACAAAGTTATTGGAAAAATTAGGAACAATTTCATGTCATACAGCCTCCTGCTGACATGAGAAGAGAAGGATGTGTAGTAAATGTGCACTTGTCAGTTTGTAATAACAGGTTGGAAACTTTCCTAATAAAGCAAGTTCCCATTGTCACTCATTGGGTGAAACTTTCTTATAAAATGTAATAATAATGTAAAAATAAAAGTATAGTGAAAACAACATCTGCTGGAGTAAAACTCACTGATTCCACATTGACTCTGTTGTCTCAAAGGACATTTAGAAAGCTGAAGTAGATCAGTACTCCTGCTCTTTAAGGCTTTATGAACACAGGGCATGTGGTTCTTACCTGTCTCTATGCCTGTATTTCCTATAATGTACGCAGCAAGAACAGATATTCTGTGGCCTATGCTGCTCAAAAGTCATGGCTGCTCAATGCAACAGTGGAAGAAAATATAACCTTTGGAAGCCCTTTCAACAAACAGAGGTAAAAACACATCTTACTACTTTTAGTAACACTTTGGTGTCATTTAAGTTTGTCTTTGACTGTTCTTGTTGTATTTCTCAGATACAAGGCAGTGATTGATGCCTGTTCTCTGCAGCCAGATATCGATCTATTGCCTTTTGGAGATCAAACTGAGATTGGAGAACGGGTGAGTATATGGAATAATTAAAGTCTAAATCCAAGATTAGTAAGTGTGACAGAGCTCAGTTGATTTATGGAGTTTGTGTGTTCATCAGAGAGCACAGATGTGGACTTCACTTGTATTTTGAATTTGATGTTTTCTGTTTTGGGGTTTAGGGAATCAACTTAAGTGGAGGCCAGAGGCAGAGGATCTGTGTGGCAAGAGCTCTCTACCAGAACACCAACATTGTCTTCTTGGTGAGCTTACTTTACAATGTGACACTGTCTTATTACCTCTGCCAAGGAGGTATTCAATTTGAGTCAGTTTGTTTGTCTGTCTGTCTACGCAAAAAGTTCTGAACTGATTTTTCAGGATGTGTTGAGAGTGTCACAAGGAACAAACAATTACATTTTGGTAGTGATCTGGAAGAGATCCTGGATTCTGGATCACTTTGAAATGTATTCTCCATTTACCGGAATGTAAAATTTCAAAGTGATTCAGAATCCAGTATCTCTTCCAGATCACGACCGAAATGTAATCATTTGTTCCTTGTGACACTCCCAACACATCCAGTGTTATCCAAATCTGTTCAGAACTTTTTCGTAATCCTGCTGACAGACAGACAGATAGACAGACAGACAAACAGACCCAAATTTAATAACTCCTTGGCGGACCTTTCTTCATTCAAAGCAGGGAGGTCTGCCTTGGTGGAGGTTTGTGCTGTCAGAGTGCTTTTCTTGTCTTTTTTGTTTCATGGTAATGACTGCATTAATACTTAGATTGACAGATTTTTGTTGTTGTCAATTAATCAGTTCTTTGCACCTTTTGATTGAAAAATAAGTTTCCCATTGTATTACTGGAGAAGAATAGGGTTAAGTTTGCATCTGAAAAAAGTGTGTCACACTGGGGTGAATAGTAAAACATGTTGCGCATGTTTGGTTTTTGGATGAGGAGGTGTCTTCTTTACTCTTTTCTCTTAACTTTGCTGTCATGTGTTTATTTTTCCAAGTTCATCTGTAGTTTCCTGGTGCTACCACAGCTTTTAATTGGCTCTGATGCATACATTCCATATTAAACATGATCACAGACATTCCTTTACACATGCATCACACTTTGAATAAAAGTGTAATTTGCAAAAGTATATTGTATATTTAGGAGAGTATGAATATTATGTATAACATTGTTACACTATTAAAGTATAGCCTCTTGGGCCAGGTTTCATATCTGATCTCAGGACTGGACTATACGTCATACACTCGCATCATGAAATGCATCACATAATTGTGAACAGAACTCCGTTGAGTCACATACAGCACATGCTCTAATGGGATTAATGGACTGAGGACTGTAACAGTTACTGTTACAGTGAATACTTTAAATGTGGGTTCATGTACATGAATAAGACAACAGTACTCTTAAAAATATAGATTAAGCTTTAAATTAACAGTAATTAGCTGATGTTATTGAAAAGTTGATACCTAATGACACAAGTTGTAACTTTACTTTGCTGAATTTGATATTTTCAGCTTTGGTCATTACTCATCTGGTAAAATTTACATAGAAGAACATGAACATAATGTGAATGTTCAAAATATGTGAATGATTTTACCATAGGGGCGGCGTAGTGTTGCAGTGATTAGCACTCGTGCCTCACAAGAAGGACCCTGGTTCAATTCCAACACCAGACCTTTCTGTGTGGAGTTTGCATGTTCTCCCTGTGTCTGTGTGGGTTTTCTTCGGGTACTTTGGTTTCCTCCCACAATCCAAACACATGCACTGATAGGTTAATTGGTTAATCTAAATTGCCCTTAGGTGTGAATGTGAGAGTGATTTTCTATATATGTTCAGCCCTGACATGAACTGGCGACTCATACAGGGTTTACCCTTCACCCATTGTAGCTGGATTAGGCCCCCACAGACCCCCGTGACCCTAGTGAGGATAAAGTGGGTTCAGATGACGAGATGAGATTTTACCGTATATTCAGTTTTGCGTGGTTTGCATGTCAGTTTGACTCCACACAACTCAGAGCTGTTGGATATCAAGCAGTTTTTCATTTCAACTGGACTAGAAAGAATTGTGATATGAACGATTGTGATAACCATTTTTTGCTGTTCGGTCTTTGTTTCTAAAAGGAGACCTATTATACTCAGTTTTAATTATCATTATGTGAGTTTTGAGCACCTACAGAGTAGCTTAGCATGATTTCCAGCTCAAAAAACTCCATAGTTATCTCATACTAACGTTCATAAAAATCCTGATCCAAGCCGATTTCTGCCTATGACTAAAATGCTCGGTTTTGGCTTCTGGCCAATCCCACTGTTCTCTGATTGGGGGGTGGGGGGGCAGAGCGAGAGGCAGAGCGAGGTTTTTGTGTCCACCCCCACATGTGTATTTGTTTACTGTGTGATACTGGTAGGCTAACATAGGCTACTGTACACAGAGTTATCAAATCACACACTTTTCTCAAGCATGTTAATATTTTGGACCACCCGTGTATTAGGTTTACGTTACAGGGGTCGGTTCCACACTATTGGAGCATTCATCCCAAATGGACGCTTCAACCTGACGTCAGGTTTTGTACACATCTTGCGAACATCTCGCAACAAGCTGTTTATAATGGCAGGAAGCCACGTTGCAGGATTACGGCATAAACACTATAGCTCATGTTCTGTAACTCTGCTTAGGTTTGCAGTCGACATTATAACATTGTATGTATGTAGAAAAACACTGATCTGCATAATAAGTCTCCTTTAAGAAATTACTTTAATAATAATCTGTTCATCCTTATGATCCAGTTGATTACATGTTGTCTACGTCACCTATCCTTACCTCACATTTTGTAGGACGATCCATTCTCTGCACTTGACATCCATCTCAGTGATCACCTAATGCAGGAGGGAATCCTCAAGTTTCTGCAGGATGATAAACGAACTGTTGTGCTGGTCACCCACAAACTGCAGTACCTAATACATGCAGACTGGGTAAGAACCTGGAACATGCAAGTTGTATGTAGTATTACAAGTTACCTGAGATGATTCCAAGTCATGGCTATTTAATCACTGTATGTTAATGTTGTCTTAAGTATTATTTCTCTTTTATGTCTTTCCCAGATCATTGCTATGAAGGATGGTTCTGTGCTGAGAGAGGGGACTCTTAAGGACATTCAGATTCATGACACTGAGCTCTATGATCACTGGAAAACTCTGATGAACAGACAGGACCATGAGCTAGAAAAGGTAGTGGTAAAATAATTTGGATGAGGTGAAAAACTAACAGCATTTCCTTCAAATTTAGTGCAAATGCCAGAGATGTAAAAACACATGGAAGGATTAATGTTACACTACTGTTGTGACCCAGTGTGTGTCTGATTGTAGGACATTCAGCAGGACAGTCAGACAACACTGGAGAGAAAGACGCTGCGTAGGGCTTTCTATTCCAGAGAAGCCAAGAATCAAATAGATGATGAAGATGAAGGTACCACACTGTCTTAAAGCTACATTTTATTTGTGATTACTGGTGAGCATAATGAATAATAATGTTGGATATGATTATTACCTCATCAGAGGAAGAAGAGGAGGAGGAAGAGGATGACAACATGTCCACGACCACAATCAGGAGTTCAAAAATCCCCTGGAAGGTAATCTGTCTTAACCACCTACACACATCTATAACACACACCAAGGCCCTGTTCAGAATCAGAATCAGTTTATTTCAGCAAAATTATATCAAAGATGCACTGCAGAACGAAAAAATGATGCACAGGTGACATTTAAAAACACATTAAACATGTTAAAAATACCTGTGATAAAAATAGGTAAAATATATCAGCGAGGAATAATGAAAATAAATAAATAATGTATTTAAAAATTTAATTTATGATGTTATTTAAAAGACGGATTGTGGAAGGAAAAAAGCTGTTCCTGAACCTGGCAGTTTTACACTTCAGGCTGTGGTACCTTCTGCCTGAGGGCAGGAGGGAAAACAGTCCACAGGCAGGGTGGGAGGGGTCTTTGTGATCCGCTGTGCTCTGGCTCGACAGTATTTTCTGCTAAGTCCCTTAGTGGAGGCAGCAAGACCCTAATGATCTTTTCTGCAGCCCTCACCACTCTCCTTAGTGCCTTTCAATCAGCAACACTACAACTCTCCTGCTGCTGGTTAAAACACTCTCTATTGTGCCTCTGTAGAAAGTGGTGAGGACTGTTCACACTAATTATTTATTATATTACTGACTAATTATAATATTTTGGAGAATGAACAGTTTGAAATTGTTTAAACTGCTTATTCAGATGTTAACAATGTGAAAGATACTAAAACATTTTTTGAAGATTCTGATTTGTTTGTTTCTTTGAGGTAAGTCAGTATAGTATCAGCAGGACATACTTTGTGTTCACACTTTACATGAATGGACACATGTACTGCTGTTGTGGCTAGATCTGTATTATACAGAGAATACACTTAAAAAAACAACACTTTGTAAACTACAAAACCACTTTGAAAGCGCAGACCCCCCCCCAGATCACCACCAAAATCTTATAATTTCCAGATCTCCCGATTACCAACCTACCCTGAAAATGTAATCAAAATCCATCCATAAGTTTTTGAGTTTTCTTGCTAACTAACAGGCAGACAGACATCCCTGGCAGAGGTAATTAACTTATCTTTATGAGTAAGGACAGGGCATTAATAAGTCAGAATAAAATAATATACACAACACCATGAGACCCCTGAGTTTATTTTATTGCAATGTAATGTAAGCAGAAGTGTTGAGATGCTTAAGTGTTTTGTTTGGCAGTGGCAAAGACTGATATTTGCCACCACGACCCAATATGCTTCCTCCTAATGATTTTGTACTTAGCTCTGTAATAATTTATTATTAATGGTTACCCATAATTTAATTTCTATTGTGTTTTTACAATTCTTCTATAATGTATATATTTCAGCAATCTTTACAGACACATTTTTGTCATTTTTTTCTTGAATGATTGTTCAACATATTGATGTATAATTAACTGAATAATTAATTAGGTTAATTCATTTCATTTGTACAAATGACTTCACTTTAGCATTGAGGAAGGCATTTTTTTTTTCTCTTGTATAGATATTTTTCCTTTTTCTTCCTCATCCCAGGTGTGCTGGTGTTACCTCTCCTCTGGTGGATTCTTCATGGTTTTTATGATGGCCTCGTCTAAACTCCTCAAACATTCTGTCATTGTTGCTATTGACTATTGGTTGGCTCTCTGGACCTCTTCTAAAACAAATCAGACTGACACAGAAATGATCTTGTCCACTGAAACTGAAAACATGACACAACCAACTTCTAGTACTTTACCTGTTGAGGTACACTATCACTTCACAAGCTTTTTTTCCCCTATCACTGTAGCCAAAATAAAAAACAGTTGCAAAACCATAGAAAAATTAATCCAATTTTACCTAAGCAGCGGTAACTGTATCATCAAATGCCTTTTTGTACATTGTGTGTCCAACAGAATGACAGCTATCTGACTATTTTTATTGCATTGTGTGCGGCTGGGATCACCTTATGCCTCATCACATCTCTAACAGTAGAGTTTCTGGGCCTTTCTGCAGCTACCAACCTGCACCACAACCTCCTCAACAAGATCATTCATGCTCCCATTCGGTAAAAAGCAACACACATACCTTGTGTGGTTGGATGTAACAATTCATCTTAGTTAGATTTTGCTTGTTGAAATGCTGAAACTGCACATGAGCTCAGAGTTTTGATAAACACTGTGAAAGATTTAGGTGGTTTGCATAGTTTGTGATTTTAAAAAGACATACTAGATACAGTCTCTGCACAATGACATAAGCACTCAGAGTACAGATCTCCGCCAAGGTAGAAATGTCCCAGGCATAATATGGGTCAAATCAAAAATGTATTTTCAATCAAAAACCTTTTCTATCAAAGAAAAAACAGGTTTATGTGCAATTTTTTCGGTGTCACTCTTTTTTGCATTTTAACAAGTTTTTTCTTTGATTAAAACCTTTTTTGATTGCAGTGAGGTTTTTTTCTGATTGAAAAGCGTAGGAGCAACTTTTGTTTCAATTGAAAAATAAAGAAACTAATTTACCTTCATATATAAATTGCATTCACAGCATGTGCTATATGTGATACACTGTTCCAAATCTGACATACTTTATTTGCTTATTTATTTAGATATCAAACTTTAAACTACAGGTTTTAAAAGCTTTACTTTTTAATTTGGGTAATTTTTCCCTTCCTCACTCTTCAGGTTCTTTGATATTACTCCCCTGGGGCAAATCCTCAACAGATTCTCTGCTGACACTAACATCATTGACCAGGTGAGATGATGAATACAATGAGTTGGTACAGTTGTCAGGGAGAAGCCATTCAGCATACCTTTAAAGTCATGGAGGTGTTTTTGGGATAGCACTGTTTCACTCAGGCTTGCTCTCTTCCTTTATTTCAGCATATTCCTCCGACACTGGAGTCTTTGACAAGAGCTACGTTGCTTTGCTTGTCAGCTATTGGAGTCATATCTTCTATCACTCCACTCTTTCTCATTGCTTTGGTTCCTCTGGCAGTGGCTTTCTACTTTATACAGAAATACTTCAGAGTCGCCTCCAAGTGAGTTTTATTCTATGCAAAATACACTATACTTTTAAATGTATATTTATATATATCCAATGGATCATATGCGGAATTCTCTGGTGACACTAAATCATGTTTTGTGGTTAGGTGGCAGACTCATAGTTTTTCCAGTAAGATTAACTATTGTTTAGTGTATTAGTTTATCATCAGATATGAATTTGAGTCAATTGACAATACAGTTCACTGGAGATCCAGGCAAGACTTTTGGCCTATTGAACTAGACTTAGGACTGAAACAGAAATCTGTGGTCAGATGCCATGGTTGATTTGTAACGAAGCACTGAGCTGAATAACAGCATATAAATATCTGCTGGTGAATTTTATAGTGTTTTTTTATTGAGAGCACATAGATGTATCGTTAATAGTTACATAGATAAATTACAATTATGCTAAAACTATTTGTTAATGCATTTTCTCAGGGACCTCCAGGACCTTGATGACTCCACCCAGCTTCCCCTGCTCTGCCACTTCTCTGAAACTGCTGAAGGTCTCACCACAATTAGAGCATTCAGGTACAAAAACACCAAACATCCATTTTGGATACAGTTTAGAATAAGCTTATAATTACTATTCTCAATCTTATATTCTCAAGTTTGAGATTAATAATCAATGGCAAATTCAGTAAATTACTGTTTCTGTGTGTCAAATAAATATTTAATCTACATTCATCTGAAAAACAGATAAGACTCAGAATATACATATTCCTTATATTCAATTATCCAAATACGATTTTGTGGTCAAAAGTGAAACTGGAGAATCCAAGCGATATCTGTAGTAGAAGTAATAGTAGAAGTTCTGCTATTTAGTATGATATTGCTCAAACCCACAGTATATTCTTGTATTTCTCTCTGTAATATTTTTCCCAACATTGTTTTCTTCCAGCATTAAACAGCTCTCACGCTTTTTCTCCCCCTTTTCCCTGAGGGCATCCTTGACTCACACACACTTTGTGTTTCCATGTGTTTAGAGGACATTGCATTGACCTACGTCAATATTCTGAAGATCAGGAACCTGAAGCATAAACCTTAAACCTTAATATAACTCTGACCTTCAAATAAATCGTACTTTGATTTTGACCCTATAAAGTGTCAGAGACCCCTGTAAACATGATAAAGTTCCCCTATTGAAAAAGAAGTACAGAACAAAATGGTCACAAATATGCGCAGAACTGTGCATACACACATATACACACACACACACACACACACACACACACACAATGAATCTGTTTAGACAGATTCTTGGCATTCAGGCGATAGTTCCCATTATCATTACCCATTGGTCTTCTGTTGAACCAACTGAGATGAGACAGAAAACTGAACTTTGTTCTGTCTTTTTTTTCCTGTCTTTTACTTCTGAGCTTATTACCGTGCCCCTCCAAAGGGGAAAGGGGTATTGTTTTTAGTTGGTTTGTCTGTCAGGAGATTTACACAAAAACTACTGGACCAATTTCCATGAAATTTTCAGGGCTGTGTTCTAGTATCTGTACTTAATGCCCTTTCCGCACTGTCTTTGGGTATGGGAGGCGTCCTGTTTCTAATCGTGGAAAAGTTAAGTGTATTGCAAGGACCTGGATGACACCTTCAAACACCGCCATATTTTACGTGTGGAGTTATGTACACTTTTCGTACTCAACAGCCGCTATATTGTCTACGTATTACCTACGTATCAGATGTGATGTTAGAATCTATGTGAATTAAAAACATGACGGATGGATTCATTACAAAGTAATAACTGATGTTACAAGAAATCGTTATATTGTAGTGTAACTGATTACTTTGTAATCAGTAATGCAGTAGAGTTTTTGAGTAGCTTGCCCAACACTGCCGGTTAGTCACTTGTTAATGGTGAAACTTTACAGACAAACATTCAGCAGAATCAGATCCGGTATTGGAATTGGAAAAGAACTTACCCACTGAAAAATGTACACTTAGTAAGGACTGAAAGTATACTGTGTGTAAGTGTACTCATGACAGTATGAATATTGGAACACAGTACAGGAAAGGTGCAAGGTAGTCCAGAATAGATCCCATTAAATTTTGGTGAATGTAGGTCAAAGGTCAAACTTGCAGTTACTAAAAATGTGTTTCCACAAAGATAAGAGATAGGGCAAATCAGGTAAAATGTGTTAGGTTGGGGTTTGTTGTGCTTGTCACCACTTATGTTGACTTCTATTACACCCCTGCCCATCCATAGGGTAGCATTATAATAACAGTCAGTGTAATGAATATATTGTAATACCAGGAACTCAGTCCATCCAAGATTTTTTGTCCAATGGATTTTTCCAAGATGATTCACCTAATTCTTTTCAAATTTGGAAAAGCTTTTCTTTACCACTAGGAGTGGTGGAGTGTACAGTGGATGAATTTCAATTTTTGGATATTTGCGAATTTTAGAAAATTTGAAATTAGCAAATGTGTCCAATTTTCCTGCAGACAAAGTGCGATCCAATTGAAAGTTAAAACTTAAGTAGACTAATGTCTGTCTGTTTGACTGAATTACCCAAATATGTAATTTCATTTACTTTACTATTAGCTTTAATTTAAAATTAAAAATTAACCCCTGATTAAGCAGGGTGGTAGTGGGGTATTTGTACAGGTAAGTGCCACTTACTTTTCGACTCATTTTAATAGAGAATAACAATAGCAAAACAAATACACATTTCAGGAACATAGTGTTGTTTGAGCAGGGAAGAATGGAAACACACTGTATGATTAAATGTTTGTTTTTTAGACATGAGGCTCGCTTCAAACAGCGCATGCTGGAGCTGACAGACACAAATAACACAGCCTATCTATTCTTGTCAGCTGCTAATCGTTGGCTTGAAGTCAGAACGGTGAGCATTTGAACATTCCAAATAGAGTTTTCAAAATGAAATTGAAAATCTTTCTACAGTGAAGTCTTTTTTCATGTCTATGTAGGACTACCTTGGAGCAGTGATTGTTCTGACAGCAGCAGGAGCATCCATATGGAGTTCATTGACCTCTACTGGTCTGGTGGGCCTCGGCCTCACCTACGCCCTCACAGTGAGTTCCCGTGCATACACAAAGACTGGAAGGACTGGGAACCATGAGGACTCCTAATTAATTCGACAATATTCTTCCCCATTGGTTTGAAATGGTTTTTGGTTTACTCATAAGAGTGTAGGCATGAAATTAAAAAGGTATCTCCCATGATTCCTGTGTGCAGGTCACCAATTACCTGAACTGGGTTGTGAGGAATCTGGCAGACCTCGAGGTCCAAATGGCAGCTGTGAAGAAGGTCAACAGTTTCCTGAGCACAGAGTCAGAGAATTACGAAGGATCTATGGGTAACTGAACTTTTTTTCCAGTACATACTGTGAAAATAAATCCTTGTACAGATTGTGTATATCCAGACCTGCATAATTTGTAAGCAATGTATCCAAATAGGAGATCTGGAGGTCAAACACCATCCACCATTAAGTAAACATTCTCTGGGTTTTCCAGCTAGTTCTTTAACTGAACGGAACATGTTTGATGGAGCAAGAATAATCATACAATGAAGTCCACTATGACATTAAAATAACTAAAAAAGAAAACACATTGCTAGTATAGTTGCAGAGCTTAGTAACATTGACAACATTGTAAAAAGGGCTTTGAAAAGAGTAACATGCTAATAATTGAAAGATGGAAAGTGCTAATACTTATTCTACATGACTGACAGAGAGAAAGTAATAGACTAAATGACATGTGAGTGATAACTGCTGGGAAAAAAGGAGTGAAACAGAAAAATGAAATATGCAGTCTGATTGGTTTTGCTCCAAAGTACACGTTGCAAAACTATGAAATGCAACTAAATGCAGGTGTAACAACTAGGGGTGTAACGGTGCATTCATCTGTACTGAAGTATTTTGGTTCAGGTCTTTTGATACAATACTAAATACAGTACATATAGCTGATGAAGATCAAAAATTGGGAGAAAAAAAAAGGTCTCTGCCCTATTCATCTTTAAACTAAATAACAACTCACTTTTTTACTAATATATTGTAGAGGCAACTGTTGTTATCACAGACAGCAGAACACAAATAACCAGCCTTTTGAAGCAGTGCATGTGTTTAATTGACACATCAACACAACACATGGAGTCACCCCTGGGTAATGACTCACTCACAACAAAAAAAAATGGGCTCTCTTTATACTTCTATGTTATCAGAGATCAAGATAGCGACCTGACTTCCATCAAGAGATATGAAGTAAGCATCTTGAGACCTATCAGGGTACCTCAAGTGGCTACACTGAGATCTATCAGAACATAACATGTAGACATACTGAGGTCCATCAATAAGTATCAAGGTGTGTTACTAAGGCCACTTGAAACCTTGACCGCTCTGTATCTGAATTCTGTCTTGTCAGCATGAATGTTCTTCTGACAGAACATATCAGGCCACCTGTGAGATCCTATCTGAGGATACCTCACTCATGTTATTTATCCAAGGCCATCTTACCAATTAGTATATTTTTGCTTGCCAACTGAGGGCATTTTTTATGATTTCAGTCATGTACTATTAGGAGTCCTCATCAAAACCTCCTAAACCCATCAGTCCCTGCACCTCGGTGTGGGGCTTCGAAACAGTTCCAGATCCTACAGCTTGTATGGAATTCCCCTCTTCAGCAAATTAGTCTTACGTACAGAGCTGCACAACATTCAAGACTGTGAAATGTTACACACACACAAACACGCACTGCTCTCTTCTCTGTTCATGTGTGTCTCCTTCAGCTCATTGTATAATTCAGATGATGCTTTTAATTAGGGTAAATAAAATATCTGTCAGTCAATCAATTCATTCTCAACATAGCCTATGTGAAAAATACAAACACTCAGGAAGCAGTGTGGCCACAAGCAGATCCCATGTGCAGGGGTTTCCCATATATACATTCTGTGATGGTGCTGCTACAAAAACAAAACTAGAAAAAGCACTCTGAGAGCGCAGACCTCCACCAAAGCAGAGCCCCCCCCCCCTCACCATACTCTAATCACTTGTTGATCTCCCCATTACCACCATACAGAGCAGTAATCCAAGTGATCTGAGCCACAGTTGAGGACAGACTGGAATGGCAGGACAGATTTTGTTTATGTGTGTTTATCTAGCGTCCAAACTCGGGTGTTTAGGCGATGCGTTACAAGCTTACACGCGGAAATTTGCGTTTGGTGTGGCTGTAGCATAACATTTAAAATGGCCAAAATCATTCCAGTATTGGCCAATACTGTATTGTTTTTGACCATTAGTATGTGATTTGTTGCTACCACATGTATCCTTACTCATTTTCCTCCTTTCTGATCAAGGCTACAAGATGAGGTATCTGTGTGAGCAGGGAAGTTACAACAGTAGCTTTGCTTTCATATTATGCATTCAGTGTAAATGCCAAAGCAAAGGGGGAAAATAGGAAATACTGCTTGACGTCTCTGCAGCCCTGTATACTGTTGTATTGACCAAGTATTGCACCTTAATATTTTTTTGGTTTTTATATTGCTTCCAAATAGCAAGCTCACATAATCTGTCACACTTTTGTCTCTGAAACTTATCAGTTCTCACAAATTAGTGTTGCTCCAAGAGCATGGTGCTACTCATAACACTCATATGATACTGTTCAATGTGAAAATTTAAGACAGTATGGAAAAATGCAGCCCTGTTTAAAAACATTGTAGCATTTTTATGTGTTATATTGATATATCGTGTCCAGAAGCTGTTTGTTGGATGTGCTGTTGCTATGATGGAATACAAATGCTGCTGGAATTCATTCCTGGCAAGAACATTTACAATTCTCATCATTATTCTGATGTGATTTCATTGAGCTAGTGACATTGAGTTCGCAAATATATTTTTACGACAAAAAAAGTCTGGAAAACAATGTAAAGTAAATAAAAAAAGGATTTACCATGAAACAATATACTGTGAACAAAATCTACACCTTATTTAATCTTGTCCAAAAAATGTAAACATTTTCCTAAAGGAGCTTTTACCAAGAGTAATCTTGAGCAAGGATCCCAAAAAGAACTAAAATTAAGCCAGGATTGATGTTCATATTGCCTGTTATCAGCTTTCTGTTTTAACCTTATCTTTTACAATAAGGTTCTTCTTCCCTGACGTCATGGAAGCTTCCAGTAAGTTGATAAAAGTATATAATCCTTTATAATTGGGAAGGATTACACTACATTTGTGAGAAACAGTGAAAAACATTTCAGTTATCTATTTGATTTATTTGTACAGCTAATAAAATGAATAATGGCTATAACAACACAGCTGTGTTCACATAGTTTTATACACACACAACATGCATACTTCCAGTCATGTCTTTTTTTTACTCTGGTGGTTTCTGTATGATGGTTGTCTTTACGTGGTACAAATTTTCATGTTTCCAAAAATATTTGTTTCAGTGTATGTAAATCAGTTATCAATCATTAATTTTAAAACTTAATCTTCATTTAAAATATGTAGGAAAAAAAGAGTCAATACAAATCAAGCAACATACATCAAAAACATCAATAATGATACACAATAATTGATAAGTGAACAAAAGGGGGGGGGTCTATCTACCCCTCCATACTGTATATCTATAAACCTTCTTTTGAGCATTTAAACAAAAACACAACAAACAAAATAAACATAATAAACAAATAACAATACAACAGAAAGTATTTTGGCAATCGTGACCAAAAACAAACCATAATAGACCATACATTATTTACTACTATAATATTATTTACTATTCCCTCAAACACATATAGGTCTCACTGCCTTAACTGTCCACAAACAATCCGCATGAGGTAGAAGGAAAGTCGAATATAAAAAAAGAAATAAAAACTTATTTTTGAAATGGAATAGGATGAAGAAAAGCTTATCCAGTCCTATCCCAATTTCCCCTTATGTCTTCATAATTAATTAATTACTCACAAGTGCCCTGACAACATTACTATTCACCAATGTTTCATTAACATTCCTCCCTAATGTATTTACTGTAGAAAAAATGAGGTTTTTATACAGCTTCTTAACAGCTTCTTAATTGTAACTTTTTTGTATTCTCATCCAGTCCTTTCTACAAAACCATTCCACAGATGGAAATGCACATGCTTTTAAGTTTAGTACGAGCATAATCTTGTTTAAATTTCACTTCCCCTCTTAAATCATAGTCACCTTCTCTTTCTGTGAATAGTTTTTGCATGTTTCCTGGAAGAATTTTATTGTTTGCCCAATACATGATTTGTCCAGTCTTGATATCCACCAGATCCCTAAACTTTAATGTACGTAACTTTAAGAACAGTTTGCTGGTGTGCTCCTGCATTTATACTTCACACTTTTAAGATCTACAGTTATAATTCTCTCTGGTTTTAATGTTAGTGGAAAATCCATCACTTTAATAGGGCAATTCTACTACTGTATATATACAGTGTTATGACTTAGTCCCTATGCTCTACATGTACATGACATCTGGCAGACGGTCTGTTTTTGTTGCAACTATCTTACACTACACAAAGCATTTTGCAGAAAGGTCTCTTTTATTTTTAAGCCACTCTTAAAGCAATGAGATGTTTCTAAAGAAATATAAAAGCAGGAAATGCACCTTTTGAATCATTTAAATTATAGCCCAACCGACTGATCAGACCCCCACCCCCCATGGATGGACAGCAAATCCCACTCTGAACCCCCACCCCACGCACGCTCCCAAAGTGATGGACTGGCTTTAATTGAAATGTTGATATATGTAATGTAAATATTGTCTTTAACCTGTATTGTTACTGATTATATATTTTATTTACTTACCATCTGAAAAAACAAGTGCATTGCCTATACCTATGTTACCTACTGTCCTATGATTCTCTCTCTACAGATACTTCTCAGGTACCAGAGAATTGGCCTCATAATGGAGAAATAAAGATCCAGGACCTCTGTGTGCGCTATGATGCCATGCTCAAACCAGTGCTCAAACATGTGAATGCGTACATCGAACCCAGCCAGAAGGTACTTAACAGGATGCTGTGAAGACAGTGGGTGGTGTGTGATATAGAGCAGTTAGACATATAAAAGATAAACGTTAGCACACGGTAACCAAAAAACATTTATATTAACTGACAACAGTGATTCTTTTATTATTCAGTACCTGGAAGTATCCATACATAACATGTACTTCTCACCCTGTTGATGGAAAAGATGGACCTCACATCACACTAGGCTGACAAATTAATGAAAGAAGACAGAGAAATGTCCTCTAATGACCTAAGAGAGGGATAAAAAAATATGATATCATTACCAATGGGATTGAAAACAATAATTTTAGCTATTGTCTATTTCAACTGCATGGAAGTTAAGTCTGTCCACCCTAAAAAAAAAAAAACCTTAAAACTGATAAACTGAGCTTAAACTTTTATTTATTTGTTTTTAATTCTTTCTCTTTTCTTTCTTTACTTACTTATCACATGATCTCCGATATCTTTGTGTTTTAGTTGCAGGCCTGTTACCTAAAAACAATCAACCATTTTAGGGACATTTTAAGATATGTTTACAAAGTGTTAGATTTACTTTTTTATAGTCGTAGTGCATTTTCATTAAGGTGTTTCAGCTGATTTTTCATGTGGTCCCCAACAGCCTCCCTCCACTGGTTGAGGATTAAGGCTGTGTTCATTTTGGAAAGGTTTCAAATATGTTCCTTAAGTGTTTATTTAGGACATGACAACATCCAGATAGGTTAACAGAAGTTCCCTCAAAATCCATGGAATTGTTCAAGCTGAAAAATACGTACCTGATACATGAATAGAATAGAGTAGAATGGAATAGAATAAAATAGAAGAGATCTTTACTGTCCCTGACACAGGAACAATGAAAATCTGTTTAGCAGCTGTGTTCTATTTATCACCAAAATCAATCAATCGCAAAAAAATTACTTTGTAAAAATATCACACACATACTGAAAAATGTAGGCATTTGCAAAAAGCTACAGGATAAAATAAATAACAACAAAACTTTGAAGCAGTAAACATTAGTTGCCAGAATTTGCATAATTTATCTGATAATGGTGTTTCCACGTTGGTCTTAAATGCTAAATAGTTGCAGGCATTTGCCTCTATAGTTGGTTGAGCATATGATGCTTATTTATAAAAGGTTTAATCTTCTGTGTTACTAGTGTTTGCAGCTCAAATTGTTCAGACTGGAATGTTAAAGGTCTTTTGCAGAAGACTGTGAACGTTGTTTAATGTAGATTTACTTTGAAGTCACAGGTCTTTATTAATCTGTGAGCTGACACATACTGACCAAAGTTTGTCCACACGCAACATGTGCCAGCTCCTCTGTTAGCACACAGGCGTCTGATTCCTCACAACAGTGGAATTTCATGAACCATCTTCCTCCTCTTCTTGTTAGGTGGGAATCTGTGGTCGCACAGGCAGTGGGAAGTCTTCACTGTCATTGGCCTTTTTCAACATGGTGGACATTTTTGAAGGTTAGTCTGTTTCTTGTCACACAGTACAGACAAAGAAAAGGAGATATATGACATAGTGTTTCCACCTCTTTCATCTTTTGTTCCTCTTTCTCTCTGTCTCTGTCTCTGTCTCTCTCTCTTTCTCTCCTGTTTGTGACTGTCTTCTGTGTTTTACTGTCAGTGTACTGTACTTTCCTGGAGTAGCTCTTGACCTATGTCATTTTGTCTTTGAATTACCATGTTCTTCTCTAGTCACTTCTCTATTCACTAGACAGATGAAACATACAGTCTTTATTAATTGTTTTTCCTTCATAATAAATCTAAATAACTTAATAAGCAGCTGTCTCAACAGTCTTGGTTACTACGTGTTAATTTGTTCTGTTTTTTATTTTACTGAGTCATTTCACCATGAATTCCACTCCCATCTGTGCCTTCATATCCAATCAGCCAATCGCATGAGGAACAATAATTTGTGAGTGGCAGTGACAATGATAGTTAGTGAATTGAGACTTATCTACATAGAAAAGTGCCAATTTTCTATCAAATACATGAAGGTTTTCTAATTTACATCCATGCAGAGGTGAACCATGCTGCTTCTTGCTTGACAGTACATTGTAAATTATATACTATATTTTGGTCCCATTTGCATCAGTTTTGCATAAGGAATGTTCAGCTGACAGTAATTGTGCAGATAGTTTATAGCTTTATAAGCAAATATTAAGAAGTGCATGGCAGATAGAGTGATTTATTTGCATGCAGTCACACAGCAGTTCTTTTCCACTGATTCATGGTGAACTTTGTCACTCAGTGAGTTGTTTTTCTATCATTGAGATGGTGGACCTGCAGGAACGTATGTAATGTCACATGCAACACATCTTATTTACAGAGGACAGAATAAATATCATGCATAAGTACATAAAATAGAAAAGTAAAATTTAAAAAATCTGAATTTAGTATGATACTTTTACATTTGATCTCAGTTGTAAAAGAACAAAAAAATCCCACTATATTAACTTCATCTGTTAAGAGAGATGAAGTTCAGGAATTAGCAGGTTTTCTGGGAAAGGTCCTCTTCTATTTAAAAGTACTTACGCTAGGAATACCTTTCACATGAGACTGAATTGTTTCACTTAATTACACTAAGATATCATGACAGATGGGTGCTTGTAATGTTTATTTCTGCTACATGTAGACCTATTCACTCTAAACACAATCACAGTCTCTGCTTACAGTACCTCTTGAAGTCCAAAAGTTGTAATCATAAACCATTTGAGCTTGAAAACCAAACTGCCTGGCTCCTCATTGTTAAAACAAGTACGTTACTAATGTCGCCCATTCATCTGTTTGACTCACAAAATATTTAGTTTCTCACCTATACATTAACACACATGAGGCTGATGTGTTTATTCTTGATCCTGGCTCAGTGACTCACCACTTCAACAGCTTGTTCTAACCCTGGTTCTGGGTGAAGTTTTACATACACTCCCTTGATTAAAATATTATCTATCTATTAAACCAAAAGAGCTAATGGCAGAAGCAAAAGGCACTGAGATATTATGGTGTTTTACCACAGTTAGAGGTAACTTTACTTTAAAACATCACTTCTAAACTATCTCCTTCCTCTTTGTATTATAGTAGTGTATATTTATCTTGGAGACAGTGTGTTTATTGAAATGTCCCTCCTGCTTTTCAGGTCTTTTTAAACACTTGTGCAGGTCTGATGCCTGAAGTAGGAACCAGTAGAAGCTGTTGGTCTTTTATGTTGATTCTTATTGTGAGCATCTAAAGTAGACTCAACCATTAAAAAAAAACAAGTACCTGCCACTCATGAAGTCAAAGTCATAAAACTGTATTTGTAGCTTAATGGATTTTGAAAGGACGTTGTAATCATATCATTCTGGTTTTACTGTGGACCATAATGGCTGCTCTTGATAGATTATTTAGGCAAAGATGGGATCACTTTTTCCATACACACACACACACACACACACACAAACATACACACACACACACACAGCTGGGCAGAGTTTTTATTCAACAGTAAATCAGCATTTCCTTATAAAGCAGTGGAATAAAACTCGAGCAGCATCCCAGTGATAGTAACTCATCTGAACAGAACATTTTTATCTGAATTCTTGGGAAAAAAATTGAGATTTGGACAAATTTCATCTTTGCTTTTATGTAACTAAAATAGTACAAATGTAAGCAACAACTGTTTTTTTAGCCTTTACATATTCAGGACAGAAGTTGTTATGGGTCTTACTGATACCGATACTGATATTGATACTGATACCAATACATACTAATTATTAAATTAATCAGATATCAGGACCTTAGGAACCCTCCTACATATTATACAGAATGATGCATACTTCAGCAGTGAGAATGTAAATCTCAAGCCAAAAAAAGTACAAATGTCTAAGCAGTGTTATTGCTGCAGTATTTAGTCTGGGTAAGTACTACATAGGCTCTTGACATTGGTATTGGTTTCTATTTTAATACCTGTCCTTCACTATCATCACACAGTGAGTTTAATGGTTATTAATGTTTGGATTATCAGATCATTTTAGCTAAGTGAGAAATGACTGACCATGATATCTTTCAAGTAGGGCTGAAAACATGAATCAAATACAGCCCTATTTAATGGCAACAACAATATTCTTAACCCTTTAAACCACTGAGACATTATCCTAGGTAAAGGTGCTGCTATGAAAAGTTGTCCATTTCAGTGTCATAAAAGCTGCTGTGAGTAGTGCCTGTGTTCCTTTGCTTTAGCAGTTTTGTTTTAGTGTGTGTGCTTAGCATCAAATCAGGATAGAATAACTGAAAAAGACAGAGAAATTTAAATTGGAAGGTTTTTACTAAATAAGGCCCTCAAAATTTACATCAATAAGGGATGTAGTTGAAGTTGAGCATGAACTGTGTACTGGAACACACTGAGCAGCAACAAGTATTAGACTTTTGCCCCAGTCATTTTTGTTTTGGGCTGGTTTTTTTCTTAATCAGTCCAACTGCTTTTTGACACATGGTTGAACTCTAAAAAGCAATTATATGATCAAAAGTCAGTAAAAACAGGAAAGGAAAGGAAAATGACAACACTGCAAACAAAGTTCTTTGGAAAGTACAAGGTGTAGTCCATCAGCCTATGGAGCAAATGGTTGGATATGTACGAATATTTAAAATGAATCATACATTCAGAAAGTTCACCATAGACACATCAGGGATTAAAAGGTTAAGTGCACAAGTTAAACATCTGATGATATTGGTGGCCCCTCAGCAAATAATTGCACTGTAGTCACAGATCTCATTCTTTTGTGTATGTAAGTGCATAATAAAATGACAATAAAAATCCTGATTATAGTATATAGATATTGAATATCTTTTAATTAAAGTCCTGATTGAACTGCAATACATATTTAAATTGATGTAAGTGTTAATGGATGCCTTATAAAGTACCATTTGTTTTGGGTTGGATAGAATTATGTTGGTGATAATTCATGTAGACTAAATATGCATAGGTTCTGTGTAAAATTACAGATGTAAGTATATGTTTGTTTAAATGCAGGGAAGATCATCATAGATGGCATCGACATCTGTAAGCTGCCTCTGCAGACTCTCAGGTCAAGACTCTCCATCATCCTCCAGGATCCAGTGTTATTTAGTGGCTCAATCAGGTACAGATACAAATCAAATACAATCATTCTGTAATAGTATAATGAGACCATTGAATTACTTTATATCCACATTAACCATTTATCAATGATTCTCACAGCTGTCTGTTTATTTTTGTCTTTGAGTCACAAACCATAACACTGGTACATGGATTGTAAATAGTTATGAATCAGACTCTCAGACCATAATAAAAGTGAGTGGATGTGTGTGTGTGTGTGTGGGGGGGGGGGGGGGGGGGGGGGGGATTTTTAATTTGTCTGCTAATGTTCCAATTGTTTTGGCATGGTGGCTTTTTGTGCTTTCATGTTGTGTATCAGGCAGTACATAGAAGCTGGTCTTAGTTTAGCATGTTCTCCCCTTGTCTGTGTGGTTCTCTCCAGCTTCCTCCAACTGTCACTTTAATGGGTTAACTTTTCAATCTGAATCAGCCATTGGTGTGAATGAGAGAGTGAATGGTTGTTCATTTGTATGTTTCAGCCTTGTGATGAACTGGTCTAGGGTCTATCCGACAGTAACCCATTAGCATCCAGGATAAACTTCAGTGGCCTCATGACTCACTCAATGTTTAAAGAGTCCATAACATAGATGTTGTGTATTGTCCAAGTCTGTGTGTTTTTCGACACTGTGCAAAGAGGCTTATATACCTAAGCCTTACTTGTTTTAGGCCAGTTACACTGTAAAAAGTATAACTCTGCTTAAACTAAAAAAAAGATGTCCAGATATCACATCTAAAATATTTGACTTCACAGAAATTGCATTTTAATTTTCAGGTCATAAGTCACTAAATTTGTACCGTATAACCAGTATACCTGCACAGCTGGATTCCTGGATTCCTTTTTTCTCAGTAAAGTGAATTTAAATTTGAATGACCATTCCACTCCATTACTTTTTAATATAAAGGAGTGGATTGTTGTAGATGAAAAAGGGGTGTGGCCATGGTACAATGAGGCAGAATTTGAAGGTTGCCTTTCTCATATGCAGGGTCCAATATTATCTTTATAAAAAGTTATTTTAAAAAGTTGCCATTATGTTTCCATGGAAACTGCTGTCTGTAGCAGAGTGGAAATGAAAAAGCATACTTCACTGAATTTTAGGATATTGTTGAAAATTGTGAGAAAATAATTCAGCCAGTGCTATGTGTTTTAGTCTGAAGTGTACATAAGTAATTATCTGCAAATAATACATCTGTTAGTGCACTGGTCATCAGCAAGGTGGAAAGACTGCACAGTATGATATGGTAATAGAGTGGAGAGAATTTTCCTGGACACTAATTACAGTAAAGTGATTTTTTTCCCCAAAATGTAATCAGTTTATAACAGTAACTTTTCTGGAAGTCATACATAAAATAAATTCTGCATCATGGATATATGCTGAATACTATGAAGAAATTGCAGGTTACCTAGTTTTTGGATATAGAAAAATGTGCTCAAAATCACTATTTGGGCCAGAAATACCAAAAAACTGAATGCAATACTCAGTTGTAGTTCATAGTCATTTCTAAGGCATATGACATACCATACTTAAGTGTATAACATTTCTCACTAAAAATACCTGTTAAAAATAATGGGCATTGTAGCGCCAATTGAAAAACTCACCCTTAAAACATGAACTCCAGGAGGGGAGTTAAAATACACTCCTCAACACCCACTAAATGAACTCTAAAATATTACTCTGACAATTATCCCTCAACACACAGTGAGTTAGAGGTAAAGAATAGACTCCACAAATTCAACACTTTACTCTTTTTTGGTTAACTGCCAGACTTTTCAGATGATTCTGCCTTATTTAAAGGGTGATAAGATATTTTGACGAGGAATGACAAAAATACACTTTGGAAGATTTAGATTTTCATCCAGTGCAAATTGAAAAAAACAAAGAAACAATAGTAAGCAATCAAAAAGGAGACAAAATAATGTGAATGTCTGATGAAATGTAAACATTCCAACTTTTACCATGTCCTTTGAAACCCAAGTGTACCTGTAGGCTACATTTTATATTTGAGTAATTCTTTTCTCCACATAAATACTGAACTACCCAGCATTAATTAAGGCTTCAGTTCTCTACCAGAACCTTTCTAGTCATAGTTCCGACTGTTTTGTCCTGACCAACGTGTTACATGACGACACTAAGTCCCAGCTGTGGGGTTAGCAGTTGAAATCACAGTGGGAAATCTGGCAGAGACCTAATCTGACATTTGTCACAGACGTCATACACTGGAGAGGTCGCTGAAGGCATGAAGGACCCTACATCGGTGTCCTCATCCTCCTCCTCTGGCATGCACACTTAAGCTCTGTTGTTTATGTTACCAGATGATAAAGTGACTGTGTGTTTGTTATAAAAGACAAAGAGCATGTGCTATTTGTTTGGACAGATATGCTGCTCCAGATAACTGTGTGTGTGCTTATGTATAAGAGATGAAGAGTGTGTGTCTTAGTATTTCCATTGGCGCTTGTTTATGCGAATGTAAGCCTGGGGTGAATGGTCGACAATAACTGCTTCACACTATTATCTTAGATGTTTCCGTTTGACTTCACCACGCACATTAAAGAAAATCACTTAAATGGTTTGTCACATAAGGTTTTGTGTTTTTAATATGTCTAAAGCATTCATTTGGGATGCAAAATTTTACTCATAGATAATATACAAATGAAAACCTTGTTACTGGCCATGAGTAGCATATCAGAATAACAGCATCATCATCACAGTCCAGAAGAAACATAAAATAACATATCATCATCATCATCATCATCATCATCCTTCAATATAAAAAGTAAGATAGAAATGAATACTTTACTCAATCTTCAGGATATAAAACATTTGTTTGTCACGGCTTGATTTTTCATTCATCCTTTTTATCTCCATCTCTCCAAACTTGAATTGGCAGTTTATCATATAACTGGATAACTTTCACAACTCAAAGTCAGTTAAAAATGGTTTATTTAGACAAGTGGAGGTCAGCCATGCTTTCTGTCTGTAACTGTTGTCTCATGCCACAAACTTAAACAAACCAGTTAGTCCTGTTAATTCCTCTCATCTCTCATAAAATATTACACTTTTGTAATGAATTTGGAATAGATATTTCAAACTGGCCGACATGGTGGTGCAGTGGATAGCACTGTCACCTTATGACAAGAAGGTCCTAGATTTGATTCCAACACCAAGGACTGTTATGTGTGGAGTTTGAATGTTCTCCCCCTGTTTGTGTTGGTTCTCTCACAGTACTCCAGCTTGTTCCCACCATCCAAAGACATGCACTGAAAGGTTATTTGGTTAATCAGAGTTGCTCATAAGTGTGAATGTAACACTGATTGGTTGTTCATCATATGTTAATGAAATGAGCTGCCAACTTGTCCACCTATAGGGAGGTGAAATAGCCTCCAGTGACCCCTGCTCCCCCAGTGTGGGTAAAGTGGGTTCAGAAGATGAACGAATGAACGAATTTGACAAGTTTGCATTTACATTTGGATAATGTAATAATACTGGTGGGCTATTGGGTGTGTAAGGAAACCATCCAAAACACTGAAATAAACACATACATCTTACATCTCTACTGACCCTTCCAAAAATGATCACTTGGCTTTTATATGGAGGCAATATTTATCAGAAGAGCCAAAAAGAAGATGGTGTGGAACAAAAACAGATTATCAGCAGGATACATTTTTGACTTGAATAGTACTGCTTGTTCACTTTGAAATTAAACAAGACATAAATAGAGCCTGACTAATATGGGATTTTTGGGGCCGATGCTGATTTGGGGGCTAAAAAAAATCGATGCAGATCACTGCAGGTTTTATGTAATTTCTGCTTAACATGCAGACATACCTGTTCAGCACAAACAAATGAAGTGTAATATTCTACCTGTGACAGGTTTAATCTGGATCCAGAAAAGACATGCACTGATGATCGACTGTGGGAGGCTTTGGAGATTGCTCAGCTAAAGAACATGGTGAAGGCTCTGCCTGGAGGACTGGGTACACATCTGACATCCTCAACAATTACAAGTTTTTAAATCAGATTTGAAAGACCACAAGTAGCAGTAGAGATTTATGTTCTGTGTCTGTTTGTGTCCAGATGCTGTTGTGACAGAAGGAGGAGAGAACTTCAGTGTTGGTCAGAGGCAGCTGTTCTGTTTGGCCCGAGCGTTTGTCAGAAAGAGCAGCATCCTCATCATGGATGAAGCCACTGCATCTATAGACATGGCCACGGTCAGTTTGGAAATTAAATCAGAGAACACAGTACCTAATTATCACTTATGTGAAGAACTGATGCTTTTCCTACTACTTTTTAACACATTTAATATTTTGATGCATTAATGACTTAATCTTGTAAAAAAAAAAAAAAAAGTCCCATAAAAAGTACATTCCAGACTGAACAAATAATTATCACAGAATAAGTTTATGTAAGTGATCAACTCTAAAACCTGACATGCCACCACTGACACACCTTGTGCATATGCAGTTTGGATGGCTGTAATTCTTTCACTATTTGTGCAGTAGGAAAACGGTTTCTGAAGCCAGAGACGATACACTTTATACTGTAGGTTTTATTGGGTTAAAGTTAGCCTAGCCGTGCTAGATGCCCCTAGCGGCAGTAAATCTAATTTGCTACCAGGGTTGGTCTAGTTATGCTCAATGTAACTTTTGGCTAGATTTCCCTGAAACTGGCCGACAAATCACAGTGAAGTATAGAGTCAGGTGGTGGGCGTGATTTCCTTTTATCAAAGATGAGTGAAGAATGTGAGAAAATGTCAGAAATCATTACAGTCGTTAAGCTCCATAATCCCAATTTTTTTTGTCATTCGTAACTTTCTCGAAAAATAAAACAATCGGGAGTTTCCGGCGCTCGAACTACATCATCCTAAAGACTAGGCTGATTGGTTTTAATACCATCCTATTGCATACAAGAGGATTTGAAAGACAACCTTTTAGCACGCCTCCCCTGACTATGAAGCGTTCCTAGACCCATACATGAACTTATTGAGTGAGTCCTTTTTCTAGTCAAAATATGAAATGAAAGATAATTTTAATCTTAGAGTTTAAGGTGTTAGATAAAATACTGTACACCAAATCTAGGAAAATGAAAGGAAAAACATCATCAGACTTGTTTTGTGGAATGGACATGTCCTCCATTCTGTGAAGTCTAACATTAATAGTCATTTTATTTGTATATTAACTTTATTTTCACTTTTTCTATTTTCAATTACAGGAGAATATCTTACAGAAAGTTGTGATGACTGCATTTGCAGACAGAACAGTTGTCACCATCGCAGTAAGTTTTTAGTTTTGTTACATTTTCCTTTTGAAGTAATGTTTATCTGGTCTGTGATCAGATGGGTTTGTGAATCTGACAGTGTTAATGAACATTTACTTTGGCAGATGAATCTGGTTCCCAGGCCCTTTTAGGAACACACAACGCAAACAGTCAACTAGCACTTCAAAGCACTGCTGCTTTCCCTGTGGTTACACCAAAGATAGAATACTGTACATTTTATGTGGATTTTAGATATCCATAACTGAACTTGTGAAGCAAAATATTGTACATTCTTTGTACATTATGAGAGGATTATTGAACACATTATTGAACAGCTAAAACAAACTGGTAATAGTCATTTCCTGTCGTCTGGCAGTTTACTTTTGTCATTGGATTTAATGTGTTAAACTTCATTGTACAGTAGTCACCACTTCCGTAAATGCTGAAGGCTGTATGACTACAAATTAACAAAATATGAAACAGTTCAAACTTGGCCAACACAATTATTTACATCAATCAGGATCGATACATTATCCCATTGATCATCACAAGTATTGTCTGATTGGCACACTACAAAAAATTATTTCTTAGGATTTACTACAAACATCTCTGGCAACAATTTTAGAAATCATTTTTCATCATTAACTCTGGTCCTTTCAGATATCACTACCGAGGCTGTGTTCTAATATCAGTACTTACCGCCCTTTCTTTGGGTACAGGGGGTGTCCCATTTCTAAGTGTACTGCAAATACCCAGATGACACCCTCAAATTTTCGCCATATTTTAAGTGTGGAGTAATGTACACTTTTCCTACTCAATGGTCGCCATGTTGTCTACGTATTATCTACGTAGCGGAAGTGACGTGAGAAACATGCAAGGGAGAATGCATGGCATCTTTGTGAAATAGGTGGGGCAGACAGAAGGGGGGTGCAGAGAGTTTTGGGCGGAGAAAAGAGAGAGACAGATGTACAGTCAGGTCAACGACCAGAGCAGGTAATGTCCCGTTCTTGCAAATAAATACTGAAAACGAAGCTCACTGAAACCGCTCCTTGTTTTCTAAAAACCAGCATAGAGGAGTTAACCCCGGGGTAAAATACTTACTTCAGCTTTCACTTTCTGTACGAGAGGAGGACGGCAATTGACTACGGTCAGGATAACATAAGAATAGGTTAACACTGGATAAATTAGCCATTACAACAAAGCGAATATTTACTTTAAAAGTGGCTGAACTACCTGCGGAGTGATATGGTACAATGAATCTGAAGTGACAAAACCCATTGCCATGGACAGCGGGCGGCTATCGAAAAAAATCTGTGAACGGCAGCTGCCACAACGTTCTAGAGGGCTGTCGAAGAATTAAAAACATGATGGAGGGATTTATTACGGAGTAAATTATGTTACAATAAATTGTTATATTGTAGTGTAACTGGTTACTTTGTAATCAGTAATGCATTAGAGTTTAGCTGGTTAGTAACTTGTTAATGTAGAAACTTTACAGACAAACATTTGGCTACTTTGCAATAACGTGACACATACATGGTTATACACACACCAGTATATTTTCAGCCAAAAGAAGCACACACTGATGGTGTCAGCAACACAGCAACTGGACATTCATATTCATGAAAAACACCATAAAACATAACATCTATTTTGGTAAGAAAATAATAATTATTTTTCACGGTTTCTGACACAATTTCCGGTAAGTGCAGCAGGCAGGATCAGATCTAGTATTAGAATTTGAACAGTACTTACCCACTAAAAATTTACACTTAGTAAGTACAGAAAGTATACTGTGTGTAAGTGTAGTCATGACAGTATGAATATTGGAACACAGCACATGTCTTTTAAAGCCTTTTGTTTTAAATTGCTTTGTGCATCTGTCACTAAACGTTCTCCTTCAGGATGTTTTATGCATCCATTTCCTACTTTTCCCTTTCACAACAACAACTGAGGAGCGTGGTTCCAAAACATTATATATCCAGTTTCACTGTTTTGAGAAAAAACACTTTTTTATTTGGAGGAATGTGATGAATACAATTCAATGGTGTCCTGTTTCAAACTTTCTTAACCAACTTATTAGACGTAAAAAGTAGGACATTTCAAATCGTAAAATAGCTGCGAGATTTTTAATAAACCAAATAAAAAAAATGTTTTGTTTAATTTTTTTTTTCAAAATGCTATGTAGCCATGTGTCCTAATTTTTCCCTAAAACACTACATATCTGATCCTGTTTGTAATAGACAATTATTATTAGATTTTTTTAGGATAGATGTGTGTGACATAGGTTTATGCAGTCTACTGTACAGTTAACTAACAGGTCCCTATTATGCTGCGTTTCTACTAGTACTAGTCGTCTCTGTGATCCTTCCAGATGCGGAAGTTGACAGTAAATGTAGCGTTACATTAATCAACAAGATGACAGCCCATAATAGTATGTCATCGTCAGTCCAGGAGATTCAGTCTTTCATAAGAATTCAGATGAGACAACATGAAACATGAAAGTGAGTTTATCAGCAATTCCCTGAGCAGACATGGCAGTACTGTAGGTCACATCATCAAGATGAGTAGGTACTGTAGTCAGTACTGTCATGTAATGGAAACTGAGCTGAGTTGATACTAGTGGAGATGTGGGATTAATGAGGTTCCATTGTTAGTTCATCATTCATTCATTCATTATCTGAACCCGCTTTATCCTCACTAGGGTTGCGGGGGTCACTGGGGGCCTAATCCAGCTACAATGGGCGAAGGCGGGGTACACCCTGTATGAGACGCCAGTTCATCGCAGGGCTGACATACATAGACAAACAATCACTCTCACATTCACTCCTATGGCAAATTTTAGATTAACCAATTAACTTATCAGTGCATGTGTTTGGATGGTGGGAGGAAACCGAAGTGCCCGGCGAAAACCCACACGGACACGGGGAGGACATGCAAACTCCACACAGAAAGGTCTGGTGTGGGATTCGAACCAGGGTCCTTCTTGCTGTGAGGCACCACCGTGCCGCCCTCCATTGTTAGTTATTATTTACAATTATTTACACTGAAATTGGCTGTAAATTGAGCCAAACACCCAAGTGAGTTGGAATACATCACACCATTTGAAGCCTCTGGTTGAGCAGATATGTTTAATTTTGAAGAATAACAGTGACCGTCTTTGTCACATTTTGGAACGTAAGGACATTTACAGTACACAAAATCTACAGTCGATAGCACGTTTTGGAACACACTCAATATAGGACATTTATGAACAGACAATAAAGGGGAATTTTCTGGGGGTAACTCCAAATTTTCAGATTTTGCGTTTATTGCATTTTGGAACCAAGCTTCTGTTAAAGTCCTCTTGACTATTTCTATCACTTATCAGATACTTTCCTTTTCTCTGACTTCTTTATCAACCCTGTATCTGTATGTTTGTTTTCTTTCTTTCTTTTTTTCCTTTCCTTTTCTTGTGTTTTCTTTTTTTTTCTTTTCTTTTCTTTTCTTTTCTTTTCTTTTCTTTTCTTTTCTTTTCTTTTCTTTTCTTTTCTTTTCTTTTTCTTTTTATTGTTTTCTTTCTTTTTTCTTTTCTTTTCTTTTCTTTTCTTTTCTTTTCTTTTCTCTTCTGTTCTTTTCTTTTTCTTTTTCTTGTTTTCTTTCTTTTTTCTTTTCTTTTCTTTTTTTTCTATCTTTTCTTTTCCCTTGCTCACATTGTTCTTTTTCCACTCTGTAATTGTAATCCTATCCTCCCTCCCTCCCTTCCTCTGTGCTTCCTGTTCCTCCCTCTCCATCCTTTGTCCTTTCCTTTTTCCTACCTTCTTCTACCAGCATCTAGTGTCCTCTATCTTGGACGCCGATCAGGTGTTGGTCTTCTCCTCAGGGATTTTGGTGGAATGTGATTCAGGTCCCAACCTGCTCACACAGGAGGAGAGCCTCTTCAGTGTGTTAGTGAGGACTCACAAGTAGACCCGGCCTGGCCCAGCTGACTTTGACTCTGCTCTCTGACTCTCTTCCATCTTTCCTCCTGCATCTGTTTTTTCCACGTGTTTCTGTTTTGTTTTCTTTTTGGTTTTTTGGTTGTTTTTTTTTTCTTTGCCGGCCAAGTCACAGCTGAGTCTGGGTCTGCTGAAGCCTTACAGCCACTGACAGCCTGGTTCGTACCCAAACTGAGCTACTGCATGCTTTTATTTTCACTTTTAAGGCAGAGTTAGACAAAAGCAGTTATTTCTTCAGGTGTTTTCTGACTGGTGGTTTATTTATTTTGGTTTAAACCAGTGGATTATCTAGGAAACAGATGTGTTTTCCTTTCTGTTTGGCTTCAATAAAAAACAATCAAGATTAAATGAATTAAACGTTATGTGAAAACTCTGTCTCTTACCTCATTGGTTAAATGCTGTCGAGCCCAAATTATGACAAATGATTGTTTTGTAGGTAAACGGTGTACTTTACTAGACTGAAGAAGCAAAAGGAAACACCAGACCTTATCAACATTTTCATATTCTTATCAAGCTCTTACTTTTTTCAATGGAGTTTGTTGATATGAACAGTGCAGGTCTGATTTAACAAAAGTGTCATAAATATTCCATTGCATTTGGGCTGCATTGAGCACAAATGAAAGGTGATATTTTAAGAATTAAATCATAATATTTAAAGGAAAAATGAAAATATAATGCTACAAGAATACAACAATGACTACAATTACTTCACACAAAAATACAACTTGTTCCTATATTCTCAAAATACTCAATTTATTACTTTTGTGATGTTGTCCAATTTTGGTTTTATTAGTCTCAATTACAGGCTGTTAAACATTTTCAGCTCAAGACCCAAAGCAGATATTTGGTGTCTCTGGAACTCAAACTTATAAAAGATCCTTGTTTTTTTACAGACTGAAAGTAATGTTAGCTAGCAACACAGTTGTTACTGACAGACAATTAAATCTTCCATTTAATTTTATGTTCAGGTTGAGGTTTATGAGAAGAGACACAAACCATCTGAGCTGACCAGCATAAAAAAGACACATTTATTCTGTTTTAATTAGAAAATGAGCTACTTAAGTAGTGTAGTTATATATTTTATTTACCAGTTATTGACCTAATATAAATAGGCACACAAACATATTTGTCACCTGATGTGAAAACTTGCAAAGGCAGGTCTGTACTGTAGCTCTGTGTACAAGTAGTGTGTGTGTGTATGTATGTATATGTGTGTGTGTGTGTGTGTGTGTGTGTGTGTGTGTGTGTGTGCGCGCATACGTGCATGCACACTGTGATCCATTTGTTGTGTTTCTTTTCTTAATCCATGGTTGTGTCTGTCCTCCTTGTGTCTCCAGCATCGTGTTCACACCATCCTCACAGCCGACCTGGTCATTGTGATGAAGCGAGGAAATATTTTGGAATACGACAAACCTGAGACTCTGTTGGAGCAGGAAGATGGGATGTTTGCTTCATTTGTCCGAGCCGACATGTAGACACAGCTTCTGACAAGTCTATCAGTTCTATTTTTTACTCAGTTGCTTCCTTGTTGAAGAAAACTGGCCTCTGTGCCACCAAAAACACTCAGATGAAGCCAATAATACCCTTTTTTTCTTAAACAGGAAGAGAAGAAGAAAATGAAAAATATCTATCATCTTATATTTTATATCATATAACTGAAGTTCATAAACAACACCATTGCCTTTTTTGAAAATGATAAATGAAACTGTCTACAGCTGCAACTACAGATTAGTCCCATTTGTTGTGTTTGGATCAATAATTTCTTTATAAATGATCCATTCTATAAAAATCCCACAAAGTACAATATAATGCCTTTTATACTTACATATTTGAATTGCCTTTTTATTCAACAAACAAAACCCAAAGATCCTTTTTTTTTAATTGGATATGATGAAGACAAATGTCAAGTTCTGACATAAGAAATGGCAGGTCAGGAGGTAAAAAGCATTAGTTCTACAGTAGATAAACTTCTCGTCATCCTGACAGTACATCAGACAATTTATTACTTCAAACTAGTACCACATCATTTGGGCATTTTCTGATCAGATTGTGGGTCAGCAGTAGTGAGACCACACTGGACTGTGAACAAATTATACCTTTTACTGAAAAATATTGTTAATTAGTAGAATAATATAATCTGAGAGTTAAAATTCTTTTTACATGTGTGAATAGTTGTTGGTTGACTACATTTTTAGTATTGATAAAAGACACAAATCTCAGTGACAGATGAAAAAATTAACTAACACCAAAGTGATCTGCATGACTCCACACAAGACCTAAGTGGTGAAGTTTGGTTTCTATGTAAACATCTACTCTCTGACTTTACCTAATTTGTAGCCCTTTTAGTTTTGTAGTGATTTAAAACCCACTCATGAATAAGCATATCAGCTGAAATCACAGGTCAGCTAAAGGGTAGGGCTTGAAATATTTTGAGTTTTTTTTTTTTTTTTTATTGTCAGCAAATCCCATAAAGAACCTAAACCATAATTGAACTGACTGTGTGCTTCCTCTGAGCTCCATTGTTGTCCAGGAACAATTAAAAACACATCATTTATCAATTGCCCTGTACAGGATGACATGTCCCTTCATCAACGTAAACACAATCACTGCAGTTTATTTTCATTTTTGCCCCATATACAACATCCTGGTACAAAACATGTTACTGTTACAGAATAATCCATCACTGAAAATAGTCCCTTTGCTCATGTTTGACTTTCTTATGTGTCTTTTGCACAGGTTTTTTTTTTTTTTTTTACAATGGGTTTGGTGTTTTTATGGGATTTGTTGGCAGTAATAATAATAACACCAGCACTCTCCATTTAAATTAACCTAGAACAAACAGTTTGACTCTTGTCAAATCTTTTTTTTTTTTATTTCACTGCACAATTTCAAAGAGTGTGTGTCCAGCTGTTTCACATTCATATCTGACAAATTACTTAATTACTATTTTTAGAATTGGTTTTATTTTATGCTTTACAAAAGTCTTGAAATGTCTTGTGTAAAACTGCTGTTATGAGATTATGCACCATTACACATTTTATCACTTTTTTAGCACTTGCATTAAGCAATAATTAAAGATAGGAGTTGTACTTTCAATCCCTGTATTATTACTGAATGTTGGCCTTGGTTGGTGTGTGTGTGTGTGTGTGTGCACCAAGAGTAGAGTGCAGACCCTCATTCGGGGTGTGTGTGTTTTAGACCTGCTTTGGTTTGTGTTGCATTTAAACAGGTGGAAATGACTTTGCTGTATTGGTGATAAATGTTTTTATAGCGTAGTAACCAGATGCTGTCGACATATGACGTTTCAAGTTCAGGGAGAAAGAAGAATTTTTATTTCAAATAAAACCAGTAAAGTCTTAAAGAAAAAAGCAATTTCTATCAACTTATACTGTTTATAATAAATAAATAAATAAACAATACATTTACTGCCAAATGTTCTACATGTGTGGAACCTGTAATCCCATTAAATTTAAATGTAGAGTAAAGTAATTAAATAATATAAAAACCTGATGTATGAGTCCCTTTTCTAACAGGTTCTCAGGAACTTTCATTGATTTACTAGCTCTTCAAGAACCGTCTCTGTAAATTTTCATAACATTCACTTTTGATATAAATTCCAACTATATAAATAAGCTTTGATTTGATCTGGGTAAAAGAACTCCAGGTAAAATCTGTGTGCTGTGTTTCCACCACACCTCAGAGTTCCTGTAAATGTGTTCAGAGCAGGTTCAGTCAACGATTCAAAGTCTCTCTGAACTTCTTTTGAGCATCTTTAATAAATATATTTGATGTGGCTCATGCTCTTTTGGTGTAGATTTGTCAAATATGCTCTTTAGGAGTATTAAAATGAACAGACTGATGACTATAATGCACTTGTAGGAGCCACACAAATTCACTCAAAAACCCAAAAGTGTTTTCAGACAAATGGACACCATCATCTGCCCCCGTCCCATGTTTCTCTTGTTTTGCTCCAGTTTCCAAATGTTCAAAACATAAACCAAGTGAAGCTTGTAGAAATGACACACTGGTTTAAACATTGTCGGGGAACATAAGTGTGGAACGTTTTAAGAATGTTCCACAGCACACAACCCCCACCCCTCAACAATTTTGGGGAATCTGAGAAGTCCCACCCCCACACCAGGAACTTTATTTCAGGGAAAGTTTTTTTACCTGGATTATTTTGGTGGAAACACACCAACACTAAACAGATTCAATGACACTAGGGTACTTATTTATGTCCCACTAAAACTCCCTGAATGAGACAAAGAAGAGTAAGAGTACATTGTTCACTGCAAAAATCCAAATCTTGCCGAGTGTATTTTTCTCATTTCTAATCCAAATATCATCAATAACACATTACCACTTAAAAGAAGAACTTTTCACTGAGATATAAGAAATAATTTTTAAGCAATAGATCTGGAAAATGTTGTCAAGAAATCTTATCAGGATAAAAAAATAAATAAAAAATAACATCCAACCCAAAAAAATGGTTAAAATGGTCTTGGTAATATTGGTGAAATAAGATGTTCTGGATCTATCTACTAAAAATATGTTCTTATATCTCACTGAAAAGTTACTCTTTAGGTGATGTCTTATTTTAACTAGAAATGAGGAAAAAAAAAACACTTGGTAAGATTTGGATTTTTTCCAGTGTGAAGCAATGATTGTGAATTTTCTCGTCATCTGAACCCACTTTATCCTCACTAGGGTCATAGGGGTCACTGGGGGCCTAATCCAGCTACAATGGGTGAAGGTGGGGTACACCCTGTATGAGTCTCCAGTTCATCTCAGGGCTGAACATATATAGACAAACAATCACTCTCACATTCACACCTATGGACAATTTTAGATTAACCAATGAACCTATCAGTGCATGTGTTTGGATGGTGGGAGGAAGAAAATTGTGAATTTTGTCTGACTTAATGTTTTTCTGATCCTAACTTACTTTTGTATCAGTGACTCTTCTGCTATCAGCTAATCCATTGTTTTTTGTTACATTGAAGTAATTCCAACCAGAAACAAGTTGAAATATCTACAATCTTAGAATTACTTACTCCACCTTTAAAGCTTCGTCTCCTTACTTGGATTTTTTTTAATTTTTTTTTTCAGTCACTGTAAACCTTTTACCATTAATCTGATCTCAGTTTTGGGGTCAGTGTGGCACACATTACAGATGTTTGAAGGCAAATAATGCAGAAACAAAATCTGGTCTTGGACATATTTGAGCTGAAGTCATGAATAACAGCATTGAGTGAAGCATAAGACACTGCATGTACTCCCTCTCAGGATGAATCAGTTATAAGATGAGCTGAAATGTGAAAAGTTTAACACATAAAATACAAACTGACTACAGATTGACTCTTCTCTGGGCTGGATTTTGTTTCTGCTTCAGCGCTTCCATTCCTGTTCACTCTGCCACAGCAGGTACTCGTCTGTCTGTTCTATGCGTCGTATTTCTATGCCTTTGTATCCTAGTGCAAACACTGTAGGGCGTCTGGGCTCAGTCTGCAGCCCATGAACCCACTGTCTGTCTGCAGTCATGCTTTGCTGAACTTATTATTATGGGACAACAGACACTGAACTGTAACTCCCATTATTAACCTGAGAGATGCTGAAAAGTTACAGATGTAACAGTGAGGAGCTTTGAAGCTGAACCCGTAAACACCTACATTTATTCAGAATCACAGCTGTATTAACTCCAGCCATTTACAACTTGCTTTTAACTTTGAATTATTTTAATTGTAGTTTTTATGTGTAGACAAGTAGTCATATGTATTTTATAGAAGTTATTTGTATCCTAGATTAGGTTTGGTTTGATTTAATTCCACATTTCAGTGGAGATATGACTAATAATTATTGAAAATGTTTTGATGAAAGTATTAAAAGTGCTTTGATAATTTGTGCATTGAGTCTCTATAATAAATTGTGAAATAAAAACAGGACAAAATACAGGAAAAGGGATGTTTACAAATTACCTTCAGCAAAGTTAAATCTAAAGAAAGATTCATAAAAAACATTTAAAAAAACATACCAATAGATTTTTCATACCAATAGATTTCCTCTATCTCTGGTGTTTGTTCTTTTTTAACAAATTATTGTATTTATGTGATATTACCCTGTACAGACCTGAAGTCAAATAGATAATTATACTTTTTTTTTTTTTTGCTTTTAATGTTTATCTCAAATATTTCATCTCATTTAATTTTGCAGATTTTCTTTCTTAAGTCCAAGTAATATTCTGCAAGTTTTCATTTGATTTAGATGCTAACTTTATAGTTTGTTCCTTCAGTCAGATGATTCTGTGTTTTTCAATGACTTCTTTTTCCACTGTTCTTTAGTTTCTTCTGTTTATACGAAACTGTTTACATCTTCTTTCATTGTTGTTCAGCTCCCAAAAGACTTTTTACGAAAGAGGATTAGGGACACTGGGGGAAAAAAAGGAACATAATTTATATATATACATATATATAATTCTCAGACAAAAGTCTGAATACTCCCTTTTTTCAGAATAATTTAGATATAGGAATGATATATTAAGGCAATATATATATATATATATATATATATATATATATATATATATATATATATATATATATATATATATATATATCACCTTAATTTTTTTAATTACATTTTTCCAGTGGCCTTTATCCTCCTCCGTAGCCTTTTGCCTTATGTTTTTATGCCAAAATAAGTAATTGGGTTTTTTTTAGGTCAAAAGCTGGATGTTGGTCTCAGTGGAAGGACTTTTACTCTAGTTAGTTCAAATGGAAGTAGTGTGGGGTTCAATTCTAATAAATACTCTACTTAAAGCTGGTTATTTATCATATTAAATCACCATTTCTGCCATTTTAATACTGATCATCACCTGTATGAACATGTTTCCCTTTTCCATGGTACACTTACTTTTTGTCATTTTGACATGAACAACTAAATGACTGTTAAAAATGCAACTGCATTTCTCACAATTTTCACTTATTCATTGTATATTTTACTTGATGTATGAAAGTGTACATTGTGTATGTAGTAGCCTACATATCCATTCATTTTAAAACCTATAGCAAAGCATTATTATGTGTGCCTAATTTTTTTTACACTTTGAAATTCTATTAAAATGGTTTTGAGTGAATGAGTCTCCCCTTGTCCACTTTTCTACTTTTGTCACAGTCTGTGTTGCACACAATTTGTTGCTAAATGGCACCTCCTGCCGACGTTTATTTCACTGTTATCTGGTGTGTAAAAGTTACTATATGTGGGTTTACCTTTCGTACATTATTACATTATACTTTAGATTATTTTAGAGACAAAACACACCGATAATTATTTAGCTACACAACTGATGTGAACATGAAACTAAATCGTTGCATACACGGTTAAATTATCACATTTTTGTTATATAAAGATTTTTTTTTTTTTTAATTCTTAGACAAGTTATTAAAAGTTTTGAAACCAGTGAAAGAAAGAAAAGTTTCGAGACAAATGTAGAAAATATTTGTTAAACGCATAGGTTACATTTTTGTTAGGAACACATTTTTTTGTTTTTTTAATTTTAATGTATATTTTTTCATGGATAAAGAAATGCTTAAAACTTTAGGGGACGTTATATTTATTTTGTGATGCCTTTATTTTCAACGGTTGTTGGACAGTCTTTGAAGGCAACATTACCCGGGTCAGACCCGGGCTCGACTCTGGACGCTGGACTACGTCAATAGCAGACTGGAAGCCGTCCCAGTCCTCACAGGAGCTGAGCAGAGCATCTCTAAACGTCCACAGTCTTTCCCTCCATGTGGCCATGTTGTAGCCGCGCGTAAAGACGCACCAGTGTTCCACATTAAAGTAGTGGCTGACTTTTCCTTGTCCACCAACTACAGATAAAGATGTTGGCGAGAAAAAGCATCATTCCGGAGGAGTTCGGTTTGCCGGGACTCGCCTCTCGGATGCCCCGCAAACCGGTGTTTAAGGACCGCGTCAACAAAGCGCGTTTCATCGCCAAAAACGGTTCTTGTAATTTGGCGCACAAGAACATCCGCGAACAGGGCAGATTCCTGCAGGACGTGTTCACCACACTGGTGGACCTCAAATGGCGCTTCACCCTGGTCATCTTCACCACCACCTTCGTGAGCAGCTGGCTTTTTTTCGCCATGAACTGGTGGCTCGTGGCCTTTGCGCACGGAGACCTGGACCCTGTTCGGGAGAATAAGACCCACTGCGTCACAGAAGTCAAGTAAGAAAAGAGTTTATAATGATGAAAGTGGACTGTCAGTGTGTGTTTAATTAGACAGTTTTGTGTAGTAAATAGTGTGGCCACATGTATTTAGTTAGATTAAATTTTTCAAACTTAGTAACTAAAGTGTTTTTATAGGAACAGCTGATCAGTGGACACACATGTTAATGACATAAATAACAATAGACTCAGAAAATAATGTAAAAACAATCAGGCTGGAGTTATGGGAGTGAAGAGTGTCCCTCTTTTCTCTGTCTTATCTGATCCATTGTGTTTCCTCATTTTCCACCAGGACTATTCTTCTCATTTTTTTATTCCTCAGTTCTTCTCAAGATGAAGTTTAAGATGCAACAGCAAAGAGAAAACACTTACATCAATATTGCAAACAGTTGCAAAGATTTAGATAGATTTCATTTAAACTGCTAAAAATGGGTGTTTAAATACAATATAAGAGGACAAATATGGAAAAACAAACTCACTCAAAACAAATAAAATATATATCCATGAAACAAAATAATTTCCCTGGACATTCTGGAATTAAGAGTGTTGAATCTAGAAATAAGCAAGTCTTTGATGTATAAACACTTAAAATAATAAATGAACTCTTAAAACTAGATGAATTATCTAACACTTGTAAATGTAAGTTTCATAATCTTGGTAGGAGCCAAATAATTTTCTGTGTAAATTTAGATATTTGTGGGATGCTGTAATATAACACTATGATCCTCTAAAAGGATGACGACTAAAACATAACTGAGCATCTCAAATTATTTCTTTTCACCAAGTCCTTTGATCTCTATTCCCCCTTTTTGCCTCCTCCTTTTTTAGTCAAGTGACCTGGGTACCATGAAATATTAGAATTTTTTATTATTAATACAATAAATACCTGAAAAATGCACTTTGGTGGACATTTTGCTGAAATGATGAGTAGTGATGATGAGTACTTCTACCAAATAAATGCTGTGACCTTCTCCACAGGTCATTCACCTCAGCCTTCCTGTTCTCCATCGAGGTTCAGGTGACCATTGGCTTTGGAGGACGGATGATCACAGAACAATGTGCGGCTGCAATCACCGTCCTCATCATGCAGAACATAGTGGGGCTCATCATCAACGCCGTCATGCTCGGTGAGACTCAGAAACAGGCTTTAAAAAATCAGCGTCAGTTCATAGAAGGAGCGAGGACAGGGTCACTGCCTTCCACCATTAGGACCATTTGTGGTCTTTGTCCAATGGGACAGGAAATTGACAGACACTAGAAAATGTACCAGACCATAATGACAGTATTTCCTTACAGCAGTGTTTTTTTTTTTTTTAACCTTGGGGTCAGGACCCTACGTCGGGTGGGTTTACTTGGGATTCAAATGAGGTCACCGAAAGTTTCTAGTAATTGATAAAAATCCAACTAAAAACATATTAATAAGTAAGTAAGTGAGTTGATGGAAACAATTAGAATCCATAACAGACATGACAAACTGAAGCACTGTGCGACTGTTTATCTGTTAAATGTTCATTGTGGTCAGTTTCAGATACTGCAGCTCATTCATAATTCATAGTTTAAATTATTGTTTGTTTAATATTAATGATCAGTCTTGAAAATAACAGCTGGACTGACTGTACGTATCGTGACCAAGGAAAATAAAATTCTCACTTTGTGCAGTAATAATCTACACCTGGTTCTTCTACCTCTGTACATAATAATATACATTACATATAGACTAAATTAACACTTATTTGCAACATAGTATAGCAAACTATTACACGATTAATTAATTTCAGCAAGAAAAAGAAGCCTCCATTTTGAATGTCTGGGGTGATGAATTAGTGATGTTAAAATGGGGTCACGAGCCAAAAAAGGCTGGAAGCTCCTGCCTTACATGATCCAATAACCACTGATAATGCCAAAAAATGGTTCTATAGCGATCCAGAAACTGTTAATATTACATAGATCAAAGTATCCAATGAGATACACTAAAATATCCTGGAAAATGGAATTGTTACTAAAAGACAGATCCAACATACTAGAATCCTAGACAAGTATTTATGGTACAGTACAGGAACAATAGGAACAATCAGTGCTTTAATTTTTTTGTTCTTAAGCATTTTATTATCTCTTTAAAAAATTGTGTATGTACAAATCAGCCATAATATTCTGATCATAGACAATTAAAATGTTTATCTCATTCATATGAGCTGTTAGTGGGTGGGATATATAAGGTAGCAAGTGGAAATGTAGTCCAAAAATGTGAATCTGAGCAACTTTGACAAGAAATAAGTTGTGGATCAGATCATCTCCAGATCTGGTTCCTTCCCATTCTAAAGACTTTAGTATCATCCAAAAGTATCTAAAAAGCAGTGGTCCCTGGAGAAGTGGGTATACTTTTAATGTTTACCTTTTTTGGAGTAGTTGTCCAGAAAAACACTGTTTTAGAAACAGTGACATATAAGAATACTCTACTATTTGGTTCACTCCAAAATCCATCAGTATTATTTGCTTACTATTATAAAAGTATTAAGATGTCAGATGAAAAGAAAATATAATAATAGATAAAAAAAAAAGAGATAAAGGAAATGCAAATAGGAAACAATGCAGAGATAAAAACTAAACAAGCAACAAGTGGTGCCAGGTACAACAAACCCAGCCCCCTGAAAATGTTTTACCTGAATCGCCTTATCTCTTATCATTGTGAAAACACATTTGTGGTGACCTTGCAGGTGTCTAGACTAACGTTTTGCACTGCTTTTGCTATATTGATCATTTAGTTTTATGTATATATATGCATCAGTGTGTGTAATATTATAATAATATACCCAGTATTAATTCAGTTATAGTGTGATATGTCTATCTTTGACACACACAAACAGTGTTACACAAGTTATTTTTGCGGCATGTCACGTTTGACCTCCAGAGATCTAAAAAAATATTGGTCGTAGATGATAACACCAGCTATGAGAATTGTAGAAATCTTCATTCTGTACTGTATCTTTTGGTACCAATCTGAAAGTTCTGTGACACTCTGTTCTTGAATTATAACCAGTAATGTTATTTTGACCTTTTAGTTAATGTTAAAAGGTAATGTTAGTTGATAAGGTGACCTTGACCTTCGACCTTTACTCAAATGGATTGTTGCATCTGATGCGCATTAGTTATATATATATGTTCATGTAATTTCATGATGATATCTCAGGTACTTATTGAGTTATAGCATGATATGTGTATGACACACACGCACACACACACACACACACACACACATACACTGATTACAATAATCTCTCCCAACTAATATTGGGAGATTAATCAGAATTGACTCATACGTTTACATCCAAAATATCAAGGAAAAGTGTGCCCTGCAGCAGGCCGTGCAGGTCACAGCTTCATAGTCAGCGCCATCAGGACCCTTGGTGGTCAGTCGGCCACACTGCAGTCAAACTGCCCCACACACATATCTTGAGAAGGGCAATAAAACCAAGGCCCCTCCAGCCAAACTGAACCCCCACTTGGCACACAGTAGAGTGCAACAACATGGGGCTCCACCACACTGGGACACTGTCATTGGCGAGGTGGGACGCACTCAGAAGGAGGAAGGAAGCAGGTGCAAAGGAGGAACAACAGTAGGGGTGGTTTTATACTATGTGCCTCCTATTGGCTGTTAAATGAATTTCATCCTGCTACACATGTGTTTGGATGATGGGAGGAAGCTGGAGTACCCAGAGAGACCCCACGCAGACACAGGGAGAACAAGCAAACTCCACACAGAAAGGTTCCATCAACTGGTGTTGGAATCAAACCCAGGACCTTCTTGCTGTGAAGCACAAGTGCTAACCACTGCACCACTGACACACATTAGATTTACTACCAACTGCTCCCACAAATGATCAACTGATCTGAGAACATCAGCTCCAAGGACTAAATGTTCACTTGCTGCCTAATACTTTATCCAGCCCAGTGGAATGATCATTATTCTGAGATAATCCATATTATTACCACTTGTCCTTTCAGTGTCATACTGTTATGGATCATCAGTGTATGAAGATGCAAGAGAAAACATCTGAAACATCTGAAAACACCAAACAATTTTACAGAAAAACACAAGAAGAATTCTAATATGACCAACATAATGTGTTTATTTGTGGAGTTGAAGTTTTTTTCCACTCTTCTTTTTCATAGTGGAAAATGAATTATGCTAACATTAGGGTTAGTGTCACAGCCACTCTGAGGTTGGCAGGTGACCAGCTGAGACCATAGACTGTGTGTAGCTGAGACTATATCATCATCATCATCATCATCATCATCATCATCATCATCATCATCATCATCATCATCATTATTATTATTGATTTGTGGTGCATCAGTAGTTGTGTTTGTATAACACTCACTCACTCATTTTCCAAACCTGCTTTATCCTCACTAGGGTCACAGGGGTCACTGGGGGCCTAATCCAGCTACAATGGGTGAAGGTGGGGTACACCCTGTATGAGTCTCCAGTTCATCTCAGGGCTGAACATATATAGACAAACAATCACTCTCACATTCACACCTATGGGTAATTTAGATTAACCAATTATCCTATCAGTGCATGTGTTTGGATGGTGGGAGGAAACTGGAGTACCTGGAGAAAACCCACCCACGCAGACACAGGGAGAACATGCAAACTCCACTGTTCTAATTTTTTAGAAAGTATCTTCTTCAGACATTAAATGTGCTAAATCTTACATATTTTAATAAGATGAAGTGCTGGTTAGTTCATGTTTTTAATATATATGATGGTGTGTTATCCCACATATATGGTGGTTTATGTTCATGTATACAATGATATATTCCACTAGAAAGAACCTGTAAAGTGAATGGATCATAATGTGAAGTAAATCTGAGCATCTCATTCTAAGAATTTCACATTTTGACCCATGACTTATCTTGGAAACTTGAGCCAACCAGCATTTAAGACTTGAGTTTTCTTTATCAGTAACACATGTGGTAAAATGTAACTAGTTTTATTCTAGAAGCATTTTACTTGTAGACCAGTGTTATTTGTGTTTGTGTGTGTTTGTCTTCGTAGGTTGTATTTTTATGAAAACGGCCCAGTCACACCGGCGAGCAGAAACACTGATCTTCAGCCGCCACGCTGTCATCGCCGTCAGAAACAACCGTTTGTGCTTCATGATCCGCATCGGAGATCTGAGGAAGAGTATGATTATAGGAGCCACCATCAGACTACAGGTGTTCACCCACTTCACAGTTTCTCATCACTTTCACTTTTTATTTCCAAATTCCTGAATCTTTCATGTAGATCTTTGTTTCACAGGAACCATTTTTACAACCACAAATATTAAACAGAACTAATGAATTTATCAATGATATTTTTTTCAGGAGTTTGTTGTTTTCCCACTACACTGTTGCCCATAAAGACATAAAATATATATATATATTTTTACCTCTTCTCATGAGAGGATTGTGACAATGTGATTTATTCTAGATAGACAAAGTTTATATTGGATTTAGTATGTAATCACAGCAGATCAAAGGTGATACTAATGTGTATAAGTAGAAATAAAAAGAAGTATGTATCTGAAAACAGAATTATTCCAACTTTATGTTCCACATTGTGTATAACCAGCCAATTAAAACATGTTTGTTTCTTTATTAGGATGTGACAGGCCTGTAGAAATTTCAATCAAATGTGAACAGTATTCCACTCTCCACTCTAAAGTACCTCCCATTAAAGTTTATTATATCTGTAAATAAAATGTCTTTGAAAAAGCCAGACTCTACTGATTCAGCGTGAGACTGTGAGGTATGATTATTGAGTGAATCATTTGTATTTATTTTCCTGTGCAGGTGGTGAGGAAGACAACCACACCAGAGGGGGAGGTGATCCCCATCCATCAGATCGACGTCCAGACTGAAAGTGCAGTGGCCAGTAACAGTTTGTTCCTCCTCGCCCCACTCATCATCTGCCACATTATCGACAAAAACAGGCATGAACACTCAGAAAAAAACACATTCCTTCTTTAAAGCCTTTTTCACTTTTTCACTCTTTTTTTTTTTTTACCTCTGCTAAGGAGGTATTACATTAGGGTCCGTTTGTCTGTCTGTCTGTCAGCAGCATTGCACAAAAGGTTCAGAACGGATTTTGGTTCAACTTTCAGGAATGATAGATAATGGGTCAAGGAAGAACCCATTAGATGTTGAGTAATGAAGGTCAAAGGTCAAGGTCATACTAAAGGTCAACAGCTAAAACATCAGTGGTAATATCTCAGGATTCAGACAAGATACAATCTAGTGCTTTTTTCGTCTCACCTTCAGATATCAGATGGGTCAACACCTGTGGCTCCATCACATTATGATTTGACGTCATATGTCGCCATATCAAGCCTTGGCTGAGGTCTGCTGTCTTGTTGCATTTGCACCAAGTGAAATAAATCTGTCCCGAATGCTTTAAATGTCTGGATGAACTGTTTATAACTTGTAAACAAATACAAACTAGAAAAGCACAAACCTCCACCAAGGCAGGCACCTTCAACTGTAGACCTTCAACTATAGACCTACAAGTGTAGACCTACAAGTGTAGACCTACAACTGTAGACCTACAAGTGTAGACCTTCAACTGTAGACCTTCAACTGTAGACCTACAAGTGTAGACCTTCAACTGTAGACCTACAAGTGTAGACCTTCAACTGTAGACCTTCAACTGTAGACCTACAACTGTCGACCTTCAACTGTAGACCTACAACTGTCGACCTTCAACTGTGGATCTACAACTGTAGACCTACAAGTGTAGACCTACAACTGTAGACCTACAACTATAGACCTACAACTGTCGACCTACAACTGTAGATCTACAACTGTAGACCTACAAGTGTCGACCTACAACTGTCGACCTACAACTGTCGACCTTCAACTGTAGATCTACAACTGTAGACCTACAAGTGTAGATCTACAAGTGTAGACCTTCAACTGTAGACCTTCAACTGTAGACCTACAACTGTCGACCTACAACTGTCGACCTTCAACTGTCGACCTACAAGTGTAGACCTACAAGTGTAGACCTTCAATTGTAGACCTTCAACTGTAGACCTACAACTATAGACCTTCAACTGTAGACCTTCAACTGTAGATCTACAACTGTAGACCTACAACTGTCGGCCTACAACTGTAGACCTACAACTGTAGATCTACAACTGTAGACCTACAACTGTCGACCTACAAGTGTAGACCTACAACTGTAGATCTTCAACTGTAGATCTACGAGTGTAGACCTACAACTGTAGACCTTCAACTGTAGATCTTCAACTGTAGACCAGTACCAGAGTTCCACCGTTTACCTCCGACCTTTAATAAAACAATATTCAATTGTTTGCCCGGTTTAGGAAATACTGCAGATATAAATAAAATCTTTAAGTGCTCAACCCTTGACCAAAGTAGTACAGTGAAAATACGTCCATCTTTTTAACAATAACTAAACTGTCATTCAGCAGCAGTAGCAGGACATCTGCCCATGGTTAATGGAAAAAAATTAAATTAAATGATTGCACGTCTTTGCCATATGAATTATGTGTTAGCGTGATGACAATATTTTTTTGATATATTGCGCAGCCCTAGTGTTCATTGTCTCAATATATTCATGTGTTAATGTTCTGTCTATGTGTTGATATGTTCATGTATTCATATGTTTGAGTGTTCATGTGTTCATATGTGGTCATCCTTCAGTCCTCTGTACGACCTTTCGGCCATGGAGCTGCAGTGCAGTGACCTGGAGGTCATTGCCATCCTGGAGGGTGTGGTGGAGACGACAGGCATCACCACTCAGGCTCGGACCTCCTATGTCTCAGAGGAGATCCAGTGGGGTCATCGCTTCGTTCCCATAGTAACAGAAGAGGAGGGCGTCTACTCTGTGGACTACTCCAAGTTTGGAAACACAGTCAAGGTAAAGAGAGGAAAATGTTTCTTTGTATTTTCAATATTTGTGTCCATCACCACCAACATTTAATTTGTTCCTTGTACAAGTATCAACATTTCATGAAAATTTCAGCCAAATCCGTCCATAACTTTTTGAATGATCTTGCTAACAGACAGACAGACAGACAGATAAATGTCAGCAAAAACATAACTTGGCAGAGTAAATATATGACATTTGTAGTGTAAATGAACAGAGATTATACAGAAATAATAATACTCATAAAGAGTAACAAATATAATAACTAAATGAAGGAAATGAAAAAATACTTGTTCAAATTAATTTCCATTTAAATTAGTATAAATTACAGTGAGAACAAAATCTGTATGTGTTAATCCTGTCTATGTAACCTACATGTAAATGACTCATCATCACATTCTATTAAAACTATACCAGTTTTATTCAAAACTGACTGAAGAAAAGTCTGCTTTTGCTTAAGGTTGCGACTCCACGCTGCAGTGCCAGAGAACTGGACGAGAAGCCGTCGATCTTAATTCAGACGCTTCAGAAGAGTGAACTGTCGCACCAGAACTCTCTACGGAAGCGCAACTCCATGAGACGCAACAACTCGATGCGTAAAGCCACGGGCACCAGCGGGAGTCTCCGCAGGAACAACTCTGGACTCATGGCACCTAAAGTCCAGTTCTTCACGCCGGCTGAGGGAGGCCAGAACCTGAACGCTGTCACCTGACATGAGGCCTGCCTCCTGTTGGCTGGCCTGGTCCTCCTGATGGAGAAGAGGATTGTGGGTGTTGGTGTATCTCCTGCCATGTTGGGAATTGTTTTGTTTCTCTTCCCTGCATTATCTCGCTTCGTCTCTCAACACTTTTATGACTGATGTTCTTCTATGTTTATGTGTATATGGTGCATTTCAGACTCAACTTTTCAACTCACTGACATCCTATAATTTAACTTTGTAGCGAAACCAGTTTACCCAGAGACCCATTCACACACACACACACACACACACACACACACACACACACACACACACACACACACACACACACACACACACACACACACACACATATTCAGACACTCTAATAAAAATCACCACTGTGTCTTGGAAGACTCCAGCATACAGCACCTTCACTCCATGAACCTGGTTTAAGTTTTTGTTTGGTCACAAATTTTTATGTAAAACTAATGCTGAGATGTTCATTAAATAATCAGTCATTAAACAGACAGTTAATCAAAAATCATTTCCTGTCTGCAGCTTTAAATGTGTCATATTTGTGTGCCATATTATAAATGAAGTATCTTTTATAATATTTAAAGGCTTGTTAATATAAGGACAATGTTGTGTGTGTTCTGATCGGTAGCCTAAGCTAAGATTTATTTCTTTTAATTACAAATGAAATTTTGCATGCATGAAATGCAACACTTGTTATTTCCATGATCTAAATATCTATGATGGAACAGTGAAAAGCAAACACATCCAATGAAACTCACCATTCACTACCACAATAATGACATTTCCTGAGTTCTGACCAATTAAAAGATGAACTGAGCAGAATTAAAAGGTGCAAGGTATGAGTTTGAATAATAAGTGATGAGAATAAACTACTGGATGTTAGTTTCATTGCATTTCAACTATGCCATGAAGTTTTAGAAGACAAAATACAAACTTTCAGAAGCAGTACCTGAAAACCTTAAATCTTAGAGCCAGTTCTTCTGGGTAAAGTAGAACTTCTGTCTGATCTACCTGTTGATGGCTGTAGCATTTTAACTCAATATGTGTAATTTGACTTGTGTATTTGTGTATGATGATGCATGGAATGAATACACTTACCTTATTAATTAAAATATGTTTTTAGAAATACTTTATCGACCCCGAGGGAAAGTCAGGAGGGAATCAATAAAGTATATCTGTATTTTAATACACATACAATTACAGTGTTAGACCTCAATAGATGCCTAGAATGAACTAAAGGGGGGGGGGGGGGGTTGCCTTCTTTTGGTACGTATACCGTAATGTAATACGTGATTACGTCACAACCCGGAAGTTGTTGTTCGACCCCTGTGTTGGTCAGTGAGTGATTGCACCAGAAATATGGCTTTTTGCAGGGTTGTCAGTATCCTCCAGGTTAGCAGGACCACACTGCTGACCGGCACCCGTCTGTATTCTCAAACCGGACCGGAACCGCTGACAGTGAAACAACAAAACAATGGAATAAGGCACGTTTGTCTGCGGTAGCTGCTGTCAAGGAACTTAGCGTTAACAATTAGAGAAACAAGTCACGAGCACCCCAAAGTTGTCCATGGTGTCTTTTTTATTTATTGGTATTATTGTTAATTCTACCCACATTAACAAGAATATTGTAGAATAAAATATTTTTGGAGGTGCTCCTAAAAAAGTGAACCATTAACAGCTGCTGCTCTTTGCACTGTGATATTAGTTAAACAGTAGAATTGTGCAACTGATTCAGTGAAACTTTCTCTGATAAGTCTGAAAAACATGGTTTGATTTTTTTTTGTCTTTATAGGAGGATAGTTCTAAACAATCCTAAAAAGAGGAATGCTCTGTCTTTGACTATGTTGGAATCCCTCAGAGAGAATATCTTAAGTGATATTGACAGGAATGATCTCAGAGTTATTATCATATCAGGTACATTTTAATATACTGTATGTGTATATCAGGTATACAAAAAAAGATGTATGTATAACTGTGTGTGTGTGTGTGTGTGTGTGTGTGCGTGTGTGCGTGCGCATCAGCCAAAGGTCCAGTGTTTTCCTCTGGTCATGACCTGAAGGAGCTGACGTCAGCTCAGGGTCGACAGCATCACACACAGGTGTTTCAGACCTGTTCACAGGTAAGTCTGTACTTCCTCAACAACACATGCACATGGTGATGTATTCTCAGCTCAATATCTACAAATCCAATCCTTTTAGGGTTGAAGGTGTGATCATGGTTAGAGTTGGCTTAGGTTTGGGTTTTAAAGTTAGGTTCAGGGTTGGGGGTTAGGGTTAGCTCTGGTGCATTTATAGAACACCAAAACCCATAAGAACTAGCATGACATACAGCATGATTTCATAAGATTAGTCTGTCTGGTGAATGTAACCAGACATTGCTCATGTAAAGAAAACAAAGAAGGTGCATTTCCATCACAAGAAGCAAGAAACAGAAATGAACATTAACTTTATTCATGAACCAGAGAAAACCAAGGAATTTGTACTACATGTCAGTGTTTGATGTGTATTACTTGACCGGTGTCTGTCTCAACCTCAGCTGGTGTGAGTTTAGACATAAAACTAAAAAGTATGTGTTCAAGACTGTGACCTTATGTTTCAGGTAATGACTCTTATACAAGACATACCTGTTCCAGTCATCGCTATGGTAAACGGTGTTGCCACAGCAGCAGGTTGCCAGCTGGTTGCCAGCTGTGACATTGCCATAGCGACGGAGAAGTCCACCTTTGCAACGCCGGGTGTTAATGTGGGTTTATTCTGCTCAACACCTGCGGTGGCCATTGGCCGAGCTGTACCAAAGAAGGTAAAAACTAAAGCCTTTGACAGTTTGAGCTGCGTTAAAATACTTTTAAGCTAAACTTCCTGAAAAACAAAAAACCTCCTTCCTTGCTTGTGGTTGTAAGTTTAACACGATATAAACTGTTTAACTATGTTAAATGTAGGAAACTTTTGTTATCCTATTCAGGTTGCCATGGAGATGCTGTTCACAGGAACTCCTATCTCAGCCCATGATGCTTTGTTGCACGGTTTGATCAGTAAGGTGGTGCCAGAAGAGCGACTGGAGGAGGAGACGCTGGCCATCGCCCAGCGGGTGTGTCAGGCCAGTCGACCTGTGGTGGCCCTGGGAAAGGCCACCTTTCACAGGTCAGAAGAGCAGTGGATTAGTCTTTCTTTCTTTCTTTCTTTCTTTCTTTCTTTCTTTCTTTCTTTCTTTCTTTCTTTCTTTCTTTCTTTCTTTCTTTCTTTCTTTCTTTCTTTCTTTCTTTCTTTCTTTCTTTCTTTCTGTTTTCTTTCTTTCTTTCTTTCTATTTTTCCTCTGTTTTCTTTCTTTCTTCCCTCTGTTTTCTTTCTTTCTTTCTGTCTTTCTTTCTTTCTTCCCTCTGTTTTCTTTCTTTCTTTCTGTCTTTCTTTCTTTCTTCCCTCTGTTTTCTTTCTTTCTTTCTTTCCTCTGTTTTCTTTCTGTCTGTCTTTCTTTCTTTCTTTCTTTCTTTCTTTCTTTCTTTCTTTCTTTCTTTCTTTCTTTCTTTCTATTTTTTCCTCTTTTTTCTTTCTTTCTATTTTCCCTCTGTTTTCTTTCTTTCTTTCTTTCTATATTTCCTCTGTTTTCTTTTTCTTTCTTTCTTTCTTTCTTTCAATTTTTCATCTGTTTCTTTCTTTCTTTCTATTTTCCCTCTGCTTTCTTTCTATTTTTCCTGTTTTCTTTCTTTCTTTCTTTCTTTCTTTCTTTCTTTCTTTCTTTCTTTCTTTCTTTCTTTCTTTCTTTCTTCTCCACTACATTTATCTCAGCTTTATGTTTGTTTTTTTCTCTCTCTCTTGTCTATTGAAAACCATCGACACTCTGGCACAATCTAAATAAGCTCCTTAAATAACCCTTAGTGTATTATCTGATGAATGTATTTTTGCAAAGCTGAAAGTGTCCTTCTCCTCTGAACTTATAAGACGTTGACTTTTTAAGTGTTTGTCATGAGCAACAGACCCTATAATGATCGTATTCTGAAGCATCGTTGTGGTTCTGGTTACCAACTGTTTATAAATATGGTAAAACGAGCTGTAATCTGAACATGTAGTTTAGTCAAATTAACCATATACATTAATGTTGCAATAACATGACTCAAAACCACAGTATATAATGTTACAGTAGTGAACTTTATTGAATGAGTTATTCACCTGTAGTGGACTATTTTATTTTCATGTCACTGAGAATTATTTACCACAAAAAAATCACCCTTAAACATTAAAAATATGGCAAAAAAACTGGTACACCTAAGTTTCCTGTGACATAGTTGTTTACCAACATATTGTCTTCCTCATTGTCCATTATAGACAAATGGCTCAAAGCCGAGACGCAGCATACGCCACCGCCTCCGAGGTGATGGTCGACAACCTGGCACTAAGAGATGGACAGGAGGGGATCCGAGCCTTCATAGAGAAACGTAAACCAGTATGGAGTCATAAAGGCGAGAAAGCCCATGACTGATGGTCCATGCAGATCTGCTGATGAATGACAGATTCACTCCACTTCTTTTTCCTGTGTGGAATAATCACCACTTAGCCACAGCCAGTGTTTGGACTGTTTGAAAGTGGCGTACAGGTGGACTATGGTAGCTCGCAGGAAGTGGAGTGATTCATTGACCGTCTTCCCTGAGGATATTTGAGACAAGTAGCTGAATAATTTGTGTGAAGATGATTTCTAAGGGTTGACAACATAATGGACACTTTAAGATAAATAATGTTGTGATGTAATAAGTAGAATTACAGTTTGTATGATTTTTAATGTACAGGATTCAAAAGGTGTTTATTTTCTGGTTAGAAAATATCAGGTGTTACACAATACATTATGAATATAAACCAAGTTATTTGCTCTTGGTTAATCTTGAATAAATATTTTACAATTCAAGTGTGGTTGTGAAAACAAAATCATTACAAGTTTATGGGAAGCAGTGTATGATTAACTACAAAAAAATCAATTGTGGTGAACACTAGCTGCGTTTCCATTACAGTTTTACAAAACAACAGCGACATTCCTAATATTTCGACAATGTATATTTGTGCTTTAGACATGTTTCCATTGATGGTTGTTCTAGGCAAAAGTGTCATAACTCTCGTGAAATATCCCACGAGATTTCACTGCTGTCATCTTCAGAGCTTCAGATGGGAGGTACACCCTAATAGTATTAGAATGAATGAATTGGCTAATTCTCTTGTCAGTAAAAGTCCCTGGCGAACTCTTTAAAGACACTAACATGTTGAACAAACTAACTGGTTAACATTATAAGGGTCTGTACATGTGGTCCCCACATTGTCAGGTCGCAATATTAAGTGTAAATATGCTCAGCACTTAATAACAAAATGACAAATGTATGTAGTGCTTTTTACACAGTTCTTGCACTTGACACTTTACATAACAGAGAATATATTTCTCTGTCAAAACAACTTAAATATTTTTAAAAAACTAACCGATAATAAAATTAAACCTTCACTGTGTCTACTGTAGGAATCACCCTAATCATCACTCTAAATTCTTGCGTCCCAGCAGCCAATGGTTGTTATGGTTACAGCGACTGCCATTTTCACTCCGAGGACGTGATCATGTGACCACGTACGTCACATCCTGTGACGTATAATTGCGGAAAAAGTGTTTCAATTGCCCTTTTGTAATATTAAAACGTCTGAAAAATTACCTCATGAAAGTGTGAAAACTTTTTGTCAATATTTAGTGTTGTTTTTTTTTTTCAAAATTCAGGTGTTTCCATTACTAGTTTTATAGCGATATTTACATTTTGTGAATTTCCTAGGGTACTTAATGAAAACGCCACTACAGAGAAAATAAAGTTGGCAGAGTGGAAGCTCCGTAAACATACAAACAAATAAAGTTAGGTTTGGAACACATTCACTGAGATGTTTTAAGATGATGAGCGGCTCCCAGTGTTTTTCTTTTCCATGGAAACCGGGTTCAAATGGCTCAGGTTACAGGTTGTTGACCCCTGGTTTAAATACTGCGGGCAAGTAATGACATCGGATTTTAACACGCAAATAAATGCAGGTATGCGAGGTTGACGTTCATAAAGACAATTGACTTCTCTTTAAAATGCGGGTGAAGGAATGAATTAATTCCCACCCACAATTCCTGTGGATCTGGTGGAAGTACCCAGCACACCTCATTTACAGTACAGTATTGTAAGGAACACAACCAGAAGTCTTCCAACAGCTGTCGCTTTATTTATTTTATCAATAACAGTTACTGTGGGCCGTAACTACGCCTCACACTCAGAGCAGAGTACTAGCTCCCTTCCCTTAGCTTCTTCTCCATCTCCAGGCACACTCTCACGCACACTTCCTCCTTATGCTCCGCGCACACACATGCGCACATGCGCACATAAACTCGAACTAACAATAATCACACAACTAACAGTGATATAACAGAAAATCATGAACATTACAGTTTCAGGGTTGCTACAGTATGTTTGGCGCAAATGTAAGAAACAAGGATAATTTGCCTTTAGTTGTTTAACTATCACAGAAGGTTTTGAATTTAATTCTTGAAAATTAACTCAAGGTTTGTAATCAGAGTTCCTACAGGTTTATACATGTTAAATTTAAAACTTCTTAACACATGTTTAGACGACGTGGAAGATAATTTAATGCATACTTCACAGGCAAATTTGCATCTCCTAGAATTTGGGAAAATCTATTTACAGTATATATTCCAGAATCTTGAGTCTCACTGTCAGAAGTCATTTTTCACCTGGGGATAGAAAGTTGCTGATAATTGGTTCTTAATTTTAATATAAAGTGTTGACTTGAAATGTTGCTTTCTAGTTTGGACACATTTAAACACAATACAGCAAACAACTTTATGACAACATAACCTAAAATCAACCTTATCAAATCTTAATACATTTGAACAGGCGCGCAGATAGCGGGGGTGTCAGGTGTGTCATGACACACCCAGTTTTGAATGCCCTTAGATCCATCCCACCCACTTTTATTTAAGAAAAAAACTTCTTACTTTTTTAACTTTTACTACTTACTTCTTACTTAGTCAAGCATCACGAAGAAACCAAAATATGAATTAACATACGTAATAACGTGACTCGGTTATTGCGCTGTGCGGCGGCATCGTCGTTAACTTTGGTTGCCATGGTTACAAACAGTCTGACAGGCATTATTTGGGCAGCCAGGGTGCATGTTCAGGAGGACCCCAACACGGCATGGAATAATGAGGCGAGCTAAAAAGCAGAAAACGATCATGTGGTTTTTTTTCAAAGAGCAACAGCTGTAAGTAAACTGCTACTATCACCAGGGCTCTAAATTAACACCCACCAACCCGCCAAATGCGGGTGAAAATCCATTTTGGCGGGTAAAAAAACAACTTACTAGCCACTTTGGCTGTTGGCGAGTGCAGACCCGGTTGTAACAATCCTCTATGGGGCGCCAGCATATGACCGTCCTATTTTTTTTTTATCCTTCCCCTGTCTTTTGTTTCCTGTCTTGCTTGCTTCGGCCCAGGCAGCGCCCCTATGGCAAAGCCAAAGTGTTCACATAGCCACGCGTTGTGTTTATTATATCACGTGTTACAGAACGCGTTCTGGCAGCGCACTGGCGCGCGCAATGGCACGTACTAGCACGCGTGCCAGTGCGCGCGCCAGTGCGCCTACAGCCTACTTGTGTGTTTGACAGGAATGCTAATAAGCCCAAATGAATTGATCATAACGGGCTTATATGAGGATTTGGTGCTATCTTTGGTCAGTTGGTGAGTCCACAAATAGGCTAAGGAAATGAGATAGTTTAAGAAAGTTTATAACAACACCAAGATGTAATGTGAGTGTATGTTTACAGTGGGGACAGTGGAGATAAAAAGTAAAGAAGTTAGGAGTTAAATGTGAAAATGCAAAAAAATAAAAATAAAAATGTGATCATATGTTTGAAGAAATGATATGGGACCAATTGAGAAAATGTAAGAGCAACAAGATGTGAGTCTATGTATTGTATAAATTGTAATATAGGTGAGAACAGTAAAGAAGTGTTAACAGTGAAAGGTGAGAAAATGTAAAAGCAAGAAGTTTTAAGAGTTAAATGGGAAAATGTAAAAAAAAAAGGATCATATGTTTAAAGAAATGAATTATTTCAAGAGGAAAAGGTTAAATAAAATAATTTAATGAAATTTGGTCAGGGGAAAAATGGCTAGTTGAATTTCTGATAGGGGAGTAAGATAAAAAATCTACTAGCCACATTGGCTGGTGATGAAAAAAGTTAATCACCTTGCAATTTCTGTTCAAAGCAATGTCGCCGTGAGAGTAGGAATCGTACAAAGCTGACCAGAGCCAAACTGTCACCTTCTTCTGCCTCCACCTGTACATGCCCCAGACATATATTCAGGGCAAGGATCGGAGGAGAGAGGTTTTTGGATCCTTCACTTAATCAGTTTTGAGACCATTATTGAAAACTCTCATGGAGAGATCTTATTTACAATTTAATTTGTATATGGAGGCTGTGTCCTATTTTGTGTTTGTTGTTAGTGTGTTAGAAGTTTTAATTACATTATATGTTTTTTACACTCCTGTGAAATTTCTGAAAGAATCAGTGTGCTGAAAGTCAGTGTTAAAATAAAACAGTTTTGCAAACAGCATATGGTATGTTTAGTGAGTGATTTAAATTAGTATCAGCATTAATAAACTTTATTAAATAATAATAATTTATCTAATACTTATATAATAAATAATTTCTTCCAATGATGGGTAATTAAGTTTGACAGTCCAAATATACACAAACAGTGAGCAGTCATAACACACACACACACACCCATATTGATCATCCTGTCATGTCAGTGGTATATAGCACTTGAGAACATCAGACATCACAATTAGGTAAGATAATGCATTTTTCGTCTTTGAGGAGTAATAACCCCCCCCCCCCCCCAATCAGAATGGTGGGGCTGGGGGGTCGGGGGGTGTTAGCTGGCATCTTCGTCCCCCCCAGTTTCACAAACCTATCTGCGCCCCTGCATTTGAAATACTTTTTGAGAGCAGATGTGTAAATTCAAAACTTAAGATCCTGTTGGCATTCTATGTAATGTTAATGCCTACTCTGTCCACCAGGGGGCAGTGTTTCCTTATAAGCAGAAAAACAAGCGGGGGAAAACAGTGTAGTTCTTGTTCTTCACCTTTTACCAATGTTTTCAGTAAGACTTGCAATTAATGACAACTCAGCCTTTTCACTTTCACCCACTTTTTTTTATTAAGCAAAGTATCAGAATGGTCAGCAATTAGTTGTTAAACATAAAGAGATGTCAGGGAATGTAATGAAAATTGACAATACTAATAGAGACTTTTTGCAACAGAACCAAAGTATGGAAGAGTAACAGGTGATGAATGAAAGTTAAATATCAAATGTGTGATTTGCACATTTGTGTCTATGTAGTGTGTGCATTTGTGTCTGACTGTACGGAGAGCTGCAACAACTAATCCATTGAGTATGATACAGTAGTATAATAGCAATATTGAATTATTTTCAGAATCAATTAATCTCACTTTGTGCACACTGACTTTTATGTTTTGATTCAGCAAAGCAAAAATGACAATCATAAATGCACTGTAGTAATTACTTTCTAATTTTAATCATCTGTTTGTTTTTGTCATCAATTCCTGATCCAATTTCAAGCTACTATTTTTGTGTTTTATTAGTGTTAATGACTAATTGAGAAAATGACAGATTAATCAATAATGAAAGTAATGGTTGGCTGCAGCTCTGTGTATGTAGAAGTTGGAAGTGTCAGCCGCGGAGCAGTAGTTGATATGACAGTGTTGAATAATAAGACATACAGTAATAAAGTAAAGAAAACATCCATTTCTGGCTGCCTGTGCTCAAGATGTAACTACAGTAAAGCCATTAAAACATGTTACCTATGGTTACACAGCAAATCAGATGACTTAAAAGCCATCAAACCAATATATATGTATACATACTTATACGTGTATGCTATTAGCCCTCAAAATTAGCTCTCTATTCCTTGAATGTCTAATCTAATGTCAAAATTTTACCAAAGAACAAGACTGGCCTTGAATGTAAATATCAGTACTGTACTTCACATGTGACAGAAATGCATTTATGTCAGGTTATCAGAAATAAAAAATAGATCTGAAACTGAACAACCAAAACTTGATGAAAAACATAATAAACTACAAAACCTTCTCATGGAAGTGCTTTAGAATTGAAATGAAATCATACCTTACAGTGACCCATTCTTCAATACTCACTAATCGTTAAACATATAATTTCTTCTCTTTGAAAAATGACATTCACAAGCATATAGAGTAAATTGATCTCTAATGTAAATATCTGGAAGTAACATAAAAAAATAAAGATGGAATTAAATCCGGGTCCTGGTCTCTCTTGAGAGAATTCGACCCATCTACAGATAAGTTGAACATCTCAACATATTAACATCAAAATCCACTGTACAGACTAAAAGATTTATACTGTAACCTTGTCATTAATGATTTACATCCAAAAATAAAAATAAATCTTCAGTCAGTTTTGTTTCTCTTTAAACTGATCAGTAAAAACATCAGAGGCTGGTGTGTCCTGCACTTTGACAGGACGTCAGTATTTCACACATAAAGAATAGAAACTAAAGAGCAGAAACAAAACCAGACTCTTAACAACGTGAGCACATCTGCTTGTCTTCAGCACAGTGTCTTTGACTACTACCCCTCAGTTCTTTCAGTGTCTCTCTGTCTCTGTATCTGGATCACAGGAGCATAGACTCCTGCATGGCAAATGCCTCCTGTGCGTGTCTGTAATGTGGTCCTCCGAACAGCTGGGGGAGCTGTTGCCTTAGGACTGGCTGCTGCTCTTGGAACTGTGTCCTGTAGTGAAGCAGGTTCTCTGAGTTATCAGGAAAGGTGAACTCCTGCACTGGGGACATCTGAGCTCGCTGAAAGCTGGGCGATCGGGGCATCCCGCCGGGGGATGGAGGGGGGAACTCGTCCTCCGCCCATGGGAGTTCATCTACGGGACGCCGCTGCCTTCCCTCTGTCAGGTGGAGTGCGTTCTGCTCGCCTCTGCGATGCCCCTCATATCTATAGTCCACAGGAGCATAGACCTGCGCAGTGGAGGTGAGCTGTTGCAGGTAAATGGGGGTGGAGGTCCCTGAGGGTTCCAGGTGCAGGGAATGTTCCTGGGGAGGCAGAGCACTACGTGGGTTATGGGTGGAACTGGGTGGGGGCTGTCTCCGGTAGGTGGCAAAGGAATTGTTCATTACAACTTTTTCTGGGGAAACACTTTTGGGCTGTCGCTGGGTGGTGGCATATGCCCGGTCCCCGTATGTCACCCCAGAGGACGGCGAGAATCGGGAGGGCATCCCATAGTGTCTGTCCTCCGCTCTGTGATCCAGGTTCACACTGTAGGCGGGGTGGAGGATGGGGACCTCAGTGGTGTTTCTACATGGAGACTGCTGGTGGGAAGGGCTGTGGTACTGGCTCTGACTGCCAGGGTAGCTGGTCTGGATCCCTGCAGGACTATTGTGTGAAAATGGGGGATGAAGAGGGGGTTTGGCTATCCGAGGCCCCGATGTGATGGACACCATACTACCTGCCAGGCTGGGTCCCCGACTGGGGCTGCCCTGTTGCATTGAAGACATGCTGTACGGAGTCTCAGAGCGATGGAGCCTCATTCTGGATGGAGGTCTATCAAGCTCCACGATCTCAAAATCCTGTTCTGGAAATCCTGGCACGTTGTCGTACTGGGAGGCGTTGGATCCACGGTCAGAGCCGGGGACGAAGCCCTTGGAGCGTGGGCGGCGGTGGGACAGTCCTGTGTCGTCCGGGCTGGAAGGAGCCGGTGATGCTCCTCGACTCATGTGGACCTCCCGGGCCGCCGCTGCCTTTGCTGCTTCCAGTTTGGTTTCGGAGGGTTTGAACCAGCGGGGGGTGATCTCTCTGCGAGAGCTGGAGGCTGCGTTGGAGTTGTGGTTCGCCGTGGCATTGCTCTGAGTCTTCCCTCCATCCACTGTGGTTGTCTGCGGTACCGGGGTGGAGACGGACGGTGGTGTTGACCTCCTCTCGGGTGTGGTGCTCTGCTTCTGCTGCTCGTTCGGGATCTCCCCTGATCCCCTGGAGCGAGCCTTGTGGTGGCGGACTGGTTTATCCAGTGAGTCTCTGCGTGCCCGACTGGGGGGCCGACTGTCCCGCTGAGGGTCCCGTGCAGGACTCGCTTCTTTGGGAGGCTCGGCCGGCTCACTGTGGCTTTCTCCATTGGGAAAGTGGTTCACCGCAGCTGCTGACCGCTCAGGAGGAAGCTGACCCAGAGGCTTCTTAGGGAACTCTTCATCTTTACCTGCGAGTTTAAAACAGAACAAATGTGTTCAAATATTATCGCGGCCACACAAATGGAAAGTGATGGTTGAACACACTGTGGCGCTGATCACATCAGATGAGAAGTCACAACAGGGACATGGATTCATGCAACACCACTGCCATAGAGAGGTCAAAATAAAGGAGAATTACATTCATGACAACACGTGATCACATCTCCACAGGCAAAGAGCAAAGGATAGAAAAAAAACATGTAAAATAGTGTTTGATATTAATTTCCATTTTGGTGAAGGGGCTCATTTAGGAAGTGGCACTCCATGGAGGCCTGGAAAATTATGAGCCTTCAATCTACTTCATTAAACTTTACTTGGCTGCCCCAGATCGGCGACTGAAAAGGTCAGAAATAGTTCTTGATTAATTAACTTTATTAAATGTACTAAGACTTGGAACTTGTTTCATTTTAAATCACTGACACAGCTTTCCCCAAAGTAGGCTGTTCTACAACTACTACATGTTAAGACATTAGTACTTTATCTTACCACTTTACAGCAAAAAGAAATTAAACCACAGATGACAAGAACAGCACATACAAGGAAAAAAATGGTGACGCAGGATACACTGAGGACTGTAAGGGAAAGTGTGATCACCAGGCAGAAGGCAGCAGCTGGAGGAAGAGGAAGTGCTGTAGGAGTGATCCAGGAAGTGAACTTATTGGCACTGAATGCACATGCTAAAGGTGACTGTATCCATGACGAGTCTATCCACTGACCTCCCGCCCCCCATTTTTTTTTAATTGGGTAAAAGAACTAGAACTTGCAGAAAAATAAACAATCCATTTATTCAGAATGAAAGTTGTGTTGAATGATGTTGCACAGAGTATGGGGGTAAAAGAGGTGAAATTCTATTTCTTTGTGTTTTTAATTCACTCAGAGCTGTTCAGACTGTGTTTGCTCCACAGCTGAGCTAGCTTTATACCACTGGCCTGTATATTTTCAGTAACAACTGAATGATCATGTATTCTTAAATGCTAACACTAGTATGTATTGAGGTTTGTTTTTCAAAATGTCTACTAAAGGATTTTTGGACCAGTTCCTTATTTATTTGATTATCAGTTCATGCATTATCTTTTTTTTTTTTTTTTACGACTATCATATTCAGACTTCCCAGTCTTTCCCTGAAATTATTTTCCAGGACATTTTCAGCTATGTTAAACATGAACCCATTCCCCTCATTCATTGGATGTGTTCTTTTCTACAGTTGGAACTTTCATGTACTCAGTTTGTTTCTATGTTTATTAATGTTTATTTATTAATCATTTAATCAGATTTTTTTGGGGCTATAATTTAACGATGAAAAGTAATTATATGACACAGAGAACGCTTTTCATTAGCCTGACAAACTGGAGTTACAATGTTCAACTGGATAATTGCCAACTCAACTTTCTTTTCTAAAAATATTGATATATTTTCAGTAAATCAGTAGAAAACTATTTCCTTTTATCTTAATTTAGGTGCACAGAGTCACAAGTCAGGGAGAGGATAAATCATTTTCCAGGATATCTTAACTGTTTCCAGGACATTTGACATTTTATTCCCCTCACTTTCCATATTTTCTCAATAATTGTACATGTTTTCCAGAATGTGTGGGAACCCTGATATTAGTGGTGGGCAGCGTTTACACACGTGACTGTTTTTTGTTTGTTTGTTTTGCAAAGCTGTAAATAGTAAATAATTATATAATAGAAGTCCCTTCATCTGTGTAAAACCTGCCTTTTGCAACTATCGGTGCACACTGAAAAAAAATTACCTGACCAGTAAAATCTCTCACTCTTTGTACCAGCACGTTAAATGATCAAATCTATTGATTAAAACAAATTATCAGCTATTATCAGGCTTTGAAAATCAAAACGCCCTATTGGTCTTTATTGCACTTTCTTCTCGGGTTTGTGTCAAAGGAAAATAAGTCAAGTTTCCCTGAAGTACTGACTTAAATGTCTTACAAATGCCTACATTATTTCTCAGTAAATGCACAGGGAATAAAAGCCACTTGAGATCACAGATTCATCCAGTATTAGAATCACAAAATCCCAGTGATTTCTTATCCCTGTGGTCTCTCATTAAAAAAAAAAGAAAGATATATACCCTCTGCACACCACTGTATGCTGAAGGAGATGGTTGTCAACAGAAAGTTTTGAAAAGATGCTGGAAAATTGGCATATTATCCTGTCAGTGGTTCAGGACATGAACAGACAGGGGTAATGTGGGCTTTGGTAGGAGGGAAAGTTCTGGTTGCATTGTCAGCAACAGTATTTTAAGACAAAAATCTCCAAGGAAATCTAACTTGTGCAGTGAAAGAGGGATATATCTGACTAAGAAAGAACAAGGAAGAGTAATATTCTGACATAATACATTGACTTTAGAAGCCGTTGTAGGGTTTGTTTACATTTATAACCAAAAACAACTTCTGAAGAAGGTGATTTAACCGTAACCACACAAATATTAAAATGCCAAAAGAATAAAATGCTCACTAAAGCACACTAACACTGGGCAACAAAAAATAAACCCTTTACATTTGCTATTGGAGGAAAAATATCTGGTCCTGACTAAACCTGGCATGGTTTTTCCATCAGTATTTTTCTGGTATGTCAGGGTTTTGAGTTATACAACCATGTTTTTTTAAATCACATTTTGCACCATTGTATCTGCTAAACTGGACCTATTTACTGACTAAACACGAACATCACGACCAATGAAGGATAAACATAAGTAGCAGAGACCATCAGCTTGGCTCACAATTGTTCAAATATGTTTCAGATATTTGTTCTTGTGGGTTGGACCAGTTTGTCATTTTAGAAACCTACAGTAACCCACAGTATGTTTCACTTAAAGTGCCATTGGTACCTTGTTTCCATTTCAGAAATATCTGGCTGAACTTGTTCACCATGCTCATCATTTACATCACCCACTGTTGCATCACTTGTACATGTGAATTCCACACTGTTAAACCTAGAGAACTGAGCTTTGATACACGATACCAATGCATTCTCTAATCTGGAGGTCCAGTCTAAGTCATAACTTTTAACTTCTGGACTGCACTCAATTTTCTTTTGGTTAAACACTGGTATGATATCCTGCCAGTGACTATACATTGACTTGTGCATGAGTGAAAACCCTGATGTGTTGGAAAAATTCTGATTTATGAATTAGTGTCTGATTGTGGTAAAAAAAAAAAAAAAAAAAAAAAAAAAACAGGTATTCTTCTCCAGCTACTAGCAAAAGTTCTTCTTACCAGTCAGATCAAATAATTCAAGGAAAATCTAAGTGTAATGTTGTTCCTTATGTTGGCCACCAGATGGCACCTTTTGTTATATGAAGACTCTTTCAGACAGAGGCGTCTCACTATTTCAAACACTTCATGATTGAGGCAAATAGGAAAAGAAACTGAAGATACGAAGACATAAGGGGAGCCAGGACTCCAAATAAGCAATAAGCAATGTACCTGAGCTCTGTTAACAGATTATGTGTGTGTGGGGACAGTCTGAAGACTAGTTTGTGAAGCAAAAACCCTAGTGCTTCTGGACAGACAAGCGACAGACAGACGGACAGACCAACTGTGGGGACGGATGGACAGAGACATGGAGAGGGGAGACCAGTCAGGATAGCCCACCGGTTACTGTTGTAGGAGGGTATGTGGCCCCCACTCACGGCCACACTTTTGTTGTTGTTGGCTAACATTGTTTGGAAGAAGAAGGAGAGAAGGCAGATTAATGAGGAGACAGAGCAAGATCAGCAACACTCACTACCACACATCTACGAGCTAACGGACAGCAGGAAGCCGGGTCACCTGACCTCTGCTGATCCAACTGGACCCGTGGGATGGGCTTGTATTTTATTCATTTATATCATTCTTTGCAAATGCATGTGAAACTGCATGTAATGGTTCACAGGAAAAGGCCACTAAAATTATTTATTTCATTTGTATCATGAAACTGAAACAAAGTATTAGTCTAATACAGTGTTGTTAAATCTTTTTTCGACTATCATCCCTGCCTCTTCTTTTTTTTGTAAATTATAGTCATTAGTAAATTTATGGAAAGGTAGCCAATATGTCATTATGTGTCTGACTCACCTTGGCAGGTACTTATTTGGGAATTATGTTTGTAGTTTTACCAGACCCACTTGTTGAATTTTTAGGAAAAGCCTAAGTTAAGAGTATTCGTATAAAATAGTATTCAGGTCCTTTCCTCGAGTAAAAATACCAAACGTGCAATGTAAAAATAAGGTTTTTCAAATGAAAGCCCATCCAAAAAAAAAAAAAAAAAAACAAAAAAAAAAAAACGGCAGTAAAACTACAGAAGTGGTAGCAGCAAAGTACAGTTCAAGTATTCAAGAACAAGTACTGCTTATTATACAAGACTTGTTTGGATGATTCAGGCTGAAGCATCAATGTTGGTGCAGTCTGTTACTATTGGAGCTGCTGGACGAAGAGTGAGTCTGAGATTGTAATGCACAGATGTGATTTCAACCTCTGGACTTAATTCTCTAATTATATACAGATAAAAACTGAGTTTTATTTCAATAAATGTTCAAATACAGGAAAAATGACTAACTGGTGCAGTAGTAACTACTAACAGACATCTATAATATAAACCTGACTACTTTAAAAAGATATATTATCCATTATGTGGAATCTTTATCCTAAAATAATACATTTCCAGGTAAAGGCATAAAGCAGCATAACATGTACATTGACATGTACAAGTACCTGGTTGAATATGTGTATGCTAAGCATACACCTGTGTTTTAAGTTATAGTTGAATCTACTTTAATTATCACCCTTTTGGTTTCCACTGGACTGTGTTGGGGTGTGTTTTGTCTGTTGCTGGAGCCGTACCTGGTGCTGGCAGATCCAGCTTGGCCTTCCTGAGCTCTGTCATGGATGCTTGCAGCTGCTCAATCACGATGTCATCGTCTAAAAAGAAATCTTTGGACAAAGTCACCTGCAGAAACTCCACCAGATCCTCCATGGTCAACTTCATTAGGTGCTCTGCAACACACAGAAATCAAACCATCCTTAATACTGACAGGAGCGGTGGCTCTGGAGGTCAACTTAAATGGGTAAAAAGAGAGATTAACACATTAACTAATACCAGTACAGTATTTTTGTGTAAATGCCCCACAAAAATAGAACACCCTGCCTGATACAGTTAGATGTACCACGTCTGTAGCCATTTTTTAAAAACAGATTAAAAACATATCTGTTTGACAGCATTCTGTTAAGTTGTGTGTGTGTGTATGTGTGATTGTTTACTTGCACTCTCTTTTTTTATGGTTGTTTTTTTACTGTAGCTGTTGTGAACCACACTGACACAATACACTTCATGCACTAAATAAAGTTGAATTTAATAGTGTAGAGGTATTAACTCATTCACTGTCACTGACATGTTTTGGCATCAATTCAAATCCAAATGAACAGTCTACATTTTATTTTGATGGGTGCCATACTTATACTTAGAGTCTTTTATTGTAGTATTATATTATACTATAATATAGTCAATATATATATATATATATATATATATATATATATATATATATATATTGACTATATTCTGAGTCTATATTCTCTTCTCATTCACCTGGCAGTGAATGAGTTAAGGCCGAGATTTAAGGTCAAGAAGAAACAATATTAGGACTGTACTGAAGACTTACTCTTGTGCAGTTTTAGGACAGTGTAGGACATGGCAGGTAGCACTCTTTCCCCCTCAAATATGTAGATATCCCAGATCCTGAGGGTGAGGGTGAATGGAGTCTGGACACAAAGATAAAAATCCATTAAAAAGTGATTTGGTCAGCATTTCCTCCGATGACTGTCATTACCTACAGTGATGACCATGTGTGAACAATCTAACAATAACAATATCATGTATAGTCCTGTACATGCATCCACTGATTGTGAATTTACTCACTCTGTCCAGGAAACACTGGAAGAACCACTTCATGGTATAGAGGCTGGTGAACACTTCTTGACGGTCCTGTAGCACAAATGAACACAACACAAAGTGTATTCAGTGCATGGAGCAGGAATACAATTAACAACAATGGTGTGGTATTAGACGAACTCCAACTTGCACTAAATATGAAGAAGATTTGGCTTAGAAATATTGGTATCCTGTATCAGTCATTGGATGAGGCAAATGTAAAAAAAAACAAAACAAAACAACTAATTGTATCAGCCCAAAAGAACCCCATATCAGTCGATAACTAGTGTGCAAGGTTAAATCCTGCTTAGATGAAACTTATTTAATTAATTATCAGTTTAAGGTGCGGGGGTACAATAGCATCTTCTCTAATGTGGACAGTTTTAGTAAATTACAAGAGTTGATCTAACATTTAGGTCTATTATATGATAATGACTGCCTGTCTACAGGGTGTTTTACCAGGTGCTGTTTCAATCTAGGCATCATCTTCTTGAGGATACGGTCATGGTGCTCCTGGAAACGCATCAATTTTGGGAAACCAGGGACAAAGAACCCTGAGGGAAGGGAAGGAGAAGATGGATCATCAGGTAAACTTGGCTGTCTGAGAATATTCGGGAACAGTCAGTTGATCATACAATAATTCAGTAACCACGTCATGGTGTGCCACAGCTCTATCTCACTTTATGTTAATGAGCCCTAAAGTTATTTCAGGCATAAATTCTTACACATTAAATGTCAAATCAAAGCTCTGTCCCTTTTACTTGTGAGTAAAAACAATAACCGTAGCCTAACAGCACATCTAGTATTACCTCATGTCATTTATTTTAAACCATCCTTAACTCGTGTGTCTGATATTTACGTTAGTGTTAGCCCAAATAAACTGTCTGACTGTTTGACTCTGTGTTACCATGCATGGTGTGCCTCTGCCCAGACAGTAGTTTGACTAGAGCCCAGAAGGCATCCTCTTCATTCATGTAGATGAGCAGCAGAGCCGTGATCTGACTCATTCCCTGACAATAGCCAACCTCCTGCAAACACACGACACAACAGACATTTAGTAGTTTTGGTTCGTGCCCACCTCAATCAGGGTTTTAATGTTTCATGAAGAAGTAGCATGACTGTTATGGTAAATGGTTAAATGGACTGTACTTATATAGCACCTTTTATACAGCAGTGGATGCCCAAACCACTTTAGAATTCCTCACATTCACCCATTCACACACACTCATACACCACTGTTCAATAATGTAATAGTATTAGTTCTCATCTCTTACCTTATCTACTGTATTTTATTCTTTGTCACTGATATTTATTGCTAGCATGTTTCTTTTAACTATCTATAAGAGTTTTGGGCATTAGACTTAGACAGACTTTATTGATCCCTTTGGGATGGCACCCTTGGGGAAATTTGATTTCCAGCAGCTTGTACAGAAAAAAATAAAATAAAAACAGAATAAAATAAAGATAAAAAGTGAGAGTACAGTAAAACAGTACTCAGTACAGTAATCAGTACTCATTACGTGTGGGTTATGCGATTGCATCTTTGATCTAGTCTAATATTTCAGTGTTGTAAACGTGCTTAGAGTGTGTAAGACCCACTGCAGTGGGACAAATACTGTAAGAGTGAATTGTTGGATGTGAATGATGTTTTTTTAATATAGTAAATATATAGATGGAGTTCTAAAAATGCATTTTATACTGCTTTTTGTATGTTTTAGTTTTTATTAATGTCTGTTTTTAAACTTTTAAGCAAAAGGCAGGGGTATATATCTGAATACACTCAATCTTTAAATGATAACGTGAGATATCCCCAGGTCATGACCCTTCATTTGCATTAGATTTAAAGTCTATCAGACAAATAGATATGAACAAGAGTGTTTAGTGATTTAAAATTTTTGAGCAGCCCCCTGTGGGCAATCTAGAAATGGAAAACCGTCCAAAATCTAATTAATTCTTCCTCTCCATGTTATTCATTGAAAGGAAAAGATGGAATTTATAAACGAAATATCTTTCGAGTTATTGCTCTCACAAAAAAGAATATTCGGGGGCAGTAGAGCCAGTGGTAGACTCAGTGAAATACAAAATATCCATGAAATAATGATAACATCAGCCTGTCCAGGGACTACAGTCAAACATTAGCATTAGTGCTACAACCTGGAACACTACATCTCTCCTGTTTAAGGCTAATGTATATTATGCATTGTCACTATCTAAATAAATAAATAAAATGGGAAAAAGGATCATGTTATTTACTTTAATTCAGTTCAGTTTCTTTTGAATATGCGAACAAATTGCTATTAATATTGATTGGTAGCTTCACTTGTGCACTTTTGTAAGAAAGTTCCTCAAGGAGACAAAAAGTGCATACATACAATACATGTTTTGTTTTTGTTTTTTTACCTCATTTTACCTTTTTACCTCATACTCGTTTACCTTGTGTATTTACATGTATTCTGTCATCTGCTCTCACAGCCACACCACCATTTAAAACACCACAAATATATTTCGACTTTAAGTAAATTCATTAACCTTTGTGCTGCGCCTTTAGTGGGAAACAATTCAAAAATCAATTCTAGCCTAATTGGATCTGCCTCCTCTCAATTATCTCAACAATGGCCAATTAGGGGACCTCAACTCAAATACATGGACATGAACACCACAAAAAAAAAAACATAACCTAGTGTCTAAATTAGACACAACACAATACTAACAGTACAATCATAGAAATTCAAATAACTAGTAACAGTTTGATTTATGATTTCTGTAGTCTAGGTACGTGGAAGATCAAAATATGATTCATGTCTAAATAATCTTTTAAGATGTACATTTTTCTAATGTACGTTGCTGCTTTTCCAAAGTATTTTTTTTTCTATATTCAGAGAGCACAGGGGGAGTTACAAACATAACAGTTGGCAAGAAAGCTGAACACTTGGCTCAGGTCTTGAAGAGCTGTAGCATTTATTTACTGACAAACTGTGGCTCAAAGTGAACATTGACTCTTTAACTGATTACTGTTTTTTCCTCCAACCTCCAGTACCTGCCTGCACAATAAAAACTCCAGAGCAATAAAAAAAAAACAAAAAAAACAAAAAACAAGGCCCTGTCAGACCCTAGAACTCTGACTGGGACTAAGGAAGTCAAAATAAAAGACTTCTTGAAGCAAACCTGTGACTCCAAGAACAATGAGGCACAATGTGACAGACAAAAAAAAGTAAAGTGTGAATGACTCACCGTGTTGTACATGGAGTAGGCTGTGAGGACGTGGAAGAGAGCCTGCTGCCTGAGAACACAAAGAAAAAAACCCACAATTACGAGAAAAACAGTCTGTGGTTTAGTGCCAGGAGCGTCATTCATGGTTTTAGTCCTCAGTTCTCACAACTTGTGTGAATGTTAAGAGCTCTACATCCAGCTCTAAACTAGGGCTGACCAATCTATCTTTTGGGACCAAAGATTATGATTTCAGAAAGTAAGATTTTGGGATCGTCAGAGCTCGTTTTTTTTTTTTTTTTACAGTGCTCCTAAATGACCCAGGTTTTGTTTTGTCAACTATTTTACACGTGTATGCTGCCTCACTACTGTCCTGCCAAGCTAACCAATCAGAAGCAGTATACTGCATGAGTCAGGGGGTTTATGGGGGTACTTATGGCATTTATTGTTTGAATGATATTATGTACGTTTCTACGATGTTTGTAAATGTTGCCGACCCCTGAAACTTGACTTGAAGAAAACCATGAATGAAATCAAAATGGTATGAATGAATGTACAGGAAATACTGTTAAAATAAATGATCACAGAGAATGATATACACCTGAATTAGTGCAACTTTATACTAACCATTGGTGTTGTGTAATGCATACATACATGTAAACAGGGGTTGGAGTTAAATAATTTTAGTTCATGGGCTACATACAGACCAATTTCATCATAAAGAGAACAGACCAGTAAAATAATAGCACAGAGACTTGCATAATAATAATGACAACTTTACATGTATCTCTAGGTAAGAAAATTATATTTAGTGCAGTCAAGTAATATATATATATATATATATATATATATATATATATATAGGTATGCGCTCAATGTTTTTGTTGAAAGCCACTGTAGGCAATGGCTCAGCAGAAGTCCTATCAGAATCTCTGACTAACACACACTTTGTGTTAAAGTGGTATTGTAAGCTAGAAGTGCTTTGGTGAAAAGAAAATAATAATAACACAAAGTGCACGTGTCTGCAGCGACCACTTCGTCAGAGGTACTGTATTTTCGAAAGCTAACTTTTTTGTGGGCGTGCTACATATCATTAGGTTGTCGTTAAATGTTCATTTACACTGTTATAATAGGGTTTACATAGACACATCAAGACGTGTTGCATGTTTGTTGACATTAGTTGCTACTGCTAGCGGCTAGCAATGACTAATGTAAATAAACATGCAGTACATCTTTACTAATAAAACACTAACCCTGGTGAAGACCAAGCGATAATTATCACTGAGCCTTTTGGTACAGAGGTTGTGGACCCACCTGCTGACAAAAAACCTATGCCTCCAAAAATTTTTTATACACTTTCACGAACCATTTTAACCAGTAATGAGTGGACTAATAACTAATAATCAGCATCTTTCATATTAGCTGATCGTTTGTCAGCTGTGTCCCTGACTCCCATAATTATTTGCGCAGTAACTACATTCCCAAACGTAGTTGCAAGTTTGTATTTGTGTGATGTCTCTGCTACCAGTGCCTGCCAATCTACCAACGCCATTACTGCCAAGATGGCTAACGTCAACTTTTTTCTGGTCACGTGACCAGCCTGTAATGTTATCGTCCGGAGCTGTAGAGTTTTTTTTCTACTATTATTTTACTGGTCTGGACCACTTCAGGTTGCATTGGGCTCACATCAGTTTCTGTGACTGTTAACCCCTCGGGTGCACTTCAAATTCATCCCACGCACTGCCTGGGAACCTTTGGCAGGCCATATGTTTAACACCCCTGAGTTAATTCAGTAACAAGAAGCAGAAGTCCAAGCACAGAAAAGAGGACATGAGCAGTCTCACTTCCATGTCAGAGAAGTCATTGGGAGGCCTCAAACCAGTGTCACCAGTGTCACCTGGTCAGTCTGTCACTGCAGCGTTTCTAACCCTTGTTCATGTCGGACACGAAAGCCTTGAACCTTTTCTACCATTTCTGTTTTCTATTTACTTCAGCGACATGTTCTGCATTGTTAGGAGACCAATGGGTGGAAAATGACATTCTATATAACGATCTTGTCTTGTACAATAACATGAGTGATAGATTAATTCTAACACTAAATATGATAATTTGTTAAAATTTCCAAAACAAAAATATTTGTCCCTATTTTAGACCAGATATTGTGTTTTTGTAAAGGAAGACTTTTCTTTCTTTCTTTCTTTCTTTCTACATTTATTTATTTGCTTATTTAAAAAACAAATAAATAAAATTAAGCATTTTATTACATATACACCCATCAATTGTTATTAATCCCAAAAAAAATAACAGAATACATTACATTTAACAAATATATGTATGAATCAACTTGAACACAGTTTCAAAAGGGAGAAAAAGAAGCAAATACGTATCTGTCCATGTCCTTTCCTTAATTTCAGTGTCAGATTCATAACCAAATACATTTTCTTCACTGCCTGTTTATCATATTCAATTAGACATCAATGTCATAACACTTTTATATTGGTTCTCTTACCATTGTGTAACCAGTCTGCCAAAAATCAAGTCTAAAAAAATAGACTAAACTATAGAGGGTATAATGTGTAAGCTCCAAACTAAATTTAAACCCAATACCTTCCATTACAATGACTAAATTATGAAAGACTATGAGAGACTTTAAACATTTGATGTGATCACATGATTTAGCTTTTCTTACAGGTAGTTGTTAACTCTTCAATTTTTTTCTGTAAACCAAGGATCTGCGCTGCATTCCATAGTGCTGGGATGTGGAGGTAAGTATATCCCACCTCAAAGCATTCCAGTTTATACTTGTTGAACATAAACAACACATATGGAGGAGTGCAGATCTAAGCTCCTCTTTCCTTTGGTACTGAAGAGGCATTTTAACTGTCGATCCAGATCTTACCCGTTGTATTTTTTCTCATTCCTAGGCAAAATATTTCATCAGTTAAAATATTACATAAATAGTACCTATTCAGTGAGATATAAGAACTTATTTTTAGACAGTAGGTCTTGAAAATATTATTTCAATTTTTATTTAATTTTTTTGCTTAATTCAAGATTAAATTTTTTTTTATCTTAATTCAAGCAAATAAATAAATCAGCCAATGGAACAAGTGAAAATGATCTTGGTAAGACTTCTTGAAATTAGATTTATTGCCTAAAATACGGCCTTATATTTTACTGAAAAGTCATATTTTATGTGTGATGAGAGATTTTGACTAGAAAGTAGAAAAATACACTTGGTAAGACTTGGATTCTTGCAGTGAGTATCCAAATGAGATGGAAGAAGCTAAATCATGGATGAGCTAATTATACATTGTAAAGTTTTTTTTCCATTACGAACTTAAACACTGTGCGTTGTCATTTTTGTGTTGACGGCACATTGTAGTTTGCAGTGAGGTTTGTTTTCCCTGTTTATTCAAGACTATGCAAACAGTTTGGAACTGGTCCATTCGCTGTGAAACAACTTTATACTGGACCAATCATACAATAATGTATCATACACACTGGCGTCTTTTTGTTGTGAGTCAAAGTCAGTTCCAGGTTTGCAAATCTCTTCACAACTGTTGTCGGTTGTTTGTGAAATACAGGGAAGTAATCATTAATTTAATCATTACTTTTTAAACAGTTACTCTCTGACAAAAGCATCATGTTCATCTTATCTGTGATTGGTTCATTCAGTGCTTGTTAGTCCTGTCTTCATATTTAGATTCAAGCCAATTGATTCCAGACAGATTTCTTAATGAGAAAGACAGATGGTTGTCCAGGCTAAGGTCAAGTCACTTCGATCTGTCCTCAATTTACAACTAGAACTTCCAGATTCAACAGCTGTTGCAATTCATTTTTGGATGTCAGAAATTTCCCATCTTCCAACACTTTAGAATGTATCCTAAGAAAAACACAGGCCAATATGGAACATTCTGATTTGACAACATGCTGAACTCTGTGTGCTGCTGACTACTGTTCTATAAATGTTTTGTGTCAGTCTCCTGCTGGGGTTAATTTACACCTTCACATCAGTGAATTCAAAGCTGTATTTCTAACCTATGGCAGTGGCATCATAAGGAGTTCTGGGTGTGTGTTTTCACTGTGCTAATGCATTATGGAGGAACTCACTTGACATCATAGCGATGCATGAACATGATGTGGTCCCTGTAGGTTCGGTTTACATCCAGATCGATCTGTCGAATGTCGGGGGAGAGTCCTCTGGCCCTGGCCTTCAGCTTCTGAAGATGTCCATGAAACACAGAACCAATCAGAGAGATTGTCTTTCAAGTCAGTGATCAAACTGTAATAAAAAAAAAAGTCCAGTACCAATGGACTAAGGGTACATTCTAGACCGCACTAGATCTATAGATCACTTTCTGAAGGTCTTGGATATGACCACATTTTTAATTGGTCCTGTCCCTTTGACAAAGAGGACTTGAGACTTCAAGACGTATTAAGACCCAACCTGGAGGGCCATGTACGTCTGCTTTTTTAGGTTAAATATTCACTTTGTATAAAAAAAAATAATAACTTTAATTGAGAAGTTAAACCTTTTTGTAGTTTTTTATTTGAGTGTCCTCAAAGGCCAGTATCCTGCATGTTTTAGATCTATCCCTTTTCCAACACACCTGATTCAAATGGTCAGCCTATAATGGCCATCAGGTGTGCTGGAAAAAGGAAACAACTAAAATATCCAGTATACTGGCATTCAAGGACCAGGGTTGGTGAGTACTGGCCTAGGGGAATCTACTCATCCATCATTAATAAGTCATTTCTGAATATGAGCTATACAGTGTTGATTGCTTAACAGCAATTTACAGCATAGCTTTGTAAGAAAGCTACATATATTATTAGAACATACTGAGAAATGCAGCTAATGCAGTACTACTTTGAGAGAAAATGAGGCATTCAGTGCTTACGGTCATAAAATTACAGTAAATCTTTTTGCAAGTCAACTGGGCTAAACATTTTAACCCACCAAGCCTCGGTGCTTTGAATGTTTTTTCTCTGTGACTCAATCCATTCCTCAATCTTTGTCAAATACCGAACTTTTGCCTTTAGGAGTTTGATAACTTTAAAGAAGGTTGTTATTTTATTGTTACATAAAGAAAATGAAATGGTTTGATCAAAACACACCATACATAACTATCTGTGTAAAGTGTGAAAAACGTTTCCTGTCATGAATCTGGTGTGGTTTCAGTTTAACTCAGTTTCAACTTGATGTCAATCCCTCACGATTTTGTCTAGTTTCAGGTGACCTTAGCCACAACACTGTAACATGATCCTGTATACTGATTATATGTCACACAGGCTTAAAGTCAGTGACACTCACTTTAGGTGAATTTCCACTACTAAATTAAATCAGGCTTCACTACAGAATAACATTTGTTCCCTGATATGAATGTATTAAGAAACAAATGGAAATGGGAATTGTTTATATACGGAATGAAATGTTTTTCAGTAAAATCAACATCTTTGCTTTTAAAGAAAAATCCGTGGCTGCCCAGGTGTGTTTTCATCTGACCAGAATTAAGAAATGATGTTGCAGTTCCAAGCTGTATCTGTTTTGTTACTATTACAGAAGTATCTACCTGCATTTGCATTCACTTTAATGTACTTGTTTGATGTTGCAAATAAATATGGTAACATTAAAAAAAATTTTTTTTTTTTAAATTGACCTCTACACAGATTAAATTCTGTAAATCAATTCTCATAAAACCTGAAATACATTAGTATTGACAAATATTTCTCTTCCACTGTTTGTGTGTGTTTAATGTTTAATATAGGTGCCCTCAAATTATTATTATTACAATGCTTCCACACCGACTCGAGGCAGAAATATATTGATCCAGGCAGTACAGCTTTTTAATGAGATCCAAAGTTTGCCTCCTCGCGCAACCAAAAAGTACTTTAAAGTTTGCAGACGTGAGATTCACACAAACACAATTAAGCCTCCAAGCCCACATCTTGCTCACAGTAACAGTGAAGCTTAGTGGAATTGAATAAAGCTGAGGTGCAGGCTGGCTGGCTTATGAATCCTTATGAGGCTTGAGGTGTAATGAGCTGCAGCACTGATGGTATAAACCAGACTGTAAACTGTTAATGGTGGGATCCCAGTAATTTACCTCATAGAAGTCTTTCTTTTCCTCCTTTATTTTAGGAATGTCCAGAAGCAGACACCACACCTCCCCACGGAGCTGCAGGGGGATTCCCTTATAAATTCTTCGGACCAGCTGGAGGAAGACAAACAGCAGGACAATCTGTGTTAGCGGAGGCTTCAAAGACAAAGGCTGCACCTTTACCTCAGCAGCAGGACACAGGGGATACAAGGTCACATCTGTCTGGGATGTTCAATGTTTTACATTCTTATCTGACAATTACTCATATAGCTCTACCTGGTCAAGCGTTCTTATAAAATATTAAGTACCTGTATGTCTTCTATTTATTTGTCTGTAGAATCTGAAGCACAATTCAATTGCTGAACTTTTTTTATATTAAATAATTACCTTGATTATAAACAGGATAATGCAACAGTTTTTTCAGACACATTGTTAATGCAGCGGACAGTGGTTTTGTTTGTTTTTTTATGTAGAGCAGTGAAACTCTTATCCATTACAGAGGACAGAAACACTTAATACAGTATGCTCACCCATAGATCTCTGTCGGTTGGAAATATGTTACAATTTAAAGGCAATTCAAACTTCAAACTTGAAAGAACAGCGATCACTTTTGATGTTATTTTGTTTGCAGCTTTCTTTTTTCTTTCTTTTTTTTAAAGATTCATATAAGAAAGGTTGTATTTGCACTGATATTCCACATTTAAAAGCAAAATATAGATGAAGTTGTCAATATCTGTCCACTCAGAGGCTATGGAATGGAACAACACTGAAACACTATAAATTATACTACATATTATGCACTGTATTATCAATACACCATAGAATATTTGACAGAGAGCTGTCATGGTGCACAGAGCAGAATTTCACATTTGCTGTATGTGATTTGGATTATAAAATGTACCTTAATATACAAAAATAAAAGGTATGGAAGAGTATATGTGTTTATTTTACACCATTATATTACTTATTTGTTTGTACAGTGACACAGTTGTATTGTGGCAGAGAACATCTGTTAGAGCGAGTCACTTCTGGCACATTTCTGGTTGAAGTGTATTCAGTACCAGAGGTTAAATGATGTGCTTAGCTGCATATCTGTGAAGCACAAAGAGTGAAGTAGGTTAAAGAAGTGGACATAGTATTGAGAAGTATTGTACTTTCTGTAAGCTCAGACAAAAGTGTAACCTGCAGAACTTAAATAGGTATTTTTTTTTATCTGTTGGAGAGGCTAACCACAGAAATGTACTGAAGCATTTCTCAGAAAAGAAGAAATCTGTCAATCCAAGCTACCGTCAGAGATTTCAGAGACAAACAAAGTATGCATGAATGTAGTTGGCGCTCTAAATAAGCAGAAGCAAAGGGCTTTGGAAGGTGACCCACAGCCATCTGCCTGGATGAGCTCCAGGAGAGAGAGAGACAGAGAGAGAAAGAGAGAGAGAGACTGCTATGCATGCAGAACAGTCCAAAGTAATTCACTGTCTACAGAAAGATGGAAAATCAGTTGGACTGGGTGAAGAAGATTAAGTCTTAAAACCCACTGCTGAAACAGCAAAGCTAATCGGAGCAGTGAATTCTCTGTTCGCAGCTATTAAAACCCGACCAGCCGGAACAGTTCAGGAGGAGATAAGTAGGTGTCAGGACCTCAAAGGTGTGTGTGTTTGTATGTATGTATGTGTGTGTGTGTGTATGGTTATGTGTGTGTGCAGGTAACTGACAGGGGACAAGGATGACAAAGACCATACTGCTGTATTGCAGAAAATCTGCTTATGCTCCTGTACATAACATGTCAATAGCTCCAATCAAACATTTTTAGGCTCATTATTAAAGAATATGTCAGTCATCTCTATGATTTACTTTTGAAATACTTTGTCTATTCCATGTAAAAAAAAAAATCCCACTAAAGAAACCAGTTTTCACTTTTACAGTCTGTTGAGGAAAAAGAAGCAGATGTGTTTTAATCATAAATCAGCTCCTGTCTATAACCTCCAGTGTGTGTGTGTGTGTGTGTGTGTGTGTGTCATATGATAGGTAAGTAAGTATGTTGGTGTGTTTCTCTATTAAAAGGCAGCATGTTGAGCATGTCATCACAAAATTAATGATGTTATTAGATGCTTTCTCTAAAAATGTGTGTGAGTTTGTAGACCACTGCACTTAGGACCCTAGTCTCTCCAGTGGTGCAAAACTCAATGAGAGCATCTATTAGACTAATCATCTTTTCAGTGTGTGTGGGTTCACTTCACCATGCATCAATATTCACATTTCTGTCTTTTGCTTAATTTTCAGCCTTTATTTCTACAATCTATGTACAAACAGAAAGTCAATCTATGTTTTAAATTAATTTGACTTTAAATAGTTTCTCATCCTTAAACATTATACATTTGAAAAAAAAAGCTACAGTAAATGACTTTTAAAAGTCATGATGTATTTCCCCATTTAATCAGATAAAGCCGATAAATACCTTCTCCAATTCTGAGCTTTGTTCAGGTGTAATACTGAAATCCACAACTACTTAATCCTATTCAATTACATATTACTAAATAATATGAATCACATTATTGAATATTGCCAAAGATTACTAACTCATAATAATCACCCGATTACTGATTTCAGTGTTTTTCATACAAGACTGAGAGACATTGTCTTCTTATTGGCACACTTTGCCCAATTTTCTGTTCCTTTTTTGGTTGTATAAGAGACATCACTGTGGAGATGATGAGAATATTTTTTAGTATGGTTTTATTTATTTCATTTGTGTCCAACAGTAACTGGTCATGTGACCATTTACTGTTGGACACAAAGACATCTAACCAGAAGCTCAGAGAGGAGAGAGCCTTTTCTGTTGCTGCACCAAACTTGTGGAATAAACTGCCTTAGCATGTCAGACAGGCTCCTACACTGTCCAATTTTAAAACTTGTCTTAAAACACATTTTTACTCCCTTGCCCTTCAACTCAGTGACTCATTGATTTTAGTTCTTTTATTGTATGATTTTTTTTTATCTGTATAGTACTTTTTTTTTATTGTTTAAGTACTTTCTAGTTCTATTTTTAGATCAATTTTATTGCCTTGTTCTCCTTTCTCTGTTTTGTGTTTTATGCCTTTGTAGTGCCTTGTAGTGTGCAGTCCTCTGTGTCAGCTGTGTCTGTTTTAAAGCAGTTTTGGAAATAAAGATGGTATGGTATGGTATGGTATGGTATGGTATGGTATGGTATGGTATGGTATGGTATGGATATATGTATACACAAAGCATTTAAATCATTATTATATATTTTTTTTAATTAGGATAATAATTAAATAAAAAAAACAAGTGTTTATTAGACAAAACAAGAAAAAAAATTATACTGCATGGTGATATTGCTCTGTTAAATTGTGTAACTGTTCTGTTGAATGAGAATCATTGGCTGATTAATGTTCATTTCATGTCTATGCACTGGAGTTAACACAATAACATATATACAAAAAAAGTAGCTGCCTTTTTCATTTATCTGAACAGAAATATCCACAACTGCAAAGTCCATGTCAGACAAAACACTGTGTGAAAAAACGAATGAATAACAACACAGCTTGACCTGTCAAACAGGCAGTGCCTAACTGACAAACCATTGTTTACTGTGCCCTTTAACAGTTTTATGATGAAGTTCCCTTTAGTCCAAGCACTTTGAAGTGCAGAACAAACACAGTCAAGAAAGAATATGTGATTCTTAAACTTAAAAAAAATATATTCATCATTATTACATGTGTATTTAGGCTCCAAAGATATGAATTACAAATTACCATCTAGATACATCAGCTTTAACAAAACTCCCTGATACCATCAGAAGAAGTCCCAACATCCACAAGCTGGGACAACCCACATAAATATCATGGCATCACTATCATTCCTGTTGTTCCAAACACAACAGCTTTGAGCAGAACTGTCATGTATGGAACAGGGAGAACAAAAGACAACGTGGCCACTTTGCATTTACTAAGCCTTTTCTGTAGTTCCCTACTGTGGACTAAATGTTTTCAACAGCTGGCAGTGGAGGAAACAAAACAAGAGACATACCAAGCGTGAATGTGTGTGAAAGCTCACTGCTGACTGATGCAGAGAAGATGAAATACCCCTGAAGCTTTAAAGAAGAAAGAAACACGAGGAGGAGGAGGACTGGAGGGAGGGGCTGGATGCTCCTCTGTGTCCTTGGCCGCTGCTCCCCATGAACACTTCCTTGAAACAAAAGCCTGTGTCTGACTGGGCTCTTAGTTCCAGAAATAAGGGTGTTTCACATTTCAAAGCCAAACCAAACACACGTAGAAAATCCCTGCTGAAATCAACTGAACAAATGAAGGGCACAGTGAAGCCCTCCAGGCAACACCACAACACAATCCAGATCTGAGAAGACACTAATGCAGGCCACCATAACTGATACCTGCACCTTGCTAATCGTCCTTGTGGGAGGCTGAGTAGAAGAGTCACTCCTATACATCTGCTGTTGAGAGCAGGACTGCAGCACAGGGCAGAGGAACACAAGGACACCTCCACAAAGCCCATATCCATGTACTGTTCCAATAATCCAAAGCAGAGCACTGATACAAATCAACTAGTACATTTTAAGGTCACTTTATGATAATGATCTCTGTGCCACAATCCTGGACTATAAAACTCACATTTAAGCACTGTTTGTCCAATAGTTTTCTTCGATAAGTAATTTATTCTAAAAAGTGTAAAAAAAAAATTGAATAAAAAAAGTTGTTAAACACAGTAAATATAGTCTAAAACATATACATATATATATATATATATATATATATATATATATATATATATATATATATACATATATATATATACGTATATATATATATATGTATATATATATATATATACGTATATATATATATATAAATATATATATATATATATATATATATATATATATATATATATATACGTATATATATACGTATATATATACGTATATATATATATATATATATATATATATGTATATATATATATATATATATATATACGTATATATATATATATATATATATATATATATATATATATATATATATATATATATATATATATATATACATATATATATATATATATATACGTATATATATATATATATATATATATATATATATAAATATATATATATATATATATATATACGTATATATATACGTATATATATATATATACGTATATATATATATATACGTATATATATATATATATATATATATATATATATATATATATATATATATATATATACACATACATATATACACATACATATATATATATATATATATATATATATATATATATATATATATATATATATATATATATATATATATATATATATATATATATATATATATATTTATATTCCTGTAAGACAAAAAATATACTTTACATGTTTAACACAGTCCGAGAATTCTCCAATTAACCAATTCCTTTCGGTAGTGGTTAAACCAACTAAAGCAGTGTAGCCAGCAGAAGTAAAATCTGTGAATAAAGCTTAAAGACAAAGTTTCATTGTTCAAATAATAAACAGACTCTCCCAAAACATTAACTTTATTTTGAGATATGACATTAGTAGCTAAAACATCCCCAAGCTGATGATTTTATTCTAAACTGGCTCTAGATACATTAAATAACTACAAAAGCACTCTGAGAGCACAGACCTCCACCAAGGTAGACCCCCCCCCCTCCCCCAAGATCACCACCAAAATCTAATAATTTCTAGATCTCCCAATTACCAACCTACCCTGTAAATTTAATTCAAATCCATCCATAACTTATCTTGCAAACAGACAAACTCTGGCAAAAAAAACATAATCATTTCTTAATCTGTATGTACCAGAATACATAGGTCATGGTTTATTATGATCACTGAAAAATAATGCACTTTATTTCACTCCCTTTAGATCTCATATAATGACAAATTTAGTCATGAACTCAATAATAATAATAAATACATTTGCACAATTGTTCAGAGAAGTAGCTGTGGTAACTGGGGGGGGGGGGGGGGGGGGGGGGGGGGGGGGGGGGGGGTAGAAGGGTGGGTCACCTTTTCACTGTTCTTGTATTTGTCCCAGCTCTTCAGCATCTTCAGCCATTTGGTGGTCCTTTCCACCTCTGTGTGTTTTTGCTGGATGGAAATAAAGATGTTAACAGCTTCACCTAGGTTTGTTTCTCAGTCACTGTGTTCATGTGTGATGGGAGAACACATGAAGTCAGTCATGAACACAAATCAAACCACATTTGATATTTCGAAAGAAAACTCAGGTGACAGGTTAGTAAGCATTTACACTTGAGAAACAAATCGTTTTAGTTTATATTTATTTACAGAGTGTTCAAAAAGGCTCTTTCCAATTTAAAAAATGTATTCCAAAAGCGAACAAATAGACAAATCTGCAGAAATTATTATAAAATGAGAAGTTAATATTGGATTTTTCTTGCCTCATTTAATATACTTCTATATGAGCACCATTAGGTGTATGAAGCACATCGTGGTATCATGGAAACATGGTATCATGTTTCTTGCCATGTTAGCTGGAGCATAGAACCATCAATGGCATCAGTGGTCTATAGCTTCAGGTCATTGATGTTTTGTATGTTTGTTTGATACACAATATTTTTAACATAACAACATAGACAGAAATCCAGGGCAGTGATATCTGGTGAATGAGGTGGTTAGGGAATTGGACCATCCCTTCTAATTCACCAGTCTGGAAATGTCTGATTTAGGGTGCTTTCACACCAACAGCACTTGATACACACCAAATGTTCCTTTTGAAGAATAGGTTTTAGGTTGGTTCATTTTCATTGGTGTGAAAACATTAATAGCATTTGGATCCACACTAAATCAAGTGGACTGAAACTTCCAAAAAGAGGTCAAAAAGAGTCTGCTTGACACAAAATGCCAAACTCTGGTGCGGTCCCTCTGGTGAGAACACAAACTAAGGTCCAAACCATAGACAGTAAGTCCAAATGAACTATTCCAAATGCATCACGGGTGTGGATGACCACATTCATGAAAATAGCGCATCTCTGCCTGAAATGACACCCTATACGCCTTCAGCGACTCCAGTGCAGATTGTTCTCTAGATGCAGCCATAACACATATTTTGCCAAAAAATGGCCAATATAGAGAATGTAATATGTGACCCACCACCACGAAACCAGGCATAAGTGTCTGGAAATCAAAACTGAGTTATCTGTGTAGATTGGTAGAGTGGAAACTAAGGTTTAAGATGGTGAAAAATTATGTTTCTATCATAAGTAGAACCAAAGTTATGGTCATTTTAATATCCACAGTTGGACCTATTATGCAATTTGCATATTTTTAGATATTGTCCGTTAAAGTTTTGGACTGTTTTGGGGTAGGAAGTCCTTAGCAACGCATAATAATTCGTATCCGATTGACAAAAAATATTCACAGATGTTAAAGGACACTCTGATGGACATGTCACAGAAGTTTTATATATTATAATAATAGGACAGAAGTGTGACGTATTATAATCATTTGGCTTACGACATTGGACAAGAGCATTCAATATAGGCTTTTACCTCGTACCAAACACTTGGATGTTTACCCACGGAACGGAGATCGTTTTGTTCGGCGAAAAGAGGTGGAAGTCGTCTTTGTCTTTGCTCAGCAATCCTTAAACTTTTGTCACCGCTTAAATAATTGACCCAATAAACACCTTTATTGATTGGATTTCAATGTAATGACCACAGGAACTGAACATAGAGGTGTTACGGTACCGTTTTTTGATAAGGTGTAAACACAAATAAGAAATCACCTTCCAGCCTAAATTTGGCTGTAGCTCTGAACGGCTCAGCGCGACTTATGCCTGGTTTCGTGGTGGCGGGTCACATATACAGAGATCAGAGCAAGTACCAATGTGCAAATGTTTCACTCCATAGTGAGTCAAAATTGGCACTTATTTCTACCATGAGATAAACTTCAATGAAATTTGGTGGTTCATTTGCAATGTGGTTCATTTGCAGGTGTGAAAGTGGACCACACTAGAGTCTATATGCTACATAATAACACTTTTATTGCCTGGTGTGGACCAAATAATTGAACTAGTGGCGTGAAAGCAACCTTAGTAATCCACCAACATGCAGTACCCAATGTTGGTACCAAATGGTTGGTTGAAGGTCATCCAGTTGTGGTGCCACATATTCAGTCAAAAGATCAAAGTAAACATATGCAGTGATTGAGCTCATTGAAGAAAAATGACCAATAATTGATTAAAACTTTGACAATCACCGAGTACATGGAACGGAGTTGATTACCATATCTTATCAATAGCTTTTGTAATAAATGTTTTAAATTGGAAAATGATTTAGTGAACACCCTGTATTATGGTTTAACTGCATGCATTCATTTTCATCTTTATTGATGTCTCTTCTGTCTGTTCTTGTACTAATTTTGTTATTTCATGCTGACTGAGGTGAGGTCTTCAATGCTATGCACGTCTTTTCCCTCACGGGACACTTGCACTGCTTTTGATATGTCAGCAGTTGTGCACAGAAGGCAATATCACAGGTTGTTATTAAAATAAAACATGTAACTGATAACACAAGACTAAAAATGTATTTCAAAGTTTGCTGGAGCAGGTAGGAAAAACAATGTGATATAAAAAGAAACGAGAGTCTCTTTTTTTAGTCCAAAGGTAAAATATTTATCCTCGATGAGTCCTAGAAATATCTGAGCAGACAAATGTTAACCACAGGATTTCTAATCCAGCATTTTCCACTTCTTAAAAAGACGATAACTAAACTAAAAATAACCTTGCGCAGCATTTTAATACATTCTCTAACAGAAAACACACACACAATACTAGGCTTACACTGTTGGAAGTGATGGCTAAGAATATATCCCAGAATCCCCCAGTCCTTAAATGATGTCATGACGTGAGGTGTCCCCAGGTCATGACCTTTCATTTGCACTTGATTTAAAGTCAAGAGATATGAACAAGAGTGTTTAGTTATTTTAAATTTTTGAGCGGCCCCTTGTCAGTTCTTCCTCTCCATGATATTCATGGTTATGGAGAACATGGAATTTCCAAACCAAATATTTTTCATGACATGGTTGGACCAAAAACACAATATCCCTGAACGGAGCTTCGAGGATATTATGTTTTTGCGTTCTAATTCACAGTTTTCATCAGTTTAAATTAACTTATTTTCAAACGCTCTTTTACACAGATGAACATGGCACAGACCCCCTCTATGTGGAATCTTTTCTGATGTTAAGGGTCAGCGTTGGTTGGAGGAAAAGTCAAACAAATGCTATGACTCACCTTCTCCTCCACTGAGTCGTAGGATGGAAGTTCATTCTCACTAAGGATAGCAAAAAAAAAAATGAAAAAAGAAATAAGCGGAATTTAAGATAATCACATCTATCACTTAACACAGTTTATTCATAGATATGTGTTTGTTTGTTTAACAAATCGTTCAAAGTCAGATTCTTTCCACTAATTGTAGCTTGATGAACCAGTTGGTGTAAATCCAGGTCAGTGCTTGTCTCACTTTGCCTGACGGTTATCAGAAGGACACGGCATTTATGATGTCAACGCTCTCACAAACAGGAAATAACAGATCAGACATTCCTCATGTTGCTTCTTATCTGAGTTTCAAAGTCACACTAAAGTGGTTTCTCCTAATGCGGTGAATATTTTTGTTTCTTCACTGGTAACACTGAGTACTACCTGCCACCAGGGGAAATAAACACTTTGTAAAGGCTTTTGATTAATAGTAGATTCTATTTGCTGTTCTCTGAACACTGCAAATAAACATATTATTTTCCCATCCCCCTTGACAACGCTATCTCACAAATCAGGACTGTATAAAATAAATGGATGCAGTCACTGTAACAATCACCCACTGGAGTATTGTGTTGAAGCATCAAGTGTTTTACAGTCTGCCCACCAGGATCTTGGTTTTATAAATCCATAATTGTTCATATTCAGCCAAAAAAGATGAAACTGAGGAGTGTTGAGACTCGCTGAGTTAAAGCTACTGGTAGCATACTGGAAACCATTAATGTCTATGTTAAACACTAAAAGCACTTTTAACCTGACATACATTTCCTACACTCAACAGGGTAGCAAGTTTTTGGATGTGCCATGCATTTGTGATGTATTGCATTAATCAGTCAAATCATTTATTGTTCCATCCTCCAAATCCACATGCTTCCTTCTGCACATGCTCTCACCAGCCTACACTGTTATGTGTAGGCTGGTGATTGGTTGGCTCTGTTTTAAATGCCTCTTCCTGTTTCTGTGACAAGTCTTACTCCCTGATGAAGTCCATTTATGCCGAAACGCGTTGGGGTTTTTATATGTTTTTATATGATTTTATAGGTTTTTTTCTTAACCAAGCCAGTTTAATAAAGGCTTTTTATTCTTCACTTTTAAGAGAGTGCCTTGGAATTTTTCTTTGTTTTTTGCTGTTTTCTCCTGTCCAATAGAGCACCTCTAATTTTTACTACTTATTTTGAGTCCAGGTAGCGCTCCTTAAGCAAACCTTTTTACATGCTCTCTTCTGTTGAAGTCAAAACTGGATGTTTCAGATGAGGAAACACATCCAGAGTATGTTGAAATTGAGTTTAGATTTATTTTTTCTTAATGATAAACCAAACAAAAAACACATTTGCTTGTGTCTGAGGCAGCCAGACCATTTGAAACCTAAAAAAAACATTTATCTGCAAATATTTCATGATGACTTTTGAGAAAGAAAAATTACATGTCTGCCACGGTAGCATTTCCTTAACGGTGCCAAGCAAATAAAAAAGATTTAAGGTAGGAAAAATCTGTCATCCTTTTCTAGCAAATTTCACAAAATATCAATGGAACAATCCTTTGGATAAACATGGTTTCCTAACTTTTTAGTTACAACAAAAATTTAATTTAGTTTCATTTCTATTTCCGTTCATTTATTTTCATTATCAAAATTATAATGTGTGAATGTCTGTACGAGTTTTTTACACACATATAAACATACATATATACATACAGGATATATTACACAAGCTGGATGACAGTCAGTTGGATTAGTATTTCCAAAGGCCAGTACATACACGGTGATAGAATAAGTTTTTCAGATGGCCTTAAAATTTTACAGTGTCAAATATTATCATGAAATACTTGTAGAATTTTTTTTTTGCTTTTTAAAAACTTGTGGGCCCATTAAAAAACCTATTAAGCATAAATATGTACTAAAGAATTCCTCAATTACATAACAAATATTTAGACATCCGTCTGTAAAACATCTGTTTTTCTCAATGAAAAATCTTTCTGGAATTGTGGGACCAAATATGAAAGTGGGGCTAACAGGCATAAAGTAAGCTAATCACAGATAAGATGGAGGGGATGCTTCTCTCGGCGAAACTTGAGAATACAGTGTGTAATGTCTAATACAAGCCTTTTTGTTGAATAAACTATTGTCAACAACTGACAATAGTTTTCAAATGATTTACAGACTTAGAACTAACTTTGGTGACTTGCAACAACAAGAAAGGCAGTGCATACAACTCATTAAAAAACACCCACCCCTCATACTTCAGATTGGTTTGGTATATTTATATTGGTATATTATATTTCACAGTGATTGGCCCAATTCCAGAGAGTTTTCTCAGTATTAAATACACTGAGAAAACCAGATGGCGGGTCAAGCTACCGTAACTAGCATTTTCTCTGTTTGCTAAGTTGGCTTCTCTTGTACATATCCTTGTAAATAACATGTAAACACCAGCTGCTTTTCAGTAAAGGATCAGGAAATTAGCCAGACAAAGTCCATTAATATGATGGTTTACGGTTAATTTTACACAACATCAATCTGTCATCATGGGTCTGTTCAATGTGATGTATCTCCCTCTGCCCAGTCTGTGACCTTCACCTCAGGATACTTCTGTCCCTGTCTTAAACAATCACATAACCCGTAGGTCGTGTACGTCCCTATGTGTTTTTCTTCAACTGCCGCTGGGCTGATCGTACCACTCTGTCCGACACTGCTGCTCTGTGATTGAGGCTGACCGAACAGTTTCCTGCCTGCATGTGCCAGCCTATATATAACACAACAGTACAGTGTAGTTTAAGAGGCTCGCAGCCTCTAAACCACCACGGCCAAAGCCACTAACACACTCCTCTCTTAGCAACACTTGTCTTTACAGCCTCTCATTTTCTCTTTTTCCTCCAGTGTGGTTCTTCTGTTCAAACAAGGCTTTAAACTTTATTAACGTAGCTATTAAGAATAATGACAGGCTGTAATGTTTTTCTGTGTGATCTTACTGGACGAAGCCGAAGCGATCGACAACTTTGTACAGGTGGAAGTTGGTGTCCTCCCAGGGCTCCACAGTGGCCTCTTTTCCCTGAAGCAAAGTAGAGAAAGAAAACGCTGTGAAAAACACTGAAAATTAAAGCCTGATCATGTGCTGCTTTTACACACCTAATCTGGTAATAATCTAATTAACACATTTCATGCTAGTATTACTTATGTTGTGTTTCCACTAGTATGGACTCTACTTGATTCTACTCACTTTGGTGTGTTTCCAGTACGAAAAAGGACCTGGTCAAATGGTACCCAACCCTAGATTGTTGGTATCTACTCCACTGAGGTTCCAAGTCATACTATAATATAATATAACATGTGAACAGTGTAGACACTGATCGGTGAAGTTGTTTCTGCATCATTGCGTTATCAACGTGCAACACGCCATTTTTTTTTAAAACTACATTTGGAGTTACAGTACACAGTCCTCTAAGTTAAATTCTGTCTGCAACGATGATGATGACAAGCTGCAAAACTACACTATAGGTGGTTGTGGAGGTTTCTGTCTTTGGTGGCAGATGGAAAAAAAATCAGAGATGGCCCCTCATGACGAAGCGCAGGTACAATAGTATCTGTATGGAAATGCTCTCAAGGAATAGTAGGAGTAGAATTGAGTAGAGCTGATATCATGTAGTGGAAATACAACATTAGTCTATAAAGGTTTATAGTGACCTGTAGCTGAAGATCAATGGTCTGTATCTCTTTTTTTTTTTTTTTTTTTAAATCAGACTTACTTCATCATTGTCAACACAGCAAAAATATACAGTGTATTGTTGTGGCATGCGACTGGCGAATATGAAAGGTAGAGAATATTATATGCTTGCTGTGTATTCAGTTGTTTTTCAGACCACCTAGAGCAGTGTTTATCAAACTTAAGGCGCGGACCCTATACGGTGCCACTTGAAATCCAAAGGGGGGTCAACTGAAATTTCTAATAATAATAATAATAATTAAAAAAAAGCACAAATAAAAAAATTGAGTTGAGAGACACACACAAAATCTGTAACAGACATGACAAACTGTGAAGCAGTGGTACTGTTCATCTGTCAAATGTTCAGTGTTAGTCAGAGTGCCAGAGGGGTTGATCGTTACTGAAAATGTGGCAAAGGTTACCATACCTTTTCTGACAGCCTAGAATCTCAGTGTTTCAATGATGTATGATGGCCATCTGACAAGACTGACTGTTTTGAGTTTTTACACATAATGTAAACTGTGGTTGAGAAAATAATGTGTATAAATCAAGAAGAACACTGACATAGTTGCAAATATATATTATATTGAAATATTGTATTCTATTATGTTTGGTATCATTTTACAGGGGAAACTCTAAGCTTTCGTTTAAATCCTTTTATGAAGTCCAACCATCATTGGAGCTCTTCAGAATTTTAGTCACACCTTTTCCTGCCATTTCCACCTAAATCATCTTTTTTTTTCTTTTAATCCTGTGCACCAGGGAGCATCAGAGGAACACAATCCAAACATTGAAATACTTGCAGTAAGGATTCTAAAAATCTATCATTTGATTTTATATTCCTTATTTTATTGTACGCAAAGGACAGTACCCAATGTTATCATAAATTATTAAAACTTCAAAAACAGTATCTATAGTATAGAAGTGCTTAAACAAATGAAATATTTATGCAACTTTTTCCTTTTTCTGATGGGTGTATACATTCTATTTTGGCTGACTGTAATCTGTAAAATATAAAATACTGACCAAAACTACATTAAAAAATTCACCTACGCCTTTCACTACTGAGTGACATTTATTGCTTAAAATGATTAATGTGTTAAATGTTTAATCTTCGGTAAAAAGACAAGGGAAGATGGTCATTAGTTGCTGTTCATGTACTAATAAAAACAGAGCCTCTGCTCCAAATTACATGTCGCCCATGTTCTTCAGGGCCAGAGAATCATGTTTTAATTGGGTGCTACATTATGAGAGAGGCCATGACTGTGGTGCCCTTGGTAAAGGGTGTGAGTGTGTGTTTATGAGACAGAGAACTGCAAATGTGTGTAAGATGTGTGAAATAAAAAGTCAGACACCCGCCTGCACCATGTTTCACAGGCAGGAAACAAAAAAACACTAGTTAACTGACCATTATGGACCAAAGAACCAGAGAAGTTACAGGCAGAGGGTGTGGATTTTTCACTAAACTCTCTCTATATATATGTATATGTATATCTCTACTTACCTACCTACCTACCTACCTAAAGACTACAGAGAATATAAAAGAATGTTACTTCAAGCCAAGCCAAAACATACGCTGTTAAATATGCAGCAAATATTAAGATGACTAGAAAGACCTAGTTTGCCTGTGGATATTTCTGCTCTTCATCTCCATTTTAACATGTTTTTATTTATTTATTATTATTGTTGCCTTTATTGGAGAAAATACAGAAACAAGGTGACATACCAGAGAGTAGAAAAGGAGAATGGCATGAACTCGACCAGACTTGAGTAAGTATGGACGTTTAACAGTGGTCAATAATTTTCATTATCTGATTTCAGAGTTGAATGCACCATGAAGTACAGTCAAAGCTGAGGACAGACACAAGATACCTGTAAACGAAACCAAAACACTAGAAAATATTGGCATAGTTTCATACTAAATGACGGCATTATAGATAACATTTATCTACCAGTGTTCTAGCTCTGTTTATTTGTCAAATAGAAAATCTACCAGCATTCGATGGTTTGTGGATTTTCTCACTTTTGTTTTCTGTGTGACAAACTCATAGTTTTATTCATCAAGGAAAAACATACAAAGCTTTTCACTGTTATGGATTTAAATTGTATTGCAATCCCAGGAACGTTCCCCTAGCAGTAAACATATAAACTTCTCAGTGGGTCCTGAAAACCGGTATACAGTATTTGTGTGGGTTTAAAACTGAAAATTTTAAATACAGCCTTGGAAAAAAAATGTTAGACGACAAAAAGTAATCAAAAATGGTCATGCAATCAAATATTAACCCCTGTGTGTGTAATGTGACTAAAATAGGAAAGAAAATATGTAATGCCTAAAAGGCAGTGTTTTTGGCAGTACAAGTGATGTAAGAACTTCAGTGTTTTTTGTAATTATCACAAAAACATAAAAAAAATAACTAGATATCAGTTCTCTTATAAGCTATTTTTGTTTCCATCATTGAATTTCTTCAAAGTAATCTACATTTCATTATACCAGACATTAAAATAAAATAAAAATTGTAGAAAACAAGGGTGGTCTGCAATTTTTTTTTTCTGTGACTGCTTTTACATCTTGATCAAAGTACTAAAGAAACAACCTTCTAAATTGGGGGTGTTCGATAATAATGATAGACCAATATATCAGCTACCTGATATATCAGGCCAATATTTTTGAGTTTTTTCTTCTATGGGCACTGGCCTGTTACGTTGGCCTATATTCTCTTTTTTCCATGAAATACTGACTGACAGGCAAAGTTCACGACACCTCTGTGTACTTGGCAATTCTGCTCCCTGTTCTACCTCACCCTTATGTTTATTTAAGAAAGAACTGACTAAGAATTAAGTGCACTGAACACCATTTTGTTTTTATATGGACAGAAGTTTTATTACGTAAAATGTTAATGTTCTACCTTACCTTTCTCCTCTTTTTTTCCCAGTAGTTTAATATTATTTTTAGTTCAGTAAATATTTCCTTTAAAAATCTGATGACCAGATGTTGAGGTGAAACCATTCTAAATCCATCTCCTTCCTCTGTCCTCACTCTACATCTGAACCGCTCCCTCAGCAGAAACACACCAGCTAAATAAATAACTCAGGACCTCAGTGTTTTATCCCACCTCACACCATCTCCATGTGTATCCACCCATTTATCATCTCTCCTTCTGTTAAAAATCAATTTCAGGGTAAAATAAAGTGCCACTCTGACTGCTCCCCATTCACTTTGTCAGGCTTTCTATGATTACATGCCACCAGATCTCTGATCGAGTGTGCAATCAGTGCTTTAAGTGCTGTTCTTCAGGATTTGTAGTTTTTAAATAACAGAAAAAGATTCATAACAATAAATTAACATATCAGATGAGTACAGAACATCTGATAATGTAACGTTCATAAAAGTCATATGGTTAGCTGAGGGACTTATACGGTCGGCCACTTGTCTGCCAACTTTGTCCTATATTCGTAGGTTCCATTGACATTAACTATTAATGATACAGAAGTAGCTATTATCAGCTCTAATTTGAAATGTACTTTTTGTCATCCAGAAAATGAGCAATTAGTTTAATGATTAAGGCAGGGTCCTGGTGAGGCCTCCACCACGCCTGTCACGTTCTCTGTAATTAATAAATGCCCCAAAAGAAATGATGATATTCCCTAACATCTGCTTTGAGAGACCTGATCTAAGGCTACGTTTATACGGCAACGATGAAAACAGAAGACGCATCTCATCTTCAGTTTTTCATCCGCTTTTAGATGAGGGTTTTCGGGAGGAAATCCTTGTTTATACAAAGATGCAACAGTAGGTGAAAAATGATTGGATATGCATGCCAGGCTGCTAGGTGGCACTGTGATACAACAAGTCCTTTTCTGTTTTTGACGTATGTAATTGTACACCAGTCTCTGTTCAGCTATGGTATGCATGAAATTTCCGTACGATAGCTGAAACGACTCCTGTACATTTACTAGAGCTGCTAGTACAGCTGGAAGATCTGTGGGATCCAGGTTGTCCCACATGTTTGTTGCTTTACCTGCGCATGAATGTAACATGAAAGTGTCTGTGACGTAAAGATGTGCGCAATGTGAACATGTGCATTTCTGGCCGATTAGACAGAGAAGCGACCCGGCGCGTCTTCAATACGCCCCACTCTGCAAGGAGTCTTCAGATTTGTGCGTATCCACACCCTGACGACACTGCTGCCATGTAAACGGAAGGCACGTCTGATAAAATATACTGTCATATTTAGCCACAATCATCCTCATGTAAACGGCCCCTAAATCTGCACCAGGGGCGAATAAATGGTCAACAATACATAGAGCCGCAAAAGGAACATCCCTGTTTGGATTCAACTTACAGTAGTAAATAAAAAATCACAGATGTTTCCACTGGAAATTTCTGCAGTGATTATAGTTCAGTTCTAATGCAGTGAGTAGCGTTTAAACAACATTAGTTTGATAGAGAGCATAAAGACTGGACTGTGTTTCAATGGAAAAAGGTCATGTGGTCTGATGAGTCCAGAGTGGACCTGTTCCACATTGAGAAAAGTGGTGGATGAAGTGATTACCCATCATGCCTAGTGGTTACAGTACAAGTCTGTATGGTCAGTGTTATGATGTGGGCAGGGATGGGATTGAGAACTAGTTCTTTTTGTGAATTGGTTGTCAACAGCTCAATTCCTTGAAATTATTTGCTTGCCTACTTAATGATTCTGCTTATCGATTCGTGTGTGTGATGACATCACACATACACTGTGGTGTTGTGGTTGATGACATAATCAACATAGCGTCAAGGCAGAAATGCTCAAAAGTACTGCTATATTTCATGTCAAATGACGACATCAGGGACACTTGTATCACTTGCAGGGCTTCCATTTCTTCAAAGGGGGAAATCCCTCCAATCTGCTCAAACATTTGCCCACACAGCATGCAATTTGCAGGAATGTCACATGTTTGTTATGCTACAAATGCTTGTGAATCTAGTGCCAGAGCAAACACCAGGGTGTCATCAGGACAGGGGGGGGCTCCTTCAAATTTAGGTTTCCCAAGGTTGAAAAAAGGCAAATGACGTGAACAATAGTGGGAGACATCAAGGAATTAGTAAGTGTCCTCTGTTATTATGTGTGCATGTTAGATTTTCTGTGCAGAGATGGAAAAGTAAATGACAGTTATTGCAGACAAACTCATTTTTATTTTTTTATTCCCTCACCCAATGAGAATTTATAAGGGATCGGATTGATAGGCAAGAATTGCTCAATGCTTAGCTGTTCACATTCCTAGATATTGGATTGGTTCAGTTGGCCAAATTCAGGTTCATCAACATTATGCATCTAAGAAAAAATATGTAAACAAGTGGTGGTAGGGATGACAAACCCCATCCCCTCACACACATTTGACCTGATTTGCCCTATCTCTTATTATTGGAAAAACACATTTTTGGTGACTGTGACTTTTGACCTATACATTCAACAAAATTTACTGGGATCTATTCTGCACCATCTTGCATCTTTCCTGAAAATTTCATGGACATTGGTCCAGTAGTTTTTTTTGTAAAGTTGCTGACAAAAAAAAAACCCAAAAGCAAACCACAGTCAATACCCTTCTCCCCCTTTTTGGGGATCTGGATAAAAATATCATGACACTATAAAATTTTTACTAAAATGACACCATGGTTTTCTGGGCAGACTGTGTATGTATCACTTTTTTTTGGGGGGGGGGGGGGTCCTTGCTGACAGGATATGATTGTTTTTACCATCTACACGCGATTGCAGGTTGATGTGAAATGACAAACAGCATGTAGCAGAAGGAGTGTCGTGGAGTGATAACTGACACCATTAAACTCCCCCCATCCCTAACAATGACAATGACACTGATGTGGCTGTGATTGTGCATCATTGAGCTTCTCCAAACACACACACCAACCAGCTCCAACACACATACAATCACAAACACACCTCCATCATCTTCCTCATCCATGGTCTCTTTGCTTCTAATGAGGCAGCCTGATTATGCGGCCTGCTGGACTAAATTAAAAAGACTAATTTGCAAACCGAGCGTGGTGGGCTGCTCTGACTGATAGCACCAGCTAGTGAAATAGAGGCATCAAATGTCTCTTTATATAAAGCACATACACAGAACAAAGAAATTATTCAGGAGGGGGGGTGGGGGGGTGGGTTATGGTCAAAGTTACGCTGAAAACAGAATTTACTGAATGATGAAAGTATCATAACTCTCAAAGGACGAAGGGAAAATATTTCAATCTCAGTTTACTTTAAGCTGCATGTTAAATCATTTCTTATTCATCACATACACACACATAAACCAAATACACACTTTTCTTTGTCTTTTTACAATATATATAACATTCTTCAGCTTCATTATGATTGACAGACACATAGATGTTACAAATTTGAAGAGACTATTCTCTTTAAACTTCCATTCAGTGTAAGAGATACCAGTGTTTATCTTCACTTCTGACACAATTTTTAGTCTGGACACTTAACTATTCCATCATCTGTTACATGTACAACACTTAATCTACATATTAGTTTTTACCTCCTATCACTGACTGTGCTGAAAAAGAAACATCTGTAACGTGGCTCTTACTCGATAACCACAGCTTTGGCAAATTTATGAAAATGTTTAAAATACAGAGTGAAAACTGCATGCTGTTATTATTGTGTTTCACGGGCAATAAGGCAGAGATTTATAGAGGCATTTCACCACAATGTTATGAAGCTTAGTGGAGTGTCAGCATGACTGAGTGACTGGAAATAGTTTTTTCGTGACCACAAGAAAACAAAGTATTGTTATGAGTTGAAAGTTGATCCCACAAAGTGTTGTTATAGTTGTCTGGAGGCTGTTTTTACCATACCTTATCATATTTGGCAACTATCTCAGCCCGCTCCTGGTCCAGTTTCACCGCCGCATCCTGCTCCGTATCAGACGCTAAAGAGACAAAGAAAAGAAGAACGAAGGTAAGTATCAATGAAGTACAATGTAATACAAACTTTAACGGGTTGCTGTGCTCACAAAATTGCCAGTAAACAATATTCAGACTTACTGTGAAGGGGGTTTCTACACAAAACAAGACTCGATACAAAGTCAAGAAAAAAGTAACTTCACATTAATTCCAACAGCATGTGTGTCTGTTGTCTGCAAATAACTGGGTCTTTTTGTACAGCAGTGAATATTGTGGTGTGCAATGTATGTAACATGACACGGTAGCTTCATTTGTGTACCTCTCTGTATCTCAGCTCCTTGCATGGTCTGTCAGGAGACAGGTGTGGAGCTGCATTAATTCTCATGTCACAGTTCCTAAAAAGAGAGGATCTACTAATCATTGTAGCATCACCTCTGAAACTTAGGTGATTTTCTTGAAATAAAACCGAAACTTAAAAACAAGTTTTTCACAGATACGGCCATTCCAAAAAGAAAAACTCATGACCAATAAGTTTAAAAATAGGTAATATTTTCTAGTTTAAACAGTTGTGAGGTGTTTGTATATATATTAATACAGGCTCCACTCTCCTGTTTGACCTGTTCTTATGTCCATACTGGCCAGTGAGACATACCTGTCCACTCTGTTTCTAATGTGACAGAAAGGAGCAGAAAAACTCTGGTGACACAATACAACTAAAATCTTAACTGACGTTAATACAAAGTTTCTGTTGTTTTATGAGTCAGACATAAGGTGTCTTTAATGTGTGTTGCAACATGTTTAGTATAAAGCTCAACTAAACGAATACAGTGAATCTGGTGCAAAAACTCAGTCGCTTTGAAGCATATTTAGTTGATGTGTAACTGTAAAATGTAAGATGTCTTTATGTATTTGCATTATTTAATTTTGGCTCTATTGCTTGCACTGACTGGAACAAATAAGAATATTTAATTCACATTTAGGGCCCTGACTGTCGTGACTTGAACAAGACTTTTATCAAAAAGAATGAAGGTCTGCAACATTAAAACTTTTCTAAAACCCCAGCTAAATGACCTCATGTAGTTCTTCTGAGTTGTTGAAACCCTTTGTTGCTTCTTGCTGAATATACATCGGATTACTCTGTCATCACAGATACGCTTTGTGTAACCATAACTCTCCCTCGCTGTGCCAGGGCCAAGAGCTGACGTGGAACACACGCACTTCTGAAAGCACACTTTTCACTGCAGCTCAGCCGACGTGTCAGCCTGACCTCAGTCTGGGTGAATAATGTGCATATGTGTCTTTATGACACTCAGTGGTGGAGGAGCCCCTTTAAGCTGACAGCTGTTGTGAAACAGAGATGTCACAGTGGCACTGAATAGATTTTCTGTTTGTTAAATCCTGTTTCCATTGTGTGAATGTAAACATTTAAGTGTGTGTTGCTACAGTAGACACATCAGTTACACGTATCACTTCTCTGTGTACCTTTAATATTGTGCCTGAGTATCTATCACTTCCACTTTTTGTGTTGATTATTGAAGGAAGTCTGACTCTCACACACATAAATACTTCCTAATTCACCCAAACAGGTTCAAAACATAGGATGTGTACTTACAAAACTGACCCCCCCAACACACACACACACAAACATGTGTGTGTGTGTGTGTGTGTGTGTGTGTGTTGTTGGCTGATCTGATTGATGGTGAGTGATGAAAATGGAGGAAAGTATGATTGATGAGCTGTGTGGTGTAACAGCAGGGAAAAGCCTTTATGGTAGTTTATGTGTTCACTGCTGGGTTCAGCATTTGCATCAGTATGAGTCATCCTTCTTTAATGGATATAATTATTCTATATGCTACTTTTTTATACTGGGTGGAATGTACTGGAAAAAGTTGGGAAAAAAATAAGTATTGCACTTTGAAAAACCTCTGCTGTAAATAGTCAAATAATATCTAACTCCATCAAGTGAGAAAAACAATTACGACAGTCATTCAAAAGTGTTAAGATGAAGATATTGTCGGTGGCCCTATAAACATTACCAGTCACATAAAATGGCCTTAAAATGCATGTTGTATTTGTGTTGAAAACAGTGTGTTGTACATAGTAATAGAGGCGTGTAATGAATCATGGTTGGAGGCAATGAGAGGAAGCAGACTGCGGGCTGTGGACTGAATAAGAAAATTCACAGAACGGTGGAAGGATAAAGAATTTTCAATGTACTTTTGCTGAATGATGCACAATACTCAATACTCTTTTCCCTGAAGTGCCTAAAAACTTCAGCTTTAGGACAAAACCATATGTGATGTGAGAAAATGTGCTACACACAGTCAGTCTCCATCAGCACATTTAAATCAAAACTCAAAACCCATCTGTTCAAACTGGCATCCTGACTCTGACTGGACACTATGGACCACAGTTGTTTTTAAGTTGATGTTTTGTTTTAATTATGTTTGATCTTGTTACTTAAAGCTTTTTTATTGCCTGTAAGGGGACCTTGGGTTACTTGAAAGGCATCATCAAATAAAATGTATTGCGTTACTATCATGATGATGATGATGATGATTATTATTGTACATTATAATAATAACATGATTATATATGCATGACCTAAAGTACCTGAAAGAAGGTTATTTTAATAATGCAGAGCAAATAGGCAATAGATTGAGAACATAATGCAAATCTAAAATACAGAGAAAATACCTGTCTCTTAGATGTGCTTTGGTTCAACTGCAATGGTTTAACAGTACATTCAGATATTCCATAACAAGACAAGTTACTGAGAACTGAGACATGTTTGACAGTATGTAGTCTCTACTCCATCTTTCTGAAGTCAGCACCTGTGATTTCTGTTCATTTCACACAAACTCAAGCAAGTTGAAGTGGTTCAACTGAGAACTTTTAGTGGTGACAGATGTTAATGAATCACTATTAATGGACTTAAATCCACCTGCTTGACCAGTAACCAAGCAACAAGGACCTGAGCCCCAAACACAAGCCAATTCAGAAGTATCTTAAAGTAGTAATTTAGCTGACCACTGCTGAGATTGACTAAAAAAACATTTATAAAAAAAAAAAAAAACATTCATAGATCTGATGAAAAGCTGGTGACAAACACCATAGTATGCAGCTTTAAGGTCAGGCACAATACTTAGAACCCCAAATTATTTCAGTTGTAAACATAATATGTTTCCCACAAAAACTCCAGCCATTTCACTTGGCAACTGTAAAACACATAGAACTGTCATTTAAAGGGTGTGTTCACAGCTTGATCTGAAACATTAATGAGTGAGCCAAATAATCATAAAAACAGGTTTTGCTTTCTGCATTGAAGCTTCGGGTTTAAGTCATTAAATGATCAGAACCTACTGTGCTAGTAATTGCCATGATGGAGGATAAAATCTACTGAACACTTGCTTTTACAGAAGAAATAACACCGCAACTGCATGATAAATGTGGACTTTTACATGAACAGTATACCTTCCATTTATCTCTCTATATTGACTGTCCTATAATAACATGTTGTTATTTTTTTTATTCACAGAATTAAACTAAATGCAATGTTGGGAATAACGGTTTTAAAAGAGCTGCTCAAAAGACTCAACTTGCCCACAAACATCACACCTTTGGTGGATGGATAGCAGCTGTTGGATACCAGTGCTTAGTAATGCACCACATTTCACTGCCATTAATGGTAAGGCCACTATAACATTTCAAATAGTAATTAGATTACCCATTACTGAAAAACAATAACACTGTTAGTAATGCAACTATTTTTAACGCCGTTATTCCCAACACTTACTAAATGTGACCAGTCCAATTATCATTTCTGTTTGCTGTAGGCAGTCAGCAGAACTTCGTTAGTGGACTATAGAAACCCCCATAACTCAAATCCTAGCTGTTTTGTAAATATCCATTCTTTCGTTTTGCCAGTTTTCTAGCCCTTCACAGGAAGCATTTGACTTCACTCATTCACCAACTTCCTCTGCGGGTCTCCTGGGTTCGATGGGAGGGATGGCTCGACTGGAATTCCTAAATGTCCTGCACAAACACACTCTTTATTGAGCTGGTTGGCATTTTTATGACAGGATGGTGTGTGCCAGTGAAAAGCATGTCGCCATGGGGTACTGAGAGCACACAAAGCGGGAGAAGAAGCTGGGGTCTGTATGCAACAAGGCAAACTGTCTGAGGCAAATAAACAAATACTGTACGCCCTTTTCTGCTGGGAATCTCACCCCAGGAGGCCCACTGGTTCACAGGCTGGAAAGGAGAGGAACCGAAAGGGAAACAGGATTCAACCTTTTCACTGCACTGACGCTTAGCTTTAGTACTGAACCCCTTACAGACATATTAGTATTCCACTGTGGCGTGACTTAAACTCAATACAACTAGAGCTCTTTTATATCCCTCTAGGGTCATACTGACATGATCTTGATTAAATTTGGGTTTGTGGTCACAGACATCTCAACGTACTTGTACAAGGGGTTTACTGATCTTTCAACAACTAAAGAAAACCTACACTGACTGAAATTATGTGGCATATCTACAATGAAAGACGGGTTAATAGTGGCAAAAACCTCAATTACTACATGTTTTTCAAGATATTTTTTGTTATCTACTAACTTAAAGTGAAATTAATGCTAATCTGCCATCGTCTTTACATGGTGATTTAAAGTATCACAGTTTAAGAACCACTGGCTTTTCAGTAAAAATCCAAAATTAAAAATGACGGTATCAAAAAAGTAAAATCTGCTTATGGAGACTGTTTTTTGTGTTTATTGGCCATGGTGTGATGCTGTGGATTAGTTGCAGTTTATCAACTGGCACAATTTATATTCAAGCAAACGGAGAGATAAAAGCAAACTAAAATGAAGATTAGGTCCCGTTGTGTGTCCTCTTTAATGTCTTATGAACATTACAATGTGTGTTCCCTCCCCCCTGACCAAAGGGGGGAGGGAATCACTTCTGTTGTAAGATGCTGGGCAGAAAAGCTTTGACTGAGGTTTTAAGGTCATTCTAAGGGCAAACTCCCCTTTAGTAAATGAGATAAAAACAGGAAACAAGTTGAACAAACACAATTTCATCAACAGCACTCAACATTTACAGGATCTGAGGTTGGACTCCAATCTGTCATGCAGGTTATTCTTCATTTCAAGACCAGAACCCACCCCACCCCAGCTGACCTTTCCCCCCTTCTCTTTGAGCTGTCAGCCCATCCTCAGCAGTGAGGCGAGTGCCAGGCCTGTCCCGCTGAGATTAAAATGTCCCTGTCCATCACCTGCATTAATAGCTGCGCCGCTCTGTTTGCTACTCTGCCCTTCACCTCTGCATTCATGTCGCATGGGAATTTACTGTCAATAGTTAAAAAGTCATCAGCAAGAATTGAGGAAGTTAGGTGCCACTTCCGCACTGGGATTTACCACTTCAATTGTGGTGTGATCAGGAAGCTTAAATCTGGTGCATTTACAGTTACTTGTTATTATATCTATGTTTTCACTCAGTAAATATGGAAACAGCAAAGTGAATACCTGTCTGGACATTTGAATATGTGCTAAAAATAGTCAGAGTCAGAGAGTAAGAAAAAAGTATATACATTTAATTCACATTTGTCATTTTACTAAGATCGGAGCACTGATGTTCTGTTTTATGACTAATATTTGATAGGACTAAAGACCATCACTCCTTCAGTGTGAAAAATCTGTATACCCTTAGATTGCACTGACATTGTGAATTATCAAAAGGACAAATTTACTCTTCTATTTTTCTTCACCTACTGCAAAATTAGAAGACCATTGTGTCCAAGTACATCTTCAGATGTAAATTCCAACTGTATTTAAGATATGTGTCTTGTAGATGCACATACACACGTCACTTTTGTCACTTCTCTTCATGAAATAAGCTTAATGGACACATGAAAATGTCACTGAATGGACACTTAACTCATATTAAGAGGAATACATAAATAGATTCTATAATTCAATAGAAAAAAGACCCTTCCCACAGAAAATGATTGAATGTTAATTGTATTATGTAGTTCATTATGTTTTATCTGTTATGCTTTACCTCAAATTCTTTGTTATGCCAAAGAGAATACTGGCAGCAGCACCTCATCAATATTTCAAATATCACCTACTTTTCAATGCAACCACTTAACAAGTAAATGGATGTGGAGCTTGGAGAAAGAAAAAATCAACAGTACAAGGTTTTAGGAAATCTGCTCCTGAGCCTTAGAAATGTGTCATGACAAAATATGCCCTCTTTATCTAGGGTAAAGGTCTGTATGGATGACCTCTAAAGACACTTACATAATAATGATAGACCAATATATCAGGCCAATATTTCTGCTTTTTTCTTGTAACAGCATAGGCCTGTTACATTGGGCGATATGCTCTGCCTTTATTTACTGACAGACAAAGTTCACAGCACCTCCATGTTCTACCTTGATGTTTATTTTAGAAAGAACTGACTTGAAGAAATAAGTGACTAAACACTTTGATTTTTAATTTTTTTTTTACCTGAATGTCAGTTTTATGATGCAAAATGTTAATGTTATCTTTTCCACTTTGCCTTTCTCCTTTTTATTAATCTCACCACCACACTGGTTGGGAGAGATTATTGTAATCAGTGTGTGTGTCTGTCTGAATTAGCTCCAAATATCAACTTAGAAACATTGGCGTCCTAGGTTGATGTAAAAATTAAAATAAATAAATCGGAATTGGCTCCAAAAAATCCATACTGGTTGATCACTAGTCAGTACACTATTTTCAATTAACTGTACACCGCCTTCACTCATAAGGAGCTGGGATAAGCTCCAGCGACTGTTATGACCCATGTAGGATAAAGTGGGTTCAGATAATAAATAAATGAATGCATATATGAAAAAATGTTATGTACACCACTTTACTGTAGTGACAGTTTCTAAAACGGGGAGTTAATGTCCTTTGCAGCTACCAAAGGCAATCAGATGTTGGCTGAGCTTCATGTACGATTCATGTAATTATACATAACAAGGTCCCTGATGATGGCAACTGCCCCACATAGTATATTCTGAATGACATCTAATTCAGCTGGCATAATTCACAGTACAGCCACGTGACAGGAAACACTACAGGGTGTATTTGTTCCTCATTATCACTGCTGTTAAAGACTAGCTGACAATGAACAAGACAACATGCATAATCACAGCGTTTGGTTCCTCTGTCCACCCAAAGCCCTCTTTAAGCTGCTGTAATGAAACCTCTTTGTTCTTTATGTTAAGTAGTCATCACCATTTTTTTGCATCTCCCACTCATGTCACACAAGATACTGGTACAAAAGAGGAATAATAATAATATAAAAGTTAGAACAGGAATAAGAGTGGTTGATTGGAAAAGAACTCATTTCTTGTCTTTTGTTCTTTTACTCCCACTTCACTGGGTTCAGACCCCATACTTGTTCTCCATTCACATCTACAAGTATTACAAATGCAAACTGGTGTAAAAGTATAAGTAACCTCTCAATGTATGCAGTGGTTTTTTTTCCATAAGCTGCTGCCAATGTTGTTCTGAGGGTGAGGGTAAATAAATCATCCTGGGCAGAGGGAACTAACAACTTATACCTACAACCAGGGTGCGATTTATTAAAAAACACAGAGGGGGGCATTTTTTTTTTTCACAGAAAAAAAACATGCATTGGATGTTGTGACCCTTATTCCCACATGAATAACATAAATGAGGCTCAAATCACTAAATGAATATTTCTAATCAACAGTTTTCTCCGATGGTGCAGTTCATGTGGCCTTTTCTATTTCCTTGTGTGTGTGTGTGTGTGTGTGTGTGTGTGTGGGGGGGGGGCATCTGGGTCCATATACGTGGTGTTCATCCGCTCATGAATGGCCTGTTTTTCCACTGATTTCATCTGCCCGCTTGCGAGGGTATGGTACGGTGGTGCACCTGGGACCAGGGCTCTGTTCTCTCTGAGCGCAGAAGACCCACCCCCAGTCGAGCCCCAGCCCCCCCACCACCACAACAAGTGAGAGAAGGTGGCTCACGGGGTTAGCTGCAAGCTTTACAACCCGCCCTCTGCCTGAACTTCGCTGCATGTAAGTTACTCTGTCAAGCATTTTATGTTCACACAGTCAGAAAGACCACAGGACCCAACGGTGATGTCAGTTTTATTTCTAAAACTGCTTTAAAACAGACACAGCTGATACAAAGCACTGCACACTACAAGGCGCCACAAAGGCATAAAACACAAAACAGAGCAGAACAAAACAATAAAATAAATCTAAAAATAGGACTACAAAGTACATATACAATAAAAAAAGTACTAAAACTACACAAAAATGATCATACAATAAAAGAACTAAAATCAATGAGTCACTGAGTCAAAGGCCATGGAGTAAAGAAGTGTTTTAAGACGAGTTTTAAAATTAGACAGTGTAGGTGCCTGTCTGACATGTAAAGGCAGTTTATTCTACAAGTTTGGTGCAGCAACAGAAAAGGCTCTCTCCCCTCTGAGTTTCTACAAACTTCTACTACAAATGTGTACTTGTGTTTTAAGTTTGGGATATTAAATATGCACTTTTACACTCACTTAACATCAAACATACAAATTGTAAAAAACTAAAGACAGCGTATGTGCATTAGAAACATCAGTACACTTCAGTTTTTAATCATGGAAAAAATGGATAATGAAGATAAATCACTTTGGCATCTAAGAAATTATAGCTGACCGTTTCAGCCGTAACATTTTATAGGCAAAATGATTAACCAATTGATCATTTAGATAATTAGCAAATTAGGCAAAGTAATAAAAATGGGATGCCAGTTGCTGGTTGCAGCCCTAAATGTTAAGAGCAGGGCATTGTTTC
>CM035794.1:37932905-37991165 GCA_020466265.1 Siphamia tubifer | reverse complement strand
AAGAAGAAGAAGAAGAAGAAGAAGAAGAAGAAGAAGAAGAAGAAGAAGAAGAAGAAGAAGAAGATAATAATAATAATAAAATGCTACACTTGGAATGAAACCAAATTGAGAATATCCAAAAGAAATAAACATGAAGTGCAACAAATTCAGACTATTTTCATATTCAGATTAATAGCAGATTATTATAGTATAAAGTCATTATTTATCTGACTCAACTTGTTTCATCCAGTAATTCATCTTGTGAAAATTAAAGCATTCAATAGGACTAAAACTTAAAGCACTTGACTAATAATAAGTAATCATCTTTACTTTATTACATCTAAGTTGAGCTTTTCAGTACATTTAGGAGATTCAGTTATGCTAATGTTATCCAAGAAACATGGAGTGTAGGAAGGTCTTTTTATGTTGTGTTTTAAAACCACTGATGCTCTAATTATAACCACTAATGCCATATACATAAATTAAAGGATGATAAAACTACAGATGTTTTGCAGTTCTCTATTATATGCAAATGACTATGAGCTTTCTAACATTATCACATTATATTTAGTAGCATAGCGTCTCTATTGGACTCAGGTTTAATAGTGATGTCACTTCTTTATAATGACATTTTAACTGAATGTGTTGCATAAAACAGTTTAAAAACAGGATAGAACATTCTATATTCTAGTCTATTAAATTGTTCTATTATTAATGTTACTAATATGATGTGTGTTTATAGAACTAATATTGTCTGAGTGGTAACCTGTATGCATATATTTGGATTTGTCCGAAAAAGCTAAGTATATCTACCACATTCAAAATGTAGTTGTTGATTTGGGCAGCTAACATTTCAATATCAAAAACATACTAAGCACACTGTACATTTTAAAATTCATATGGATATTTAGTTGCGATAAATAATTACAATCTTGCAATGTGATGCAATGAAATCACATAAATATATATGTCACTTTTAATTAGTGTTAATTGGTGTGTTATCTGTACGAATTACAAGCATTCCATGTATATGTTCACGCCGTGTCAAATACTACTCACTGAGGATTAGAGATACAGACGGTTAGAATAACACACAAAAGGACAAAAATGTGAACATATACAACGCCAAATGCCATATGAACTGGCATGACATACAGTATAATGCGATTTTATGAGATCAATCTTAATCTTGAAACAAATGAACCATGATCAGATATACTGTGGTACTATTAAATATTCTATTTTAAATATAATATAAAAAATTATGAATATAAATGCAAAGGCCATCTATCTACAATATACTTCATCGAAGAATGTAGCAGTATAAGCTATCTCGCTAAGAAATCTGGTTAAGTGGAAAAAAGATCACTGAATTACTGCTAATTGAGAAAACATACTCATGCTTCAGGTACCAATAAATAACACTGGTCTACAAGTAAAATGCTTCTGGGATAAATCTACCAGATCTACTGTTTCATTATTTTACCATAGTTCAGTTACTGTGTCGAGATCTGGGGCAATAAATACACCAGTTCAATCACTGCACTAACTATTCTGCAAAAAAGGGCAATAAGGGTCATCAACAAGTGTGATCTAGATATTTAACAATATCTAGATCACACTCACACACTCTACTTACACTCAAAATTACACAAATTTACAGATATTGTAAAGTTCCAAACTGTACTAATTATGTACAAATTTAAAAATAACTGTCAACCACAAAATATACAAAACCTGTTTAGTAAACAGTAAACACCAGGAGGGTTATCAGTTAAGAAGGAAACAACTTCAAACTAAATAAAATCCACACAAACAGGAAAAGATTTTGCATTTCATTCTGTGGTGTGAGACTGTGGAACAGTATGGGCGAAGAACTAAAACAATGTTCAAACATAAAGACATTTAAAACTAAATATAAAGAATATGTTTTCACAAGATACAGGAATGAAATGGAGAAGAACAGACAGGAGGTGTAAGGATGTGTTTATTTCATATTCACTTTTCTTTTTTACTTATGTGCATCAACTGGTCCTTTTCTGACCAGTATGTTTATTTTTATTATTCAAATGTACATATGTATTATTATTAATATTATTCAAGTGTTTTGTAGTAGTAGTACTAGTAACAACTTGGGGAAGTGAATGTTTAAAAACTAGTACAGGAGAAGGGGTGGGATTAGATAAGTTGTGACTTCTTCTCACTCCTTTTTGAACATGTTATTGTATTTATTGTGGTTTTTATTTTGTCCTTTTTTTTGTTTTGTTCAAAATAAAGTTATATTATCATCATCATCATCATCATCATCATCAAAACACTGTGTGTAGATTATGATCCATTCACTTTACAGGTTCTTTCTAGTGGAATATTTACAAACCCATTGTATACATGTACATAAACCACCATATATGTGGAATAACACACCATCATATGCTTTCTGATACATCTTATTAAAGTATGTCAGATTTAACACATTTAATGTCTGAAGGAGATACTTTATGGAAAAAAATGTAGAGCAGTGTAATCATATCAGACATCGGTTAGAGGAAGGCATTTGATTTGAAGACCAAACATTCACTCTTAACAGCAACCTAAAGTATCAGTACCTTATTTACTGTCATGTTTTCATCATTTACCTCTTTTGAAGAAATCCACTGGATCCTCCAAAAGTGTCAGAGCTTTAGTCCGCATTGGTCACAGTTCAGCTACAACCAACATGGTAAAGAGAGACAACGCGGACTAGCTCATCCCATCACTGCCACTACCCTCTGCTGCACGCCGACACAAAGCGAGAAAATAGAAGCAAGAGGCAAAGAGAAGTGACATGAGAGCAGCTGAGATCGCCACTGTCACAATGGTGCCGTTTGTTGCCACAGCTACAGACAGTCAGACAGAAAATCTGACTTCAGGAGCAAGTCAGTCCCACTCGCAACATTCCCCACCCAAACACAACAGCAACACAACAACAGCCTCTATTCAACATATCAAAGACAGGGAGAGAAAAGGGACAGAAACATTCACTGTTTCCAGCCCAATGACAGGAGTTTCAGAGAAACTTTTCAAAATGTCACCAAAATAAAATCTATCAAATGCACTCTGGGTTCGGCTCTGTCTTTGAAAGTAAAAGTGACAGAATATGTAACTTGTGAAATGCTATTAACAGACAAAGAGTGATGCGGAGAATAGAGGGGTCAACAGACAGATGTGATGACAGCCTGGTGATAAACAGTCTCCATTAAAACTTCATTATGAAGTGGATGTGATGTACCATGAAGGGTCTTGTGATGTGGCATTTCAGAGCTGAGAGGGTGGAGTGATGGGGCTGAAATCAACAGGCAAAAGAAGAAAACTATCTGTTTACTGCACCAGCACAGGAAATATCTGAGGTGGGACTGAAGTGCTGTTATCGCTTCTCAAACTCCAGGGTCAAGAGCAGAAAGAGGGTGGATGGGACTTTACATGTGTGGAAAAATCACATCAATCACATCTGTATTTGAAGGGGTTTTGGCCATTTTAAAGATGGAACTGCAATTGAAGCAGCTATTTTGTACTTCACTGCCACTTTCTCAAGTCTCACTCTGTTTTCCCATTCTTTTGTGACAGCTGTATGAGTAAATTATTCTACTGTCTCCTTCACTGCTGTATCCAAGATGGTGTTTGTTGGGTGGGTGGGTGGGTGGGCAGCAGCAGGGAAAATAACACCTTTGATGGGAATATTTCTGGACACAAATTAAGTGCAATGGCAAAAAAATAACCCACAAAGAAAACACAAAACACAAAGCAAAATATTAGAAATGGGCAACAAGTAAAATGGAAGTATACTGCAAAAATAAAATAAAGTCCAGCAGTCTCAGGTGGTGTGTAAAATTGTTAATATTTTTGTTTGTAAATGTATTGAATTATTCACTGAATGCCAGGAATTTTCCTACACAGAAAGTGTTGTGTCCCTTTAAAGATGGAAGACACACTTTTCTGACATGATTTTTATAATATGTAATATAATATAATATAATATGTAATTTCAACCTTAGGTCAGTATGGTGGCACTGTACCACAGTTACTTTAGTCCTACATTATATCACATGACACATGATAGTATATAATTCATATTTGAAGCCAAAGTTAAACTGAAGAGGCTGGTTTTACTTCTTTCTTCTTTTAATTTGGTAAAAATCCTGATGGTACTGTCTTGTGACATACATGAACACTACATATGGTCATTGAGACAGAAGATTTTACTGATGCAACACCTGAGAAACCAGTTTAAGGGGCCTGATTCTGCAAAGAGTTCCTAAAGTTGGTTTGAAAAGCATGGCCCAAGTATGCATGGATTATCACAAGCAAATACTATTCAATATGACCATCTCTGTCTATGAAATAGCAGCTTGGAAGATGATTAAATATTGCTGAGAGATTAAATTTAAGAAGAGAATCAGTGCTAAATGCACGTACAGTGGAAGTCCTCCCAAGAAAGACGGTATGATCAGCTCACTTCCTGAAGCTGCTCCTAGAATTTTGTTGGTTGTTTTGGCATCATGTGTTATTGTAAAAGGACCATGAGCTGTATGAAAGGTACTAATGATGTCATCATCAGAATGATTCATTGACGTGTGCACTTTGAACAAACATTCATAGAGTTCATCTTCCTCACTAGTTACGGTTGACGCCTGCAGTCATGTGTGATTCACTGACATTCACACACTTTTAAAGCCATACTACACTCATGGAAGTCTGAATATTTTTCCAACTTGACAAATTTGACTAAATCCCACCAACATAAGGGACCTCAAACTGATTTACAAGTTATATGTCAAGTTATTAAGTCAACTTAATTAGCTGTCACACTCACACTGAGCATGTGACAAATGGTAAGGAAGGCGCGTTTGTTGTTGGAAGCCGTCATATAGCTTAAAGCCGTTTTCAGTGTGGGTATCCTGTTGTGCTGTACCTGGATATGATCAGACGTTTCCGCAGACGTTGCATTCATAAAGACATAATGTGACCCATGCCTAAGAATGAGTGGACATTACAAGCTCAAAACAGTGGGTGGCAGTGTGGAAGGAGTTCTATCGCTATCCTACAAACATTGAAGTGACACACCCTCATCAACTTAGCAACTGTTGTGTTTAGAGCTGGGCAAAAAATCGATTTAAGATTTAAAATCGAGTTTTATGGCAAAATCGATTCCTATTTTAGGAAAATCGTGCAATCCAGTTTAATTCAATTATAATCTGACTAAAGTGTATACATGGCTTTTAAAACTTTGAATTTAGTCAGACTAAGGCAATAAATCTGATTTCTCCAAGCATACGGATTGATAAAAGTACGTGGAGTTTGACACCCAGTCTGAAAATGCCTTTTAGTTTCAGAGACAGAGCAGCTATACTATCTCTGCTCTGCAGCATCCTGATCACTTACATGAAGAGGAAGAAAATTAAAGCCCATCATGATTATGTTTGTAGTGGAAAATTATGAAAAATATTCAAGGCTATAAAGTTCGTATAAAGGTACATTAAAAATTTGCCATGAGTAGCACCACTGAGTAATGAATATGGCTCTAGGCAGGTCTGAATTGCACCACTCTTGTATAACACTGAATTCAGCCTGCAGAACAAGTTTGATCAAAAGCAGCTGATCGTCTTCACAGATGCGGTTACCACTACTTCCCACTGAAACTGGTGCCAGCATCATGACTGTCACCAGTTTGTCATTAACAAGACAGAACAAGCTGAGGCAGGTGGTGCTAAAGAAAAACTGAGTACATTATCAGTTCTCACTGCACAGCCAGATATCAGGGCTGGCTGCTGAAACAGAGGAAGTGAGACTTTGTACAAGGATTACTGGATTTGGCCTCAACTCATGAAAGTATTTGGAGGCCAACACTGATGCTTTTAAACAGAACAAGTATTTAGTTGATCCTTATCACTTTTCTCTCTCTTTATTGTGCATTTTTCTTTCTTTCTTTCACGAGTAACTACTTAATGAATCAAACACTTTGTTTTGTGGGTTTCCACGAAATACATTCTTCTTTTAATAAACTTGGCAGATGTGTTGTAGAGTGCAATCCCAATGACAGCAGCAGCTCTACATCTCTTAGCACTAACTAACTTCAATTGAAATTCACCTTAAAAACACTAATTAAAAAAGGTTTTCCTTTGTGTTTTTTTCCCTCAGGGTCCATTATCAATCATTAAGAGTTTCTTCTGGCCAGTAGATGGGGGCTGATGTTGTTCTCTGTGGGTTTTGAGTGACAGGTGTGATGTTCAGTAGACTGTGCAACACTTTCAAAGAGTTTTGCAATGTATTCGTATCACTCACGTAGGTTACCTTAATGTAGACATCAATTATTTGGCTGCACAGTGATGTAAATACTGAGTACATTCTGAAGATGATATCACACAAAACTGTATCCACTTTTATCAAGTAGCTGAATTTACTTGGTGAGGATAGCATTTTCTAGCAAACAGAGTGTTCAGTGTGTAATAATCTGGGTGAAATATATGCTGTCTAAACAATTACCAGGATCAGGTTTAAAGAAACCCAACTGACAGACACTACTTCTCAGTGTCCTTCTGTCATATTAATATCAACTACAGCATTATAAATGCACCATGGCTTCAATTAATGTGTATGTTCCTTGCGTGCTTATTTATTTTTTCCAACCATATAAAGCTACAATGGCTATTTTACTGCAAATACTCTACATGTTTGTGACACTCTTGTAAATCATTTACCTTACAAGCATCTGTATTGTTGGGGAGAGGTGTCACACATTATTGCAAGAGAGGTTAGGAGATCAGAAAGCTGTAACTCATGTCAGTCAGCTAGTTTCAGTAAATAACTCAGCAACCAAAGCATGTTCTGAAACACACCTGTAACATCATGTCTCTTCTTACCTGCTTCTTTTCTAGTTGTTGTGAACATCATTCATAGTTATGTCTGATTCCATACAAGTCTAGACACCTTCTTGTCTAAATATTGTCACACCTAGCTAGATAAGATGACAACAACCAACAGCCAAACTTGAGGCTTCAGAGCTAATATCACAGTGAGTACATCAACTTCTTTTATAGAGTCTATGGACAAGAATTTTAATCAGTATTTTCTATTGAATGTGACAAACAAGAAAACAAACAAAAAACTAGAAAGGCACTCAGAGAGCACATTCTGCCAAGGCAGATCAGCCCCCACCCACACACACTCACACACATACGTGTTTCTTCTGCTAGTATCAACATTTCCTGAAAAATTCAGCCAATTTCATTCATAACTTTTTGAGTTATCTTGTTAACAGTCTGACAAACACCAGCAAAAACACAACTCCACCATCCCTTGGTGGAGTAAAAATCCTAACTAAAGTTGAGATCACTGGGGGAAAATCAAGAATTTTGACCAAACAAACTGTATTATTTGACATGAAAACCATACAGCAGTAACATAAAATATATGGCAGCTTTGCCCTTTAGGGAGGACAGACAGACAATTAGCTTGACTGCTGCACTGTGGATGTCAGCAGGCAGCTATAGCCCAACACCCACTTGGCTTGGACTATCTGACGGTCCTTTCTCAACAAACCAGCGTGTGGTTTTCCCTTGAAGCTGCAGTCCTCACATATATTTAGACACAGACAAACAAGCCAGCACATCCACATACAGTGATGGTCACAGATGCTATGCAAAAACTCCAAATATGTCCGTGTTTGATGCTTCTGATGCAGTTTCTGAATATTTGAGGGAACCTTTCCTGCTCATGCTGTGCAAGATGCCACAGGAGGGAGAGTGTGAGAGAATTATCAGGGCTGCTGAATAATGCAGTAAGATAGTGAGCAACTGAAGGTGCTGACCAGGAGAAGCCTGCAGTTTGGCAGCACCAGACTCTTGCTTTATATTCATTATACTGTAAATCCAAAATGCTCTGCTCCACTAGATAAATGCTGCTGCAAAGAGACGAAAAACACTTTCAATTAGACCAGTAGTTAACCGCATTGGTTCAAGTGATTTAGATAAACTGGACAGATATTTTGTTTTCTTACACCAAACATGTGGAGCTGCCTGGAAATAAAGTTAACTTATTGAATAAATTTAAAAAACACAGCAATACCATTTTTTAAAATAATTTTTTAGAAACTTGTAAAGCAATGCAATCGTATTATGTGCTGTGCTTTAAGTGGGTCGGAATGTACCAGAACTGCGTTCTGGCACTTCTTTATTTTCATCATATGCATTCCTTCACTTATAGCGTCCAGCACATTGTTATAATGGCGAGTTTGCACTGGACTGGACTTGAGACACAGTGCTCATTCAATAGAAATTCAGTTAGATAGATTATTTTATTTTCATATAATTCACAGGGGATCTTCCTGGTGCCGAATATTGTAGAGCTTGTTCAATATTCCTGTCCCTTTGTGTATTATGTGACCATTTCACTTCACAAAACTTCTTTTATTTTTCCTGTACATTACTACAAGGGCAATTGAGTCAACTAACAACTGCTCTGTTTTGGGTTGACAAGTTGAACATGGTGAATTTGGAATGTCAGTATTACAGTATGTTATTCTTCATCGTGACATTATCATGGAGTTTATGGGAGAGATTGCTTTGATACTGTTCAAGTTACTTTGCTCAGCTAGGCACCACACTATGCTACATTAACAGGTAATGTCTACACTGGGTTTAAACCACAGGTTTTATGGAGAGAGATTAATTCTTTACCTATAACAAAGAACGCTTTCACACAGCATACTTGAGTCCTGTGCTCGATTACATTCACACCTTTCCTGCAGATGTTGCATTCACACACGTGCACCACAGCCCAGGTCTGAGTACAAATGAATGTTAGAGGGTTGAAACAGGAGGTGACAGTGTAGAGGGAATTCTGTTGCTAACCTGGAAGTCAGAACAAGATAAATCCTATTGTTATCAACCACGTACCTGTTCTATTCACAGGTAATTTTTTGTATCTTTTAGTGTGTTTGAGGCAAAAAAAAGAAGAGTGTCCTTCCCTGATATAGTTCTTGGTATATCACCGAATGGTTCAAATGGTAAGGTGAACTGGTGCCGCATGGATCCGAGGCCTTTTCAGGAGACATCAGGAACATCATCTATGGTCTTGTGGTGATTAACAAACTTCCATTGTCAGAATTGGAATGAAGTCACTTCTGGACTTGGGCATGGATCGCATTCAGACAGCATCGTATCCTGCTGGGGTACAAGTGGCCTAGATGCAGGACCACCTTCTCAACTGGTACTCAAGCATAGAATGGCTGCATTCAAATGTAAAAAATGAAGTGCATGAGTATCACAATTCTACTCTAAAATAACCTGAACATGTATGTAGTTCAATAAGTTATATTTGCCTTCATTTCTCTGAGATGGTGCTTCTGAGGAAAACTGCAGATAGCAGTTGAAATATGTCAAGGTAAAAGCAAAAAAAAGGGGGGGAACAATTAAAAAGGACATATAACGTTAAAATAATGGCAGAGGTTGAGGTTTCTGTTGTCCTGCAGGTCAGTGAGCCTTTATGGTCTTACATATGTACCAATGTTATGCCTCTCATTTCTCAATTTTTTACTTCCAGGCTGTTTGCTTGCCATCCATTCAGCTTAGGTCCCATCTATTTACTTCTGGCCAGTTGTGACAGCTGCTTCAATTGCCATTGTGTTTTTACATATACATTTCTAAGAACTTATTTCTAATAATAAACAGAAATACTTAGGCACGAGCTTTAGTTAACTGTAACACAGGACAAGGTAACTTGAGAGTAGTAGTATGCAGATCAATACTGAAATATCCATGCTTCCAATCCCAACATTTCCTGTTATCATATACTGTATAACATTAAAATTATGTAATGAGTAAAAGATGGATGCTAAAATCAATTGGGGACATAATAGTAAGCATCTAAGCTATTAGGAAGTCATTCACCTTCTGCCTGTCATATACACATGTAAACTAAGATATAATGCATCCAGGCTTCAATACATGTGTTGATGTATCTTTTACTCTTAATTACTATTTTCCACTTTGTGAAGCTGAAATTGCCTTTACTGCCAATACTCTATATGTTGATGACACTTCTGTATCAGTTTAAATGATGTACCCTATAAGCGTCAGTGAAGAGGGGATGGGAGGTAAACACACACATTACTACATGAGAGATTAGGAGATCAGAGGACCGTGACTCAAATAATTTGGCAGATCACTGGTCTACGAGAGTCACCACTGTCAGTCAGCTAGTTACAATAAAAAAAAAAAAAAAAAACAGAACTGACCAACAGAAGCTTGTTCTGAAACACGCCTGGGACATCATGTCTCTTCTTAGTGGTTCCTCCCTAGCTGTTGTTGACACCACTCACATTTAAATCTGATTCTGCCTCTGCATATATTTGGGTTTATTCCTGATCCTGTGTGTAAAGTGTTTTTTCATAGGCATGAGTATACGCAAGTCCAGTATCTGTTGGAGGCCATCTCCAAATCTGGCTGCATTGATCTGGCTGAGAGACGAGCCTAGGTGAATTCCTCTGCAGGGTTGATGGGTAGAGATAAAGAAGACTGTCGAATGGAAAGTGCAAATCATTCCATGGCAGTCAATAAAGAATCTGAAATCTCTGCAACACTCTCTGTTTAAGTGTTCATGCCTTTAGAGCTGATTACACACACTTACCCACCTAACAATAACTTTCACACACTTGTCATCAGGTCTAATACACACTCGGCACAGTGAGTAGCTGCAGCTTTGGGTTAAGTACACTTTGACCATGGATCTACTTGAAGCATTTTTTAAAATCAATAGATCAATATGATATTAATAGTGGTGTTTGACTGGTTATGTAAACAAACAACAGCCACCAACACTGGACTCTTCCAGTGCATTTTGCAATGACTAGCTTTCTCAGTTAGCTAAGTAGTCTTTCTTGTGGAATTAATCTCTTGTTGTGGTGGTGTGTCATCTTGTATCAAAATGTATGGTGCGGCAGCAAGGATTATGCTGTGGCAGTGCTCTAACGCAAAACCTTACTAACGGAAATTATGTAAAGTGTGACAATTTGTTTTTCTTTAGACATATTGGTTTTGTGTTCTATCCCGTTTGATCACAAATAACTTTGAGAACATTTTATCACACAAACAACTTAATGCACATTTGTATTTAGAAAATATTTTGTTAACATATGAAGATTATTTCCCGCAGATATTTATGTTAATATTGTACATTTAGAGATGTGGGAATTTAAGCAGCTACTTATATTCAAGGCGCAGTGTTTCATATTCTTCTTCCAAAAAACAGATCAATGAATTGCCTGTGTATAATTTCCCAGGTTGAAAAATTGTCAAGCTTTAACATTCATTCACCTTCTTTGGTCACAAGCTCCATTACAGAGTAGAGACTCAACCTTATTCACTGTTCAAACATTAAAAGCCTGCATGTGTGAATGCATCCCCTTACACCTATCTCTGGAGTAGCATCGATTCAAACGGATTTCTACACAATATATTAATTTCTCAAAGGAATCCCGGCTGCAGCACTTGCTTTTTTTTTTTCTTTTTTGTTTAATTAGTCCTCTACAAGGGCACTAGTGGGGTTAGTTGATAAATTATTGCTGTTATGAAAGCCAGCTGACAGCAGGAAGGAAGCATGTTGTACCGCTGTGAAAGCCTTGAAGGTATATACAGCTTTTTACACGGGCCCCTGATACATAAATAGATTTATTTTGGAGGAGTGGGACCTATTAGCAGATGTAACAGACCACTTTACAACACAAACTGGAGGAGAGCTTCTGGCTGTGAGATATATCAGGCCAGAATGAAAGCCCAATTTTAAATGTTTTCTTGCTCCCCTGCCAATCCAGGTGAAATAGAAAACATGGGGAAAACTACTTTAGTTTCTATACAAGGATGGTTATATACACATTTATGTGGACCAGAATAAGACACTCAAGAGAAATTATCACCAGATTTGATTATATCACATTTTAGAGGGAAACTGCAAGAAGCTCCAATTTATCTGCCGGTCAACTTTTTGTAAAATTAAAATGGTGCAAATCAGTGCTATGAAAGAGAACTCAAATGAAAGGTCAACAAGCTGTGGCTTTCTTTCTACTGCAACAACAACAACAACAACAAAAAACAAGACAGTTTGTTTGCAATAGTAGACACACATCTGAGCTATCATAATGGCTGATCCAATGAGGAGACAGGACAAAGAGTCAGGAGTCAGAGAGTGTTCAATTACCCCAGTCATCATGCTTCATTATTCATTGCACACTACAGAAACACAGCTGCCGGACACACACAAATGTCCCACAGTAACAAAGATATTACAGCGCTACCTCCTGGGAATGTCCCTCCTGTTCAGCGCAGCAAATTTAACCTAATTTCTAATGACATTCAAACTATAAAATGTTATCATCATTTCAGGAGTGTTTCTTGGCCATACAAAACCTGTAAATTACAGGGAGGTTTAGTGCTTTCAAATGTTTTCACAAAGCCTTGAAATGTCAGATTTCATTCAACCAAGTTATTTATATCATCATCCACAAAGCTACTGTTCAAGTTGTTCGGTACATCATTGGATTACTCTCTTATTCAGTCGAATATTAAAAAGTCATGACAATGTGAAAGTGAAGTATTCTCAGCCACCAAGAATGCTTCTTTAACTTTAGTAAATATGCATTTGTTTGCTGCCATCACTCCCTTTCCATTGTGTTTTTCTGTTCTGCATTGCATCTTAAATTACTTTGCATAGTATTTGAGTATCTGAATACAACAAACCGAGTCAATTTTGGTCCTTCTCTAGTTCATCTGGACTGATTTATTTACCAGCTGAGCCGAGAAGAACCACCAAAAAGAACCACTACCTGGGCAAATGCATACCTACACAGACATACTGAGTCAAACTGGATTACTGTATAGTCACTGCCACGCCTCCTTCTGACTACATTCAATGCCTTTAAATGTACCTTGTTGTCACTTACATTATGACTCACTGACCTTATCCTGCTGTAAACAATAGACCTGAAGGTGTCCACTTAAAATACTGTTTCATTGCAGTTTTTGAGCTGACAGAAGATAAAGAAGCAAACTAATGACGACATCACAGTTTGGTTAACAGCTCCTGACAGTGAGTGGAAATGGCCTTCATATCTATTTAACAATAATGACACAACCTAAGAGGAAAAACACAGACTAGTTTTCTGTTGGTGTGGGTCATGGAACTGTGTAATCAGTGTTTCAAAATGTTTGTGAAATATATTGATGCAAACACTCAAAAGCCTGAGTCCTTCAGACTAAATTCTGGAAAATGCCCTCGCATAACACTGAGGCATAATCCCAGAGAAGATGGGTGGCTACAAATGTCATACAACACAGTTAGACACATATTTAACATAACTGACTGTGAGTAAATATTGCACATGCACACACCTCCAAATCTGGTTGATGCCCTGCGTCTGGACGGCGACACCAACTCCTTAACAATCTGAAGAACCTGCATGCTCACGGGAAAGCAGCAGCAGCCGAGGCAGCTGGTGGTGCCACAGGGCAGGGGCAGCCCATTCTTGCCCTCTCACCCTCCGCAACTGCATCCCTCCCTAGCTACGAAAGATTCATCTACTAATCCTCATCATCAACTCCTGTCTTCTGCAGGTGTCGTTCTCATCATTCGGAGGGAGAGTAAGATATTTCCTGCACAATGTCATTAAAAGCTGGCTGTGTCACAAATATGTTCCAAACCCCCTTTTTCTCCCAAACTGTATCCTTCTTCTTCTAAACAGTCTTCCTCCAGATTTCAACATATGCTTGTAAAGTCTCCAGTGGTCTACCGTCCTCAGGTATACTGGTAGGTTTTATCTATAAAAACCGTCCAGATGTACAACACATACTGTATGCAAATCCACTATCTTCAAAAGGTTCTTCTTGTCCACATTAAACAGCGCCGCAACTGAACTACTATCAGCCGCTCAAAGTAGCGGAGGATGTTGATGCAGACTCTGAACTGCAAGCGCTCATCTCGTGTGATATGTGTGTGCTGCTGCTCAGCTGGAGTGTTCTCACACACTTATCATTAGGCAGTCAGCAAAAGCCGCAGTCTTCCGTTTTTTATTCTTCCTTTTATGTCTTTTTCCTCTTGGTCTCTTTTTTAATCCATCTCTGTCTGTCTCTTTATCACCACTCTCCTCCCTCAGTCTGAAAGCACTTGCTGCTTTGCTGTCTGTCCTCTCGTCACATCCTTTAAATTCAGATTAATGAGCTCTTCCACTCACAGCATCATCTCTCCCGTTCCATCTCCTTTTCCCGTGCTCCTCCCTCCCCTCTTTCTCTCCCTCTTCTCAATGTGTTGCTTTTGGTCTTGGTCACCACACCCCCTTTTTCTTGTGCACATTTACTGTAAAGCCAAGAATAGGAGCAGAATTCAATGGAGTAAATGCAAGTCACGAGATGTGTGTGTGTCCCAGTAATGGTTTGTAACCGGCAGCATGAGTGATGTTGTCATCCTGAGGTTACGCCCTGTCACACTTCAAACATTGTATTTGTCACTCCATCTGTGCATCTGTTACATTGATTAACATATTTTAAAAGGTTTTCATGACAGAAATGAAGCAATTACAAACTGCGAGGCTGCAATACTTACAAATATTCTATAATGAGCTAAAACTTTTCATACATTGAGACAAATCATATCGATCCAAAATATATATTAAAACTTGGTCAGGACTAACCTAACCAAGATGTAGTCGTTTCAAGAATATATTCAAACTGAAATTATTTTAGGACTTTTTCCCAGCCACTGTCATCGATTATTGAATTACAGCATAACTTTTTTAAATATATAAAACATAAAAAACCAGCAATCTTTTCAACCTTACAAAGCCACAACAATCACTGAGTGATTTTAAACATCTTAGTAAATCCTGAATCATATAATTGTAATAGGTACAGTAATGTGATTGTGAACGTGGCTAAATATATAAATACAGTAACTACATACAACATCACACAACAGAATGAGCTACTAACTTAAAGTTAACTATATACAGCTAAATTATGCAAGAAAGTGGACTATTACTAATACTAAGTAAGTGGAATATAAGAAAAGCTTTTTGACAGTATTACAGTATTATTTGTCTGATGTTTTTATTAGATAGCAGTGATTGAGACTATAATGACACCTGGGAAAAACTTCTTTCTTAGAGGCAAATTCATGGTAATCCCAACTTTAGTTTTGATCCATGATTATTGTTGGTTGTCAATTGATTTAAACTATTTAATTAACAATGTCATACAACAACTAAAAATATCTTTCAGGATTACCACAATTTTAAATTATTTCCAAAAATAATTGAATAAACAAATGCTCTCTTCTGCTGATATATTTTTATGACACTTGAGCACTCTCTGCCTGACAGTTATTTTGTCACTCATATTGGAAGCATGACCTTCACTTAAAACTAACATTCTTCATAAACTGGCTTGTGTCTTCATAAACGTTGTATGAAGACAAACTCTTAGAGCCTGTGATGAATGTTTCACTACATTTAATCTTATTACATTTAATCCACTGCACATTATGAACAATATCTCTGGTAATTATCCTCTCATTTACAGTAAGATCATCTTTTTCTCTGTTTCACCTCCAAGCCTCTTCTGCCTTATGCAATATGCATCTCCCACTCCTGTCCATTACATCATCTCTAATCAGTCCAAATACTGTCAACATCTCCACCCTGTTCCTCTCTGTCCATCATGTTGCATGCTGTAATTACTTTATCTCCATTGGGGTTGGACCTTGGCCAGTCTTTACAGTAAATAAGGTTCATTCAACTTAAATGTGTCATTCCTGTCAGTTGTCTAATTTCAAATTAGTCAATTGTTTTCAGGGAAAAGTTCATGACACTTCAATTATTCTGATCCATACAAACTAGTAATGAAGAGGGTACCGTCTCGTCATCTGAACCCACTTTATCCCCACTAGGGTGGCGGGGGCCTAATCCAGCTACAATGGGCGAACATTTATAGACAAACAATCACTCTCACATTCACACCTATGGAGAATATTAGATGTACCAATTAACCTATCAGTGCATGTGTTTGGATGGTGGGAGGAAACTGGAGTACCTGGAGGAAACCCACGCAGACACGGGGAGAACATGCAAACTCCAAAGTCCGGTAGCTGAGGTCGCATGATCCCGACATGCAACAGACTGAATCAAAACACCACCATATTGGTAGGAAAGCACACCATTCAAATCACCGCCAGGCAGCTACTGTAGCTTGTCACTTCACCTTGTCCATTTTTTTTAAATATAATAAAGCAGGGAACAGCTGTTGTGGGAATAACAAAACAGTGGGAGTGGCCTCAACCGGAGGTCATTCAGTCTTTTGGAAATGATTAACCTGAAATACGGGCTACAAAGCAGTTTCCTGTTAAATGCCGTTTATCATGAATGTATAATGTAATGTTTTAATGTTTTGCTAAGGACAGAGCCATAAAGTAATTTTTTTTTTGACAATAGTACTATAAAAACTTAAGTGCTACATTTTCTTCTCTCTCTCACTTCGAATGAAGGTATGTATGTAATAGAATGTTTCAAGTTACGCACAGCAATCTATTTAATTTGTAATACTGAGACACTTGGGTGGGGATAAACATTAAAAACTTGTAGAATTGCATCACAGAGTATGTAAAAATGGTATGCTAATGTAATAATGGAAATTTTACATCATCAGAATGTGTTGTAGGTGGAGGCCTTTTATAAGCCCGTTGAGGGTTTCCTGCCTCTTCCTGGCAAAGATCTACTGTGGGACTCTTCTTATGACTTCTGTGATTGTATGCTTTAATATGCCGAAATAAATACAATTTTAAAAATTTTAAAAATTCACCGATTTTGTTTTGTCGTTATGCATTCAAACTGTGTTAATGTGGTAAATTATTTGTGTGTCACAGACAGAAAGTAATTAACATACACATTAGCTCATCGATTAGTTAATTACATTACGTTGCCCTGCTATCTGTGATGAGGAGATCTTTACCCTTCCAGTAACAACAACAACACTGTTTTTAGCTGATACACTTCAAAGCCGTACCTTTATCATCAATTCAGACTGCATACTTTCGTATATTTTAAGGCCCTTGTAACATCTCACAGACTGACTGGGAATAGGATGACAGAAAGTTGTATGCGTGGATACTGCAGGTCTGGGGCAGTGTCTGTTCCAACTGTCTCATTATGTGTGAAAATCACACCTGGGGCATTATAGGGGTCCTCAGCAAAGTTACAAAAACATGAGCTATAGTGTTTATGCTATTATACTGGAACATGATTTCCTGCTACACTACACAGCTCGTTGCGAGATGTGTACAAAACGTGATGTTAGGTTGAAGTGCCCAATTGGGACGAATGCTCCAACAGCGTGGAACTGGCTACGGACGCACATACAAGTTGGACATGTTTATAGCACTGTAACGTAACATAACACGCAAGTGGTCCAAAATATTAATATTGATTCCACCAGGATCAATAGTGAGAGCAGCACGCTGGAGAAAACTAAGACTGAAAAGCATGTGACTTGATAGCTCTGTGTACAGTAGCCTATGTAAAAAAAAATAAACTAATACACATGTAGGGGCGGACCTGAAAACCTCGGTGCCCCCCCCAAACACACACACACACACACACACACTCACACACTTTTGTGAACGCTGGTATGAGATAACTATAGAGTTCTTTGATCTGGAAATCATGCAAAGCTACTCTGTAAGTGCTCAAAACTCACATAATGATAGTTAAAACTGAGTAGAATACATCTCCTTTAAGGTAAACATTAATAGGCCTATGACCCCGCCCCCCTTGCACACATTTTACTTGATTTGCTTATCGCTTATCATTGAGACAACACATTTTGGTGACTGTGACCTTTGGCCTACATTCACCGAAATGTAATGAAATCGATTCTAGATCGCCTCACACCTTTCCTGAAAATTGTATGGAAATTGATCCAGTCCTTTTTGCGTGAAGCTGATCATAAACAGACAGACAAACAGACCAACAAACAAACAAAAACCGGTTAAAAAAATATTATAAATTAATATAAATAACAATAAATGAAATAGCTGTGAAACTAATCAAAGGTCAGCTATATCCACAAAATACTGCCATTTAACTAAATTGTTAAAATGTGCTTTCAATATGAAATCAGCTTAGTATCCACCATCTACTATAACAGACGCATATTTATTTATCTCAATCATAGATCACAATACTGCCCACAACAATTGCACCATAGATTGCAACATAACAGAACAGTGAATTGTATTTGTTACAATTATGATTACATTATTTTTTTCCCTTAATTATCCAATCTAAAATATATGGTTCAGATGATAGATTGGCCCAACAGTGACCTTGAGCAGAGAAACTCATTCACCTTCACAGTAGCCTACATGAACACAGCACACAATCAGTGCTCACAGCCATGACGGATATGACGATTTGCACACATGTACAATGAGACCACACACACACACACACACACACACACACACACACACACACACTCGTTTTCATGTCTCATGAGGACCAAGTTTGTAATCAAGTAGCCATTGGGTAGTGAGTGTAAATACATAGAATAAAATAAAAATAATGATAAAGATTTGAAAATGTTATTAAAATTAAAAAAATTCCAAATGAATTAATAAATTAATAAATAAATAATCATTCAAAAATAATAATAATTTAGAAATAAATAAATAAGTACAAATAATTACACTTTAAATAAATAAATAAGGGAGAAAAAAAAATAATAAAAAAAGAAATACATACAAATAAATCATTTTTAAAAAAGGAAACATCTTCAAACCTTTGAAAAATACATGTTTCATGTTTCCCTCATGCTTTATGGGGACTTCTGGAAAAAAACTAATGAATGTAATTAAAGGGCCACATCATTTGTACTGACCTGAATTTTGGTCCCCATGACATGTGTAAACATATCAATGTCCCCAGAAAGAAAGAAATACAAGCAAGCACACGCACGCAGGCACACACACACACACACACACACACACACACGATCTAGGCTACTCAAGGACAGTGAAGAGCATGAGCTGAGTTTAAGAGTAGGACTCATTTTTTACAGTCATGGAGTCACTGTAAAACACCATTGTAATAAAAATGTGTCACAAACAGCCACATGTTCTCTGCTCAATAAAGTCAATATATTTTCAAATATGGTCACACAGAGACATTCATACATACAAGCAAACCTGCTATGCACCAATTAACACAGGCTTGTGATGAGATGCATCTGTGTTTGGTGGTGTGTCAATCTCACTGCACTACACCTCTAGGTCCAATTACTATATTGCTGGTCTGAATCTGTGGCTGCTGTTGCTATGCCTCAGATCCACTGTTGCCAGGCTGTTACCCCATCGTATGAGGCAAAAGCATTGCCTTTTACGAACACAACCTTTGAATCAATACAGCCACAAGTCAATACAAAACTACACTTACAATAGAAATGACCCTCAAAACTGCACCAGTCACAAGTCCAATCAACTGACACTTTACACATGTCACACCCATTGAAGAACAACCATGACTTAAAAATTTAAAGGTCTCATTCCGCTGAAAACCACTTTTCCATGCTCCTTTTGGAATCTGATGGGTCAGTCCAAGTTACCAACGCATGCTGCGTTTGAAAATAGTGTGTCACCTCCACTGGCTGTATTTCCCATTCATAGGAAATAACACAGAGAAACAAGCGACTCACAAATAGCCTGTCCACATTACATTGTGTGGACATTGGCGACACCCGCTTGGGGTTATGCCCATCCACAGAATGCTGGTAACCCGTACCCCATTGCAGCGAATCTGAAGTAGCATTAGCATCTACAAGAGAAAATAGCACCACAGTAACTTGCTGCACCAACTTGAAAAAAAAAAATGGCGGCGCAAACTGGTTCATATGCTCTCTGTGGAAATAAAGCATCGGTTTTTTTCTGCAAGTTTTCAAAACAAGTGAAGGCACAAGACCTAGCTGGATGCTGGATCCATTCATTCTCTGAGTCAATCAAAGACACCTGATATACCGCAGTATTGGACGTGTATAAGGAAGTTCCAGTAAAATCATTTTTCTACCCTTTTGCATCTGGAGGCAACTCTGATATTAGAGAAAACATTTCTTCCAATGGAATCAATGTCCCCACTAAACTGAGTCTCTATACTAGGACTTTAGTGAGGCTGGGATCCACCAGGGCCCAGCTTTTCCACCACATAAGGACATCTGCATTTATAGGAAGAAAATGTTATTCCAGGTAATTCCACACCTCCACTTTTTTCAGTTACTCCCCATGATACAGCGATAAGTGTCTTTAGTCCAGGCAGCCAGACTCACTGATAACTCTGCACCAAAGTTAGCTGCACATGAAGCTGCCTTCAAATGAATGAGGTGTGCTGTGGTTAGCCATGCATGTGAAGTAAAGCCCAACCAATAGAGGATTTTTGGGCCCGATGCCAATACTGGTGGGTAAAAGACTGCCATTATCTGATATATCGGCCAATATCTGATCTACACATGATAAAATCATCTTATATTAGTTAATTGTGAACATGTGTGTTAACAGTTATCTTTGTTTATCTCACAAAGATAACTGACAACTTTCAAACCTTGTATAATATTCTGATATCAGACTAGTATGTGACTCCTGTAGAACCATGGGTTATAGATGTAGAAGTTTTAATGCAGGGAAGGAAAATGAAAAAGATGTGAGACTATACTTTATAAATATCAAAATAAAAATTGTTTGGTAAGTAATTCTTTAAAATATAAGTAAGACCTCCATTTCATGAGTCCAATTACAAAGTAAGATATATCACAAAAAAAGCAGGAAATTAACAGCCCATCCTTCTCTGATCCTCTCTCTTCCTCTGGCCGGCCAATTAATTGGTCGGGCTCGTATGCGAAGGCAGTGACACCTCAGACTCACAAGCACAAAGGTGAAGCATGAAGGCAGTGTGGGTAATTTGAAAACAAGAAAGGTTTACAAACGAATCAGACCTCATCATTCCCTTAAAAGTTCAAAACACTTGACTCATCCACGAATGTCACCTCTCATGTCATTCCACTGCTGGTAACGGTTAACAGCATTGTACATTTCAAATAGTAATTCATTAGACTACCCATTACTGAAAAACAATAACAGTGTCAGTAATGCCATTATTTTTAACCCCGTTATTCCCAACATTGTTCACTTTGGACTAGGGTTGGGACTCGTTTGAATTATAACGATTGCGGGTCCAAAATGTTCCGGTTCCTATAACGGTTCCAAATATATACTTTTTCTTTTTTTTACTTTTTAAAATGTATTTATTTACTTATTTTACACCATTCTATATTATATTACAAGTACATTAACACAGATTAATATATATTATTATTCCACATTTTACAAAAAACTGAGGTACCAGATAGGTAGTTTTTATGTCAACACACTGCACTGTAACTGCACAACGTGCAGATTAGCATAAGAACCTCAGTTTCTTAAGTATTATTTTTATTATTGTTGTTGTTTATTATTATTATTATTATTATTATTATTATTTTATTTTATTTTAAAGTCAATTAAACATACGTTTGTTGATATTTAACATAACCTTACTCATAAATAGTCAGATGAACGTGGCATCATTATTCATTAGTGTTCCAACTCTCACAGATGTTCAGTACAACAACATGCCTAGCTGCCTAGTCACTTTGACATTTGAATCTCTGTGGATTATAGTATATTCTTTATATAATATAGTACTAGTTTGAACAGAGGGAAGTAGCTATAGACTCATCATCCCCTCTCTCTCTCTTGAGGCGGACATCCTCAAACTCTCTGTTTGTGCAGAACTAACGCAGGCTGGTGGACATCGCTAAGGTTTTTCCACCATATTTAGTAGCAGAATTTTCTGGAACATTGAATGTTTTCTCTGTGTGTGACGATTTAAAATGTGTGTGTGTGTGTGTGTGTGTGTGTGTGTGTGTGTGTGCAAAGCAATTGTTTTCCTTTCTTGGTGACTGACTTCAACTGGTGAATGAGGCTCAGTTATCAGTCAAGACTTTTATAAATTTCACCCTCCCTAATACTGATTCAGTATCCTCCCTTCCTGTGGGTCACAGCGAGCTGCAACAAAAATATGAAAGATACGGAACATGGTAGTGGACACACTGAGCCATCACATAATTCATTTTCAGCAGCTGACAGTAGAAACAGCAATGCAACAAGCACCTTTTTTTCTTCTACAGACACATGGACAGAGTGGGCGTAAAAAATTTAAGACTTTGTTTAATTTTATATTTACTTTGTTTATCCCTTAGTACATTCTTAGTTATATTTCGATTTGTGATGTTAAATGACATACATTCTGCACTGTAAATTGTTTTTGAAAATAATGTAATAAAGTTCAGCTTTTTTATTGTTGTTGATTAATCGTGATTAATAATTGTGATTTCAATTTTGATCCAAATAATCATGATTATCACTTTTTCCACAATCGTGCAGCCCTATTCTGTAACATCCTTCACATCTTTCTCTGTCTTAGATCTACAAGGGGAGTCTGTACATGTTTGTTGCACTGTAGAATGTCTAGATATTACTAACAGCCCATGACCCAAAAAGTCTCCATCAAAATGCCAACAAACCCAGAACTTTCTCTCAAAGTTCCACTATGGCAGCACATTATGTGTCGACTCTGAGTAGCTACCAAGTTTTCATCTGACAAGGCTGCTCAAAATCTATGTGCACATGACAGGCTACAGAAAACTGACAATGGCAGCCCACTACATTAGTCCTGAGTGTGGAATGAAAAGTACAGTTGAAACTTGTCAATTAAGGGGTAAAAGATAGGAATTACTTTGATGGACATTTTTTAAATATCACTTTTGAAGGTGCAATTAATCTGACAAATCTTCGTGTAGCTTTACTAACAATACAGTACTCCCGCCTATGGCTTCTACCCCATTACCTCCCTCAATTCCACCATGAGGGACATTCTATACAATACAATACAGATTACATGAAAGATAATATCAATTACCTATAGCTGGACAAGCTGACTCAAACACTGGCATGAACACAGTGTAGTACCCTGCATTTGCATTCAGCTCTGTGCAGTGTTTAATACGCTACCACATGGTAGATGTTCTGTAGCATTTCTGATGGGTGCTTCGGGCATCCAATGACATGGTCATATAATATATAGCTGCACTGCATGGAAGGTTGTGGAATTACCTTCTTCAGATAAGCAAAACAAAGCAAAATGTATTCACTCTGCATTTCAAAGGGAACAGAAACAATAAGTAAGGTGTGCAGCAAAATGTGCAAAGTGCAGGCATCTGCAGAGATGAACTAACCTGTTATCAATGGTGTTAAGATAGGTATTGACAGCAGCCTGGACCAGTCACACTGGGGTCCTCTCCCAGACACCAGATCAATAGGTCCTTAACAAGCTCCCCTTAACAACCAGTTGACTGAGAAAAGGCAGATTCTGAGTGTGGTGGAGTCCCCCCCCCAACCTAGAGGCCAAATCAGACCTGGGCCTGGTGGTTACCAACCCCACTCAAAGTAAAAAAAAAAAAAAGTCAGTACAGTGACTGAGTCTTTGATCTTAGATGTTAGATACTTTGCATACAGGTTAAAAAAGCAAGTATGTAGGAGTTGCCATTAGAAATACAAAATTGGCTTAAGACATTAGGCTGTTTTGGACAATATCATTATTTAAACTTGACAAAAATACTGTAAAGGTGTCTACAAAGTGTTACATTTAAATTTGACATTTACAAGATTCTGGTTTGGAGACCATTCTTTAAACTGACCAGAATTCAATCACTAGTCCTCTGTTACTGTCCTTCACTATGGTTCTGTTAACCTAAATAAAATCTAAGGAATTATATGGAACATTTTAAAAAGTGGTATAAATTAATATGAATCCAAACTTTAAATACTGTCATCAAAAACTGAGCATGGTTAATCTATATATTTAATACATAATAATAATAATAATAGTAAATTATATTTGCAGACACTGGGTCCCATCCCTAACAAAAGAGAAAAAAGGTAGAAGAGAAATTAGAGTGTATTGTGTAGTTTACGCACAAAAAAAAATGAGGCAGTGAAAGTGAAGTGAATTTTGACAGATGAGACAAAATAATATGAAATCATTTCAGAGAAAGACTAAACAATGCTGTGAAAGGAAAAGACATGATTGTTCTCATTTTTCAAACTTAATTATCTCTATTTATTATAGCATAAAATATCTTTCTCAGCTTCCTGCTGAGAAAGGCAATGGCAATCTTTTACCAAGATGATGCTTTGCATTTGTTTCCTTTTCATCACCCCCTCAGAAAAATGACAAGAGCAAGCGCCCTGGCATATTTTGTCACCCTAAGTATGGTCATCAGTGCAAGAAAGTGTCATCCCTAATTTTCCACAGCACTCCTCTCTGCAACCCATTCTCTGCTGCCTTCTCACTCTGGTGCTCTAAAGGGGTTTGTTTCAGCTCAGGCTGGCAGCGGGTCTGGCACACAAACAAATCACAGATGAAACAGCAGTGTGAACACACTCCTCTGTTGTCCTAATGGCAACATTCTGTTGGAGGGGTTGATTGAATTAGCTTAGTGCTGATTGCTCGGCACATTGTTTAATGCTGCCTGCCTCAGTGCGTTGTGGCGTGGAGTCCCGCTGCTGAATCCCAATGAGACAACATCCATGCAAACAAAAACATGTACTACTGTAAGAGGTGTAGTGTGACCCTGTTGGTGCTGCTCGATTTCTGGTATCAAAAAAAGTTCTTGTGTATACTTGAATGACAATAAATGTCTCGAAATCTAACTACATTTTAGAGGCTGTATTGTCAGCTTGTGATTTACCTTCCATTTAATTTCATAGATGTAGGAAGATGCCATTAGTCAGTTTGAGAGATGTTTTAGCACTGTCTTTTGGAACACAAACTATTAGACACTCATGCAGATGAATGTTCAATGTTTCCACTACATTCATTTACAATAATAGTGGCGTCCCACCGCTACTAATTCCCCCACGCCACTTCTTCAAATTTCTATACGTTTTATGTTTGCTGCAAATACACCACCACATCGAGTATGTGAGAACTAAAGGAGCCTAAACTGCAGATAAGTATCTTGAGTCATATACCCTTTAGGGGGTCTGTGCTGTGTGTGTGTGTGTGTGTGTGTGTGTGTGTGTCTGTGTGTGGGGTGGGGGTTAGCAAGAGTGGAAGTGACAGATCAGTTGATCAGACAGTCAGAGGAGGAGTGTATCTTTGTGATTCATGCAACTTTGGAGAAAAGGTAGACTTATTACAATGGTTTGAGATAACTCATCATTTTTAAAAGTTAAATAGATATTCACCAGCTAACATTACATAACATAACAGCTTAACTTAATTGTGCGCAGTGCCAACTAAGCTAATTTATAATAAAGCATTAAGTTAATATCTACACAAGATAATGCTGACTCTATTTTCAGATAAGTTTATGGACTATTTCTCAAAAAGAGATCAAAACATTGATGAGGATGAGCCTAGACAGGTATCATTAACCTTTTACTAAGTCATAGATTGTCATAGCTTATGTTCACATTAGTAATTAAACGGGAGTGCAATGTTTTATGTAATCGTATAAGACAAGTAACGTTAGTCAGGGAGGAGCAGTGGAAGAAAGTGAAGGAGAGGAGAGTGGAAGGAGCAGGTGAGGAAGGTGAAGGAAGAAGAGGTGGAAAGGGAAAACAGGCTGTCAGGCTGGGACCATAAATGTGTGGGAAAAATTACTTTACATAAAATAGCTACATGCCAATATTTCTTTTAGATAAAAAAAAAATCAATGTTACTCTGTCCCTAGAGGAATGTTTTGGATATTGCTCAGTATCAATGGCTCAAGCCTGGCAGAATTTTATTACCAAAGAGCCTTAGAACCGTTCGCCAAAAACCCTTGAAAGATCTGGTGTTCTCAGGCTGGGTGCAAACTTTGCCACTGAGATATTATTATTATTATCATTATTATTATTATTATCATTATTATTATTATTATTATTATTATTATTATTATTATTATTATTATTATTATTATTATTATTGTTATTATTATTATTATTATTATTATTATTATTATCATTATCATTATTATTATTATTATTATTATTATTATTATTATTATTATTATCATCAACATTTACTTTGAATTATTTGTTTGTTTTCATTATACCATTTCGTTATTAAAAGTCTAATAAGAAATCTGCAATGAACAGTCATTTGTTTACGCCACCACGACTCCTCAGCACACCTGTCTCCGCTGCAGAAAAAAATCCTAGAGGAAACACTGATGTTACTGACAGATTTCACAGATGTTAACAACTTACCATCATGAGACCTTTTTAATACCATTATAATTGCAACTGAAGACCAATGTCACACCCATGCTGAGAAAAAAACAGACTTGCACTCACAAGGTTTCAATGAAATACTGATACTAATGAAATGTTTATGTTGAATTACATGACAGCAGATCTTATCAACGTTGGTCTACTGTGTTAAAACTATAACATTCAAAAGAAGATTAATTTGTTTTTGAGTAAGCTGCATTGCTCAGGGATAGAAGTATGGTTTTATGGTATATTCTGTGGCAAAGGGTGTTGAAACACATCCTATGCCGAAGGAGATATTTAAGAGGATGCATTGAGCTCCTAACAAAAACCGGATAGGTCTAAAAACAAAATCCAATTTGTTATGTTATGAAAAACGGCTGAAAAACACTCTGCAATGACTGCATAAATGTTTATAGCTGTGGAGTTAAAATGTCACATACTTACACTTCCAAAAGAAATGCAGAAACATTATCCCTCCAAATTCATGTTTCATCCCACCGAACAAAAGCAGTCCATCAGTAGAGAGATAGTGTGTCACATTATACTTTTAGTCCCTGAGTGTTCACAGCGACTGCAGTAAGAACTTGCCGTTGACAAATTGCAGCTCAAACACAAAAGTACCACTGTGCATGTCACAATAGTCCAGCACTCCTTGGAGACAATAAAGCTTTTAGTTTGGAGTCAGCATTTTAAGAGGTTGTTCAGAGCTTTTAAGTGTGTCCACAGTGAGTGTGTGTAGACGGGGTACTTCCCAGAATGCCCTTTCCTTTCTCTTTCCTCTTTCATTGAGCAAGGGAATGGGAACAGACGGGAAAGAAAACACACTGGAACAACATTACCGCTCTGCCTCGTGCTTCCTGTTTGCCCCCTGTGTCATTTCCTGTTTGAAGTGTGCAGATTTTTTGACCAATTGGACTCCAGCCAGTACTTTTATGGCCTTTAGGACTGGTTACATTTTGTGCAATGAAAGGTCTGCTTTGATCAAAGTTTTCCTCTTTAAAATCTTTAAAATTCAAATTACTCATGTTTGCTTGTTGTTCATTATTTCAAAGTACAAAAACACCTACACACACACACACACACACACACACATAAAACAAAACAAGAAATAACTTCCATAAACAACCGTAAATTTACACAACATGAAATTAAATGCTTCACATTTATCAGAACAGATTTTGACCACAAATACTGTCACGTTCTCACAGTTTGGTTGATCATTGTGTGTTTAGTCAAGTTTGACTGACTGTGGTAAAGTTTAATTTGTTGCATTTTTGCATGTGGTTGTTTGGGTTTGTAGTGCCCATTAAAGAACAACCACATTTCATATGCCTGTAAACTAAAGTCATATGTATCATGAGCAGAAAACACACTTGGTTAGAGAGCAGCCATAATGGGAACTGTTGTGGTCTTCTTTCAAAACTAACCATTTGTACTTTTTTAAAAAAATAAAATACTATGATTCGGTTTCTCCACATTATAATTTCACTCCAGATACTTTTGTCTTTTCAGTGCATCTCCAGTCTGTCTGCTTCTGTGAATTGTACACATTTTTCTTCATCCAAGCAAAGAAAATAGTGCATACCAAACAGATAGATTTTTTTTTTAGTCGACAATAACCCTTTTCATTGGACTTCACAATTTAGAATAAATGTCGTTAATCTCGGTCTGATAAAATATGAGTTAATGTCAGGCTAACATGAGAGAAAGCTCAGAGCGCACATGGGATTTGTCAACAGTAGAAAGAGGACAAACATAATATTAAAAAGAATAATTCTAATGAATTTTACATGTTAAACATCTCCAGATAAAGAGAAATAATAGAAAAGTAAATGTTCCAGCACTTAATATCTACTCCAAACATAGCCAAAAGTTAGCATATCACTAAACCAATAAATCAGTCCAAGCCCATATTAAGCTCAAGGCCTCCCTCAGACATAACCTCTCCCAGGACCTTCAACAGTGAGCAGCCATGATGTTTACCACAAAGGTGGGCCAATGAAAAGCGTCTCTGCATAACACAATGTGTGAATGTGTGTGTGCTGTGTTGTGCTGTTTACAAGGCGACAGTAAAATAAACAGCTGGTAAAGCAGCAGACAGGCGAGGCTTGGCAGAAGAAAAGCAGGGGGTTTGATGTGCGCAGAAGCCAACAGTCTAGATCTATGGCGACACAGTCCCACTGACTGCTGCAGTAGTGTGGGGGTCTTCTACACAAGCCTCCATGCACTCACACAAACACGTCCGTTCATACATCACACAGTCGATCAGGTGTATCCCACTTGACATTGGTCGATGGGGTGTGTGTCGTTTATCATGGGTTGACAGACAGCGAGATGATTGTCACAGAGTGAGTCTGTGTGTGTATGTGGTCATGCGTTTAGTGTAATATTCATTATGGAATTCTGAGGTTGTGACCGAGACTTCTTGAGGCCATGCTAATAATGTATTCTGCTGACCATTAACATGTAATAATAATGTAGTCTATCCTGTCAGGTTTATCTGTTTATGTCACAACTTGTGCTGCATCCTATTGTGGATTCTGTGTAGAAAAGGTTGACAAAATACTCTGTCATAAGTTAAATAAAACGGTCTTGGATTCACTTGATAATACATTGTCACATGCTGCAAACAGGACAGTTTTTCTGAGCCTGTCAAAACTTGAATTTCAGGAGAGTGATACCACAAACATACAGTATGATGATCTTATAGACCATGATTCATTATTGTAGATGCAATATTTTCAGTGTGGGCTCAACCCTAAATAGTTATTACTATCGATTTTTACTCATTTGAATACAGGTTTTCATACATTCAGTAAAATATATCTGATAATACTTTGTTTTGATTTTGAATGCAAATGTTTAAATTAGAGGGAAGCATTCGCATAGTTTGATATTAGCTTGTCGAGTTAAATGCTTTAATATTTCTTCCACTACTGCTGTTGACTGGATATAATAGCAAAATAGCAACTCACCCTGAAATGTGTGTGGAAAACAAACTGAATGTCTGTGATTTATGCTTTTATAAGACACGCATGCAAAATAGCAGTTTTCTTTATTGTATCAAATCCAAACTGTCTGAAGTCTAGACATTACATATTGATGGATGAAAAGTATTGACGTTTGTGGGCCCTCCACCTCAAAGTGCATCTTGTCTCAGTTCACCATGGCAACGACATACTGATGGGCCATAAAAAGATGTTGATGAAGCTCTGCTGTGCTAGAGAAAGAGGAATATTAGTGTGTTCGTATCAAAACTTTGTGGTCTAATTTTTATGATCCTGAAAATAATTCTAATGACGATTCTTATAATTCTAAGAAACATTTTAGTATCAATCTTAAATCAGTCTAGTTCTAAAACCGCACAGTAAAAAAAGTCAATATTTCAGTCAAGCTATTTTAACCTAGGTAGAGTATTTACAGCTCTGTCGAGCGTAAACCAGCTCTAACAGTAGAGTTAAAAGTTCATGTAAAGTTCTGCACATATGCAATGTTAAGTTCAACTCTACAGAAAGATGATTAGTGCCAGTCTGCTGCATTGCATTGTGGGTATTGGACATTTTACTCATTGTGTTCCATTTTATGTGTAGAGGTTCAAGAGGGGGTTTGTGTTAATGTTTATTCACATTATTATGTCTGTTTTTCAAAGGTTATTTAGGTTATTTTGTCTGCTTTTCAATGTTTATTTAAGTTATTATGTCTGTTTTTAATGTTTATTTAGGTTATTACGTCCGTTTTTCAGTGATGGTTGGCCTTTTTATGTTTTTTTTTATTATTCCTTTTTAAGTTAATGATTTAAACCTGTAGGAGAACAATTCCCTGTGTGACTGTTGCTTTTGTAGCTATGATTGATTTCATTGCAGGTGGGAAGAAAAGTTATTTCGGGGGTGATCGACACGCATAGAGTGAAATGTTGTCCTCCACGACTACCATTAGAGACCCCTGCAATTCCCCAAGGTTTCAAAACTGACATAGGGTGCAAACTGATACACAAAATAACACCGCAAAGAAATAAATATTAAGATAGTTATTGTAAAACTATATCTGGATCATAAATAGGTCTATTCAGTGTATTATATCATATTACTCTTGACAGTGTGAAAACAGTATTCATTATTTTCATCAACATTTTCATCAGTGTTAAATATTAGATATTTTGTTGTTAATTTTGACACTGAATTGAGTAGAATTAATTTGATACTAGCCACCAAGTATTTTTTACTCTAATTTTGAGTGGGACCAAATGCTATCCGAGTTAAAATCATCTTAAAAATCACTTAAAACAAGTTTCATTAATGCTCACTGTTTTACTGTGTGAGTCACAGTATTTATACAATTCCTTGTTTAGTCAGTTTGCATTTTAATATTTATCAGGTTTGTCAATTCAGTAGTTGCAGTGATTCAAATGATATTATAATATATGACGGTTGTCTGCAACTTTATTTACAGAGCACACACTCCATGCTTGTTTTCCTTGTCCTTGGGCAGCTGGCCAAAAGACTATGTACTTCCCTATCATTTTGCATGGAATATTAAAGGGCATATACAATACATGCTTACACCAAACATCTGCAAATCCCAAGGGTCACTTTGAACTCTATAATGTAGAGCAGCAGTGATACATTCAGGTACAACAGCGAATATAGCAACTCTGAGAAAGAGAGAGACTCTACAATCCTTGTTCAACAGCAAAAGTAGTGAAAAGTAGAAAAGTGTTCTTCCACACTCCACTTGTCAATTGATCCAGTCAATTCCAAGAACATTGCTTAAACTCTGCAACTGCAGACCCACACCAACATACTAACCCTTGTGAAAGGACTCGCATCATTACCTACATCTACAAATGTATAGAGCTAGGATGCAAAATGGTGGCAAAATTCTGATTTGTGTTCAACATTCGCAAATGTTACCTCACTCCTACTGTGGAAAGTCAAAAATGCTATGGCTAGGTTGGCTAAATGAGCTATATGTAGTAGTCCTATTATTAAAAAAACTGACCTTAATTTTCATTACATTGTTTGGAATTAATAATACTGATATATTACAAAGATAAGAACTGTAATTTATCACAGCCACCAGCAACAGTCACTGCAAGTGTATGTGACCACTAGAGGGGGCAGCGAGTCACTCCAGTCACTCCCAGTGTATTGAAAGCTAATGCCAAAGGATGGAGGATGACAACCACTATGACAGGAGTCAAATTGAGAGATACAGAAAGACTGACCTTGTTTTCATTGGACATAGCTATGAAGTACAAAATACAATTTGATGCTGAAATAACAGTATTTTTGTGCACTGGTGAGTCTTATTAAGTTGACTATTTTTGAAGATGGTTGACGTCTAAACTAACAGCTTTGACTTAGTTTGGACTATTTCAAATCAAATTATTCTGTCAGAAATTGTAAAAAAAAACAAGTGAAAAAGTAAGCTGAGTTTACTAATACCCCCACCTGGTCATACAACAGTTTGCCCCTTCTGGTTACTGATACCCTGCCTACCCACAGATTCATTTTGAGTGTTAACTTTCAATCTCATTAAAAACTCCCTAAAAAAAAAAAAAAAAAAGCCAAAAATTGAGAGAAGGGCACATGTCAAGAACATGAGAGTGAAATGTGAAAAGAATTGAGTGAACAGTGTCTGAGAAATCGGCTGGACAATAATCTCCAATTACTGATATAACTATATACAATTGCCTCTGGGGTGGGTGGGGTTTTAAACAAAATACACAGAAAATGTCACAGCTGGTCCTGTCATGAAGAATTTTAAATACAGAGAAATGCCATAAAAAGCTTTGTCCTAACCTTAAAAACTGTCTTAAAACTCAGGTTATGGGACGCCCCGGATTACAGGCTGGTAAATTCCTATGTTGTAAAAGAGCCAAAAGTTCACACCTGCCACAGTACCGTGAGATCACTATTAAAGAGTCTCTTTTCCAGGAAGTGAAACAGTGGCATTCAAGTAACCCAGGTATTCTCTTTAATTTTAATTATATTGCACAATAACTTAAACAAAGTGAACCATATTGTGAGAAAACATCAACCAAACCAAAAGGAGATGAATGATTTTTTTGTTGTTGTTTAATTATTTAAATAAAAGGTCAGTGTTCCGTGCAGGTGAAGAAGTATTCATGTTTGTGATCTGTGACAGTGTGTACTGGTTATTAAGTAATACTTGACTCATTACTGGTTGGCTTCAGTGTGTTAACAGGCTCATGCCCTGAGGACACAGTGTGTGGATCCATTTCCTCCAACCCTACCCTTTACAGGGAGATGTAATCATATTCCAACAAGCCTTCCTTCCTGTGACCAACCCCCGCCATTCCTATAATTCAACACACACAAACATTGATGTCACCACAAACGTGACATCTGAGCATCACTCACCACTGCAGGACAAAATGTGGGGAGGTGGGTGAGGAAAGGCTGAGGAACTGCATTCCATATTTCAAACACAATACACACTACAGTAAGAAACCTCTAATCAACTGGCAGGATAGAGCGGATCGAGATAAATGAATGAAGAGGGAAAAAAATAAACTAGAAAACATATAACCCATAAAAGAAAAGCAGGAGAACAGAATAGAGATTACATCAACTGTACTGTATATAACTTCAATTGGTTTGAAAATAATCTTCAGAATTCAGAGGCAAGGCTGATAGAAGTGATTTATCATGCAAAAATGTGCCAATGGATAATCGAAATAATTTGTCTTAAATGGCTGTGACACTTAACAATGTTGTTGTTGTTGTTGTTGTATGTGTACGGATTAAGATGCCACTAAGATGCTGTAAAGTTTGAACGCATACTTGTATTTATACAAGTAATTGTATATATTGTATAATTTTTCCATTCATATTGTGATGGATAGGGCCAGTGGGCAAGCGCCTGGTGGCTGGGCTTTTACCCATGAGGCCCGACCCGGGTCCAGCCTTAATCGGAGACATAGGATCGTGGTCTCATGGGCTCACCGCCTACGAGGGGAGGCAGAAGGGTCCGGTGCTTTGTGGATTGGACAGTAGACCAAGGCAGGGGAATAAAAAAATAAAAAGAAATAAGGGCTTCCTAGTTCTGGCCCTTTCTTATGTTCGTAGTGTCAGATTCATAACCAAATATATTTCCTTCATCAACTATTTATCACATTAAATCAGAGACCTACCCCGCATTCTAAATATTTTTTCACAATACTGACTCTTTGCACAATATAGCATCTGGTTACAGTTGTACCTCAGGTATGTGCCTGGGCATTTCCGGTTGAATACTTCAGTGTTTTGATAGCACTCTAGTGTTTGACAGCTGTTCAAAGATGACAACTTTTTAGTCGAAATGTCTGCAGGACCTCCCGAAATTGCCTATTAAGGACATCCACCGACTCGTTCAGATGGGAGACAATGCTTCCACTGTGGTGATACTGCAGTACAAGCTAATAACATCTTCTTTTATTCTCTCTGTTCTGTTGTGAATGTCTTTCATTTCATTCACTTCTGCTTTGGTGGTGTGTGAAATCCCCACACTGCGCCTATGAAGCATCACAAAAAACAATTTGAAATGTGGGTAGGGGGGAGAGAGAGGTTGGAGTAACAGCTACACTAAGAGGCATTCAGGGAGTACATATCACAGATTTCATGACTGTTTTGGTACTAAAGTGAAAATGTAGTCTTTATTAAGTCTTGTTAATGTCACACTAAAGAGTCTGTTAACCTTCTCTACTATGGGTCCTGCTTTCTTCCCTTTCAGCAACAGATCTTCAATGCAGCTCTAACAGAATAGCATAAATAAAAGCAGCATGACATGTGTGAAAATATCCAGACTAATCTTTATCCTAAACCTCCTTCCATGTTCAAATTCGTAGCATTTTCAGGAGGTGAGGCAGATGAAGCAAATAAACCAGTCCGACTGGTGCGACAACAACAAAACCGAAACGGCCCTCTTTCCTCAGGTGTTTTCAGAGCAAACCAATACTAGTGTTTCTAGTAATTAGCATTGAGTCATTCTGTGGCCAGAGAGGCTCCGACTATCTGGGACATGTGTGAAGTAAGACGACACATTTCACACCAGCACACAAGGAGATGACGTGTCATCATCACTTCAGGGCTGACTTGAGGATTTAACATAAAAAAGAACAACTATCTCTAGCTACCATCAGAAACTAAGGCTCCGTCCACACAGCAATGCAATGAGGTCTTGCTTCGTACCAGATAGAAAATATATTGCGTCCACACAGAACGGGTCAGTAACGTATCACATAAACATGGCAATGACATGTGTGCTGATAACGATGCAATACACATGCCACACCTTTAGGTGCGCTGTAAGACAGTCCCACTGGATACACCAGAACAATAGAAGAGGTAAAGTGCATGCGTACATACTGGCTTATACTGGCATGAAATGCACCCTAGAAATAAACAACAACAAGGTGTGTGTAGGCGTCTCTGCTGCTCGTCTTGTTGCTCGTCATCAGTAGATTTTCCTTCAATGACACCAGTAAACTTAGCAGTGACTGCAGCTCAACTCCTACCACTACTCTGGTGTCCGCCATGATGGTCTCGGTCTTGTTTACAATTAATGTCACATGTGCAGTTGCTATTTGTGCTGGTCATGTGGTTATGATGTAGATGATAGCCATTTTATTCTGTTTGACTCGTCCACGCCGCAATGCAACAACACCATTGCCAGATCTTTCCACTCTGGAACCCATTCTCAGAAGATATAATTTTGGGGCACCTAAAAGGCTGATGCTATGGGGATGTGAGGTTGAAACGATAACGAACTGTATCCGATTCACTCGAAAACTTTGCTGTGTGGACGGGGCCTAAGTGTTAAACAAGCAAACAGCTTAACCAGAAAGTAACTGCATTCCTCCCCAACAGACTGCAGTACCTGTATTACTAAGAGAAAAACACTGCATTGGCACAGTGGGAGCATTCCTATAATGTTATGAGAGTGTTGGAACTTTTGTGCATTTTGGTTGAATAGAAACATCTGTTGTGCAGTGTTACAGATTTCCTACAATCTAATACCAGTTCAGCTCCCTTCAACAGGCTATTTTATATGCATATTTACATAATATCTAACATTAGGAAGGAATTGTTGATTACAGTGTTAATCAGTTTAATCCTCTGACACATTTTCATATCTACTGAAAAATGTATGGACTGTAAGTTGGCCCATTTTTCCATAAATAAGCCAATATGTGGGTTTTTTTCCTGATTGTTTATAAGTTTCACCAACCTTTGATGCAATGATTGCTATTGCATCCATACTGTCCATATGGGATAGTTTATATGATAATTGTCTTAAAGCATTACTGTGTTTCTAGTTTGTAGTCTGGTCTCAAACACTGTCTCTCCATCAACACTCTCAGTTTGTCAGGTCAAAAGAAGTACATTATCAGTCCCTGAATCATTCACTAGTACGGTCATTAATTCTATGCTTTCCAGTTGAATGTGCCAATCTAATTCAGAAAAACAACACATGGTAATATATAACTGATTTGGCCAGCCTGTATTTCATTTGACAGCATTTGAGGAAAGGGGGTACTCCAAGTTGGTACCAATAGTTGGTATGCAGATACATCACTTCCTCCCTAGGCCACACTCCTCTTAAGTCAGACTGAGTGCCAAAACACTCGCGCAACACAATGGAGCTTAGCAGTAAACACAGTGAGACTAGGAAAATGTGGAATATGAAATTCAATTAAGTCTCATGGATTCATATTGATATCGAAGAACAAGTGGTCCACCAACATCGACGTGTGGCCTGAAATCGTATATTCTGACATCAAGGGGCAATGAAACATGGATTTGTGGCTCTACCTACTTCCCTTTTCTTTGGCCTTTGGTGCCTGTAAAACAATAGATTCACCTCTCTTTCAAATCTGTTCATACAACCAAATATTGAAATATTGAATACCTTTCTTTCTTATGGACTTGTTGTTGCAAATCACAGACCTCCCTCCTCACAGACCGAGTAGTTACAACCCATATGTCAGTGCTGCCCTCTGCAATTTAATTCACTACTCTTTGTTATTTAAGGTCTGCACTCACTAATAGGTTCCTAGAACCACAAAGGTCAACTGATGTGGTTGAAGCTGTGACGCAGGTAATCTGAGTGTCTAGAAACTAACTCTGTCTATGCTTTTGAGGCTGAATATAGAAAGTCTGTGTTTGTTTTGAATTGCTTCCAGGTGTGAATTTGTGAGACTATATGAATGTAAACCAGGTTACTGCTGGAAAAAGATTCTGCATGCTCAGCTGACTTTTAATATACACTGCAGGTCTGGATGTATGAACCTCTGTGGCTAAGCTAACCATGCTAGAGTCCAGCAGATGGAGGCCAGATGAGGCTTTGAAGGGAAGACAATTATCCTGTACCACACCCAGACACGGTGTGCCCAGCACGCCACCCAATGACATTAGTCTTCCTCTGACAGAGAGATACAAAGGCGTGTGTGTGTGTGTGCGTGTGTGTTGAATAAGAGAAGGACAGGTGAACATATTGAAGTCATCCCTCTCGGCCTGCACACTCATCTCACCTCAGAATAGTCTTTCTATGAGTGGTTTAGGGGTCATTAAGTTTAACTACAAGGCTTTTTTGGGGTGAGTAATAATGTTGAAACAGTAGGAAAGCAATTTTATGGTGAGTTTAATCTAATTTTGGAAACACACAGGGAATAAGGAAGGAAAAATATGCATAAAACACACATTTTTCTGCATGTGTGATGTTTTTCAAGTGGTTTTATAAGATGAGTTCTTCATGCCTTTTAAATTTTTATTTTATATAATATTAAATGTTTTATACACATATGAATGTTGTGGGTTTTTTCCCCATCTACTTGTCTTTTAACTTAGGTTAAGCTATTATGAGTATCTTGAAAAGTGCTAGACATACTGTCTATAATGCATTATTATTACAAAACTGACATTTCAAAAGACTTAATGTGTTAGTGATGACGGAATTATATTTAATAAATATGAATCCAAGGCCATCTGCTGTTCTTAAAAATGGATGTCTTGATACCGGCTTGATAGATATATGGTGACACATAAATCCAAAAGTGAGAGATTATACGTTTAATTCACACCCTCATAACTCATATTCCAGATTAGACTATTTCTAATAACCTTTTACACTCTGTCCAGACCTGTAGTATAGACTCCATTGTTTTATCAGACCATGCTCCAGTGCAATTGAACATTAATCCATTGTTGCATATCCCTAGAACCCGCATTTGGAGATTTAATACATCTTTTTTGAATAGTGACTCTTTTTGTACCTCTGTTCGGAATAACCTGTCGCAATATTGGTTTGATAACAAAAACTCTCCCCTGTCATCTGCTACAATCTGGGATGCAACTGAAGCCAATTAGGGAAATCTGTTGCTACGCATTTCGGTGTCCCCCCTAATATGCCGATACAGTCTCCTTTTCAAGTGTCCCGGAAGGGTTTCAAATATTTGAGTATTTTTAATCATTCCTGATCTAAATAATCAATTACTCACCACTAATTCTAAAACTTAAAAACAATATTAATAAAATGGGTCCCCCTCCCAACCTCTCTTCCTGGGAGAATAAATACTATAAAAATTAATATTCTTCCACGATTTAATTATTTATTTCAAATCCTCCCATGCTATTTGTCCCCTGCCTTTTTTAAATCTCTGTATTTCCATAGATCTCACTACATTTGGAAAAACAAACAGTCATGTTCTCTTTGCTTACCAAGCCAAAGGATCTTGGAGGTCCGTCACCGCCCAATCTACTATTATATTATTGGTCAGCACAACTTAAAATAATGTCAAATTGGTTTATGGATAGGAAGGATTTGCTACGGTTGGGATTAGAATCATTATTTTGTTATCCTAGAAAGCTCAATTCCCTTCCTTTTATGAATCATATAGATCAGTTAAATAATCTCAAGAACAACACAATTATTTATAACACATTATTGGCCTGGCAAGATGTGAGGAAATACTTAAATATTACCCCTGCCATCTCTCTCCATTCTCTACTGGCCTTGAATCCAGATTTACCAAAACAGATTAAGAACAGATTAGGAATATTGGTTTGATGGAGTGGACATCTAAAGACTTATCTAATTTTAAACACCTGCTGGTTTCAGATTCACTTAAGTCATTTGAACAAATTAGGGCTGATTTTGACATTTCTCAAATAGACTTTTATAAGTATCTTCAGATGCATCATTTTGTAGGGTTCCCTTTGAGGTCAGGCAAGATCCATATGAAACTGTCAGAGGTGGAGCTCAGACAAAATCTCCTAGAGGACTGATTTCTAAGATTTATACTTCACTACTTTACTCCAACTTCTCAGGCTCTGACTCTTTGAAGCTGTTGTGGGAACGTGACCTGGCGATGACATTTTCTCCTGAGGACTGGGACACGATTTCCAGTGGAATTTTTACTAAATGTACCTCAGTCTCTATAAATGAACATAACTTTAAATTCTTTCAGAGAACATATTACACTCCTGTTCGCCTCCAGAAAATGTTCCTTGACACCTACAACCTTTGTTATGAATTTAATATACATAAAGGTACATTTGTTCATTTGTTTTGGTCATATGACTGTGTTCAGACTTTCTGGAAGGGGGTTCATTCTGTAATTCAGGAAGTCATTGGTAAACAGTTCTCTTTGATGACAATTCTTCTGTTTTTGTTTAAAAAAAAAATGCATCTTGATACATTGGTCTTCTCCTCAGGTTCCTACAGTTGACATGTGGATATCCCAGATATCTTGTTCCACGCAAGAAACTCACCCATGACCTTAACCAGAGGTCAGACAAATTTAGGAGGATCTGGGAACCTTTACATTCCTTTTTACAAAGACTCTGACCTCTCATCTATTCCTGGAGGACTGGAAGTGTTGGCTTTTTCATGTATATATTATTTCATGTATGTGTTTGTGTCTTTAATTCTTTTTGTATTTATTTACCTGTCTTCAGTTTTCTTTCTATTTATTTATGTATTTATTTACTTTTTATATATTTGTATTGCACAGCGCTTATTGTTTCTTGTTTGTTTGCTTGTTTTGTTTTATTATGTTATGTACTTATAAAACTAAAGAAAAAAATGTTTATTTTAATGTATTATAATGTGTAAAAACATGATAAATGTTCTCTTCTCATGAAAGGTCAAACTTTATTTTCAGTGTACATTTATACTTCTATGTATGAATTTACTTCATGGGAGAGCTATGAAAGAAGAGATGGACGACTGATACGCACTGCAGCAGAGTAAGTGATGTGAAATAATTTGCCAGAGGGATAATGGTAAATTCAGATACCTTTCATTTATGTCAAAACGTACACACAAAAAGATTAACTAACTTACAAATGTTCTTTTCAGTAGCTTTGTCAGCCTTATAAGCATTTAACTCATCTAAAGGGCTACTTGTGTGGAAACCGTTGCCTCCTAATATATACACACAAATCTACATGCCATTTGAAAATACAACATCTGTGCTCAAACACTTTTGCTTTTTCACTCCTTGAATTTCTTTTTGTGCTGCTGATAGAGGCTCACTTCCTGTCAAGGTCTCTGTGGAGCTATTATCTTCCTTAAACTAACAACGCTGCTTCACACTGTCGAAGAATAATGCTCTATACCAGGGAGTCCCAAAGTACCCACAGGGGTTCCCATGTACCCCAAGCACCCCTTGGGGTACATGGGGTAAATACATTCATATATAGTTACACTGTCAATCATCTTGTTTAAGCTTTAATCGTATTTTAAGCACATTTCTATTTTCTATTTTTCAAAATGAGTTCATTTGTGTAGGTAAGTAATTCTTTTTACTGATAAAATGTTCAATTATTAATTAATGACCATTTTTCTTATAAGTGAAAGAAGGCACTTTTCGGTTTATATTTGGCACACAAAATTTATTTTTAAAATGTGTTTTTTTTAAATATTACAAATAAATATCTGTTCAGGGTTCTCGGCAGTGCAACATAATGTTACACTGTCAGCTTGAAATGCTACGCTGTGATTAGCGATGTTACGCTGTCAGCTTAAAATGTTACGCTGTGATTAGGGCTGCTACACTGCCCTTCAAGTTATTTTAGAGAAATGTATACACATTAAAACTAAGGGTGCTAAGCGCCCTCTTTTTCCCCCAACTCTAATTCATATACTCCTGGTTTATTACCGTGTGTAAATGACACAAGATGAGATTAATAACACAATACTGTTGGAATAGATATTAGCATAGTGTATTCTTTATCTGTGCATAAATTAATGCTGTTTAACACTGGTGTGTTGTTAAAGCTAATACTATAATAAGCTAGCTGTCATCTGTGTGCCATCACTGGGGTGATTTCTGTGTATTCCATGACTCATATTATACATCTGAGTGACTCATACAGTCGTCTACGGTTTTTACATGAGGTATTTTTTCCCCACATGGCTTAAAATGAATCATTTAAATATGGGGGAAAAAAAAAAAATTTTAATCGTAAAACAAAAAATCCGGATACATACGTGAATCGATTTTTTCTCCCACTCCTAATGCATGTCTTCGCATTTGTCATCAGTCCCCTCTCCTTCCACTGTTAACGTTCTTCTATGTTGGCCTTTAGGGACAAAGTGGGAGTTATTTTGCTCCAGACAACCCTGCAGTGTGTTATTATCATGACTGTGTGATTCTACACAAACAGCTTCCACCAGTCTGCCAGTCATAGCTAATAATATTTGTCTCGTCACAAGTAGCCTGAGAAGATGAGAGCTTGTTTTGATTGGATGGAGCAGGAAATCATAAACATGTTATTAAATCTTGGCTCTGAGACCCCTGCATGGAAAGATTTATTTACTCCTGGTAATAAATACTGGTACAATACATGGGAATTAATTAGGAGTTAAGGCAACAATGTGTGATTTGTGTGCATTTCAGTCATTATTATTAATGCTTTGCTTACTTTCTCATGATGTTAGTCCTGTTTGGAATGGTATTTACACACTTAAATATATATATATATATATATATACATACATACACATACATGCTGATTTGTTGATATTAACTGTGCAGATAAACATTACATGTTTACTAAGCCATTATTTTAAAAACACTGTAAACATCTCAATTTCTTGTCCTTACTGCTCATGACTTGGAAATGCTCCTTAGAGCTGAATATATTTAGCCCTACAGTGATGAAAAAAACTACTTTGTTGCCTAAAGAGTTTTCGTGCAAATGTATTACAGGTACAAGCAAAACAGGTGATGTTATAAGTTTATCATACAAAGATTGGATAATCTTTACAAGAGGGTGTTCATAAGTTATGCTACATCTACATCTTAGACCACTGGTGACTCGAGACACAACTTCAGAACAAAGATGTCCAGGCCCTACAAATTAGCATATAGGTTGTGTACAGATATATTTTGCATTTGAATAATACACTGTGATAATACAAACCATGTTATTTTCACCATTTAAAGCCCTGTCAAGGGTTTGTGATACTCGTTTTCCCACTCATGTAGCTGTACCTAACTAAAGTTAAAAATGTTGTTTTAGGTGTTTTGGTGGCCAAAGAACTGCCTCCAGAGCAGTAATTTGCTCTTCTGCAACTAAGAACTGCTGACATCATGGGCTGGGGATGGGACAAGTGTAACCAACCAGACCAGATTCAGAGTCACTCTAATCCAAGAAGGATAAATATGAAGCATTACCCGAGTTACGAATTTCTCACATCAGAGTTACATTTGTCACATTGTATTTCTGTGACATCATAGTGCACACGGACATAATGCCATTCTGTGGTGGCTCATTGCCATCTGTGAAAAAGCAACCTGGTTCCTATAAGGTTTGCAGTTTTAACTATTGATAGGCCAATATATCAGTCAGACAATATTTACGTTTTTGTTTTTTGTTTTTTCCTTGTACTGATATCGGCCTGTTGCACTGGCTGATATGCACTTTTTCCCCTGACAATGACTTACTGACAGGTGAAGTTTATCAAACCTCTGTGTTGTTGGAAATACTGCTGTCCACACTGACTAAAATGGTATTTTTGGTGTAGAAATATTCAGTATCAGTATTGACCAAAAAAATCCACATCAGTCAATCACTAGACACTGGACTGGCATGAACACCGGGTTTTGTACATTGGTGCAATAGGGGTATGAATATCCTCCAAAATTTCTTTGAACAATTTAGGGATGCTGATTATATTAAATGTACCACAGAGATAACAAAAATTAACCTTCTTCCTGTCCTCTGTCCCTCTTTAGATTTCTGTTGGGTTTTTTTTGCCTAAAAATTCAGACCATCCGGAATGAGTCATTCTTGTTAAGAGACTTAGAGGAAACTCGCCTCGCCCTGGCCTGGCCCCACAGCTGTGTGTACTTGATGTGTATTGCAGGGGTAATTAAGGTAATTAGCACAGGATATCAACATTGTCAACCATCTCCAGGCGAGAGACTGAGTCTATCAAAGGTTGAGATAAATAATGAAACACATAAAAGGCTTCCTCCCAGTGATGGGTGCTTACAAAGCAATACAAAGTTTGTTCACGTGTCTTTTGTTTTTCATCTTTGTGCATTTTAAGGCCATTTTACGTGAGTGGTAATGTTTATAGGGCCAGTCACAATATCTTCATCTTAACACTTTTGAATGATTATCGTAATTGTTTTCATTTTTCTCTTGATGGAGTTCGATATTATTCGACTACTTACAGCAGAAGTTTTTCAAAGTGCAATACTTATTTTTTCAAACTTTTTCCAGTACTTTCCATCCAGTATAAAAAATAGTGTATAGAATAATTATATACATTAAAGAAGGATGACTCATACTGATGCAAATGCTGAACCCAGTAGTGAGCACATAAACTACCATAGCTGCTGGTAGGCTTTTTCCTGCTGTTACACCACACAGCTCATCAATCATGCTTTCCTCCATTTTCATCACTCACAATCAATCAGATCAGCCAACAACACACACACAAACAGAGGTGGGTGTGTGTGTGTGTGTGTGTGTGTGTGTGTGTGTGTGTGTGTGTGTGTGTGTGTGTGTGTGTGTGTGTGTGTGTGTGTGTGTGTGTGTGTGTGTGTGTGTACAGGTGGCAGAGTGGGAAAAGTCAGTAATCGGGTTAAAGCTCTCAGCGCTACCATTCGGCAGAGTCCCCTTAATCCAATCACCCTCCAGTAAATGCCTCGCATGTGCTGGGTTGCCCCGGTAACCCAGTCCTAGGCCCTGGTATACAGATCCACAGCCTCACAACTCTGCAAAGAGACCCACAGTGGATGAAAACGGTGTTGAATGAGTTAACACTGCTGGCAGGATCACATCCTGGCTTCCGTTCAATGCTTATCAGAGAATTGAGATAACCAGCAACGAAAACAAGAAACGTTTGAGAGGGCAAAGCTGTCAAACATGGAGCCCTGATATCAAATAGCAAATAAATCTAGATGTTGAAGAATAAACTATTTCTGCCTTATGGCATTTGACACATCACTTTGGAGGTAAGAATAATTAAAAGTCCAGACAATATATTTACATAAATACTGTCTTTTGCATACTATTAGGCTCCATTGATGTTATCCTCTATGAAATTACTGGTGGGTACCTTTACACTAAAATGTACCCTGGAAGTCCATCTCCATACCATCAATAATGATCTTGAGATTTTATAGTTGAGGTCAAATCTCATTTATTTCATCTAGTGTGTATTAGTCGATAAACAATTGACAATTTTAATGGCTTTGGAGCTTTTCTATATTTTATCTTAGGTAGAGCATTTCAATAATGTCATTTTTTTTCAAATGTCATAGAAAAGACTTGGCCAAAAATGTGTGTTAGATGGGTGATAACTGAAAAATATATCACAACAAAATGTTTCATTTTATTTGAAACCAGCCATTGCTGACTATTTATAATGGGTTATTTTTGATAAAAGGCCAAGAGAAGTAAAAGTCACATGTATTCTGGTATATTTGTATCTACAAGCACAAATTGCTTCATGACCTCCCAAATCTGCGACATTACTCTGGATGGATTTTTTGCATTACCCTCAATGAGTCCCTCTCATTTGGTAGTTCACATATTCAATTGTAAAATGAAAAATAGAAAGTTAAAAATAGAATAGCTTTAATAGAAATGTGATCATGAAGCCTCCTATCCTCTATTTGAAATGGTATTTGATGACTACACTTTATTTTTATTGTAGATTAGCTATTTGTATTTTACACATTTTATTCCCAATGTTTACTCGGCCAAGGAACGACAGGTGTGGGGTTTTTTCTGTGTTTATGTTTGTCCGTTTGTCTGTCTGACTGTTAGAAAGATAACTCAAAATGTTATCGATCGATTTTGCTGAACTTTTCAGGAAATGTTGATACTGGCACAAGGAACAACTGACTACATTTTGGTGGCGATTGGTAGGGGTATGGGGAAGAGTGTGTTTCATCCATTTGGCCAAGGCAGACTGCTGTGGCAGGAAAGGGGGGGGGGTTGCTGATCTGCCTCTGCAGGGTCTACAAGTGCTTTTCTAGTTTATTTATCTCATTATTTTTTCTTATGCTCTCACTTTTTCAGAATCGTATTTTTATACATATAATTAGTATTAATGATAATACATGATGTTTTTTTAGTTTCTGATACTACTTTTTAATGTGAAATATCTCTCTTGTTTTAATTTGACTCAATACAACTGTAAATGAGCGTCACTCCTCGATGATCCTTTGGGTATAAATAAAAGCTGATTGACTGATGAATTGATTCACTATGACATTTTCCTGCGCAACACAAAAACTGAATGCAGCCCAATCTATTCAGGCTTGGTGTGTGTGTTTTATCATTTGGCTATTATGACAATTTATTTAAAGTAGCTTTACAGCATAAAAATTAATTATTATTAACTATTATCTCCAATTTGGAGTTCTGAACTGAATCTGCATCATTACATGCCCATGCAGTTGTGTTATTTCAAGTGTTTGGTTACATTTTACGATGGCCTTGACCTTTGAACAACAACATTCCTTCATTCCATTGCCAAATGTTGTAATATTTTGTCAAGCTGCTTCTGACAGATAATGCCACCTAACCGACACAGCTTCCTACACAGATACACTGTGGCTAGATCTAAAAATGATACAAAATCCATTTAAAAGTGCCACGTGGAAGCGATATTAAACACTACCTAGTATTTTTCTCTCTCAATAGTATCTATTCCATCCATTTGGTGCAATAAAAGTACTTAAAGGGACAGTTTGTTATTTTTCACATGAATCTGTGCGGCATCACCATCTTTACTCTGGTGCAGCCACAGTTACTTACCCCCGACAGTGTCCTGTGAGCCCAGTTCTGGTCCAGTTTTGGTCAAAACGAAAGTAGTCCTGGCAGGTTTCCTGGGGTCAACAAAGTGAAACACCTTTCTTCTCAAAACAGTATGTGTTCGAATGAGAGATTTATTTGCATAACAAAACCGTCACGCAACAAAAACTCACACCTCGTAATTGCTTGGAGCTACTTTCTCTCAATAGCAATCAATGTACATTGTCACTGCTAACAGCTGTGCACCTGCATGTACACTGCCGAATAACTGATGAAAGTAGTTTGCTAAAGTGCACAGCTGTTAGCAGTGACAACGCGTGTTGATCGCTACTGAGAGAAAGTAGCTCCAAGCAATTACAAAGTGTGAGTTTTTTGTTTCGTGACAGTTTTATTAAGCAAATAAATCACTTATTCGAACACATACTGTTTTGAGAAGAAACACATTTTACTTTGTTGATCCCAGGAAACCTGCTGGGACTACTTTCGCTTTGACCAGAATTAGATCAGAACGTCGCTCACAGGACACCGTCGGGGGTAAGTCACTGTGGGTACACCAGAGTAAAGATGGTGATGCCGTACAGATTCATGTGAAAAATCCCAAACTATCCCTTTAAGTTCAATACTGAATCCTAGCAGTTCCAATCACCTATCTTTTTACCATCTGGACATAGTAAGAACATAGTTTGATACATATCTTAAGTTTAAAAGGTCCTGTTCAAGCATACTCCTCATAATTTAATTTTGTGTGTTTTTGCTGCACAGTAAATTGTTCGACAGCAAATGACCGCAACCCATAGTGCAATCATCATCTGTTTTGCTGCATTGTGTGTGTGTGTGTGTGTTTTTTTTCCACATATGTGCATCCATATGAGACATTAGCAGAATATACTGAAGTCTGTCCTGGCTGGATGACTCACACACAGTCGACATGTGAGGCAGCGCCATTACAGTCCTACTGACATACAGCACCACACAGGCAGCAGGATGCACATACACCAATATATACTGTAAATGGAACTGATGGAGTGCATATCCAGCTACATTTCCCCTCCCACCATGCACTGCAGTGTGATTGATGAGTGATGAGGTGGCGAGGGTTATAGCACTTGTTCCTGTGCGCCATATGTTTCTGCCATCAGCAGGGAGGAGGGAAAACCAGGATGAAGGTGCCGAGGAAAGCAACATGTACACCACACGCCATGGTATTACATCTTTAAAGGTACACTGCTACATTTTTCTGCAAAATTACATTTATCATCCAAGAAAACATTTGACCTACATGACCATTTATGAAGTATTTTCAAACCACAACAAGTTGTAAAACCTGTCCCCTTAAATGGCAAGTGTCTAAGTGATTTTTATAGTTAAAGCTTATTAACTATTTCATGTACACAAAATAAATAATAAAAAAAACACTGCTGTAGTCACCAGACACCATCACCACAGCTTAGGTTTAAAGCCTCAAACAATCGCTGGACACTAGCTCAAAATACTCACAAGGTTTAGTAACTTGTCCTGAAAAACCCCACGTTCACATTATTAGTGTCCATTATAACTTAAAGATCAGGTCACATTCTCATATAACCTTCAAAGACCCTGTAAACAAATGCAGAAATTGTGACCAACACTTCCACCCTCAGGTGCTCCTTTCTTGCCAAATACTGATTTTCTGGCTGTAGACCATTGTCTAAAACCTTCACAATCCGTGGTGCTATGTATATGGTTTCGTTGTGCTTCATACTTGCAAATACAAAAATAACCTGCTAACACAAGGATAGGAAGTGAAATGAAAATCATTCAAGCATCCAAAATATCCGAGGAAAAGTAAATTAAAAAGAGAAGAACTCACTCATGATGGGAGGCCAGGAGTAGGGGGCTGGGTGCAGCCCAGTGAGGGCAGGGATTTGGACAGGTGAGGTTATTCTCCAGTGGATCTTTCCTAGAGGCACTCATGACCTGAAAAGAACACCAAAAAATCATAAGAAATAAGAATACAGAGCAAGAATCATAAAAAGGAAAGTTAGGAATAACTCACTTAATAAAGCAAAAATTAGCTTTACCAGGACTATTTGGTGGAATCATTTCATGATTTTGACATTCCTGACTAATTTCATTCATTATTTGTAAGGCACAGTTACAAATCAAATTGTTTAAATTGTCTACCAAAATGCACATAAAATGTTGTATAATAACTGGACAATGTAGGGTGATGTGTGAGTACATTAGCATCCATCTGTCCAAATAGACCTGGTTCATGGATTAAATAGCTGTAATCTGATGACATTACGCAGTAATAATGTGTAATTTGATCATGCTGCAGATGCTTGCAGGAGGAAGAGGAGGGTAGGCAGGAAGGCAGAGGGGGAAATGATGCAGGTGATGTGGAAATTAAGTCCCCCCCTCCCCATGTTGCTATGAGCACGACTGCTGCTGCAGATGCTGGAGGATCCAATATCCTCCAGGGCTGTGAGTGAAACCAGCTCAGGTCAGCAGAAAGTTTCTCCAGCAGAGAGAATGACAAATAATCAGCAGAGCAACAAACTGCACACATTCATTCATACTGAGAGGAAAGTGTGATGATATCACCTAATGGGCACTGCTGTCTCTATCGTTATCACTGGCAATGGATTTATAATTGAATAGAAAGGGTATGTTAACAATTTGGCAAAATGTAAATGCCATATCAGTAGGAGTGGACAACCTGGGCAGAAGATAATATGATCATTGATTGTATTACCTTGTATGACATGTAGACGAGTCTCAACTAAACTGGAAGTTTTCCACTAGTTTCATCTAGTTTATGGAAGTTTACACTGCATATGATGGCTTTTGTTGCCATTATCTGCCTAAAAAAAATATTTTGGCCCAACATTATTAAAATGTTGACAATATCGAACACTGGTCAACATTTTCTTATACCAACAGTTGCTGTATTTTCTACAATTACACAGAATGTGGCAGAGTGCATATGTCAGTTTTGTGATAGATACTAAAGCATTTATGTAAATCAGACTTACTAACATCAGAGTTCAGAAGTTGAAACAGCTGATGGACAGCTAATTCTAAATCAATATTTCTTCAGTACCAACAAAATAACACTTTACCCAAACTCTGTAAGTAAATGCTGACTGAAATTGAAGACTTTAATGCAGAGAAAGGGTCAGGTATCACCATGAATGGACTGAAATATACCCACTAGGCTAGCCACCTGTGCCACTGATATCAATGCAATAAACCAGTAGGTTAATGTATTATATACTGTACATGCTGAGTAAAATATTTTAATAGTGCCTTTTTGGATGAGAACACACTATTTGTTAGTATTTGCATTCACTTGGTATTCATTGCAGATCTCAACTGACCTTGGAAACTGAGCAGGGTTGGACCTGGACCTGGTTAGTACTTGGATAGGACACCACCTTGGAATACTAGATGTATTGTGGGTCAGCCCTGGCCCAGACGGTTGGGAAAGCCAGTTCAATTCCTCAAACAAGCAAAGAAATTGATGGCTGATGTGCCCTTGCACAATGTATTTAACCCCCATTTGTTCCCTGGGTGCCTGACATAGGATCACACTGCTACTGGTCTGCAATGTGTGATGCGTTCCTGCATGTTCATTGTGTGATGAGTTAAAAGTAGATTTCAGTCAATTTCAGTATAAGTTCCATGTCTGCATGTAATAATAACTGTAAAGATTCCTTTAATAAAATGTATATATATATATATATATATATATATATATATATATATATATATATATATATATATATACATATACACACACACACACACAAACACACTGTGTGTAAAGTCAATTAGACCATAATATCCCCTGGGAATGGGAAACATCTTTGTTCAATGATGATGAAACACATACACAGCAAGCGTGAGGGAGGGAGATCTCTGAAGGTTAGGACAGTATAGTTTGGAGGCTGTAATTTGGGATTAGAGCCACCATATGTTCACCTCTGCCCTGAGCTGGAATACCAGCCCTTTAGTGCCACTGACACTAACAGGCCTGTAGTCCAACAGCCCTGTTACTCTCTCAGGTCAGAGGTCACAGTCAAACTTTTATTACTCTAAATTGAAAATCTTTTCACTACTGAGCTCACAACTTAAAATGCATACATGTATATAGAATGACAAAGAAGTACACTTCTGAATATCTATTTCCAGATAACATGTAAGAAGCGAATGAAAAGTGCATGCAATGGAAATTTACTGAAGGATGCAGCACATCCTCTGACAATTAAAACCGTTGCTAATAATCCTACTAATGTTTACTGGTGTTAAATTGTTGTTAGTGCGTGATTGACACAAAGAATGCCCAAATGATTAAAATGTCGCCAAATGTGTACATTTGTAAGACAAGCTGAACCTGTATCAAGAAAATGTGTTTTGTGTTACTGTTTTAGAGACAGATTCAACAGGAAGTCTTAATCAACTTTTCAAATCAGAATTTGTACAATGCCGTTTGTAAAAGTAATTAAACATTTAACAATCTACTATGTTTCAGATGAAACTGCAAAAGAAAAAAGAAAAACTAATTACTCTTTACTTGTAGCCTTCAGCATACAACACAATAAAAAAAATGATCTTCAGAAACCCACTGCTACTCAGGAAGACAGACTTCTTTTGTTCTGGTGTTATAAACGCAGCAGGTACGCAGCTGGGAGGGGTGTGTAATTGCTATTATGGTGTGTTAAAGACTAACCTCAGACTGGTTAGGCCTCTATGAAGTGCATATACTCTGGCCTGACAGGAAATAGTCCAAACTGAAAGCTGTGTATCATCTCAACAGAGCACATGCAGCTGCAGACAGATTGATCCCAAAATCATCTGAATTGGCCTTCATAAACTCATACTGGCCAAACAGCAGTGTATACATTGGACAAGAGGTTATTTAAATCCGATGCAGGATCACACACAAACACACAGGCCAAAGGGCAGCTCAGTATCTGGTGTGTTTTGTGTTGCTGCTCTGAAGCCGGGCATTAAAAGAAAGAGCGGTGCAACGAGCCAGCAGGGATCAGCAGCCAAAAAAGACTGGCAACAGCGGCAGCTCCATGCCAGTGCATGGACAGCAGTGAGGGAATGCAGGAACCCAGTGTGTGTAGTCCACATCTGGTATGTGGGTGGGCTGCCTGCCCCATGAAGGATGTTTTCTTCTGGTCTTCTTCTGTTCTATATTAAAATCCTCCTCAGATTGGGATGAGTGACATTAGGGCTGAATGATTTTAAGAAATAAATTAATTGTGATTTTACTGGAAGATATTGTGATTTGGATTTCATGGACAATATCTTCAATTCAAGTTTCAGTGGTCAGCAACATTTGCAAACGTCAGAGAAAATTGCATAATATGATTCAAACAATAAAAGTAGTGTTGCAGCGATCGATCGGCTGCCGATCATAATCGGTCGATATGACCTAAAAATACCCTGATTGGTGATCGGAAAAATATGCAGATCAAAAAGCCGATCACGTAAGGTAAATTACTACAGAACAGGTGCATCTCGTCTTGACTATTTCTGTACTTTTAAAAATATAGTTAGTTAATTAATAGTAGAAGTTTGGGGCCGTTTTACGCTGGCAGACAACAGTGTGCCCACAGCTAAATAGCATTAGCATTAGCCTAGCATTGCCTTATTTACTACAACACCTGAAACATCCGCATCCACACTTCACCGGCACTTCGTCAAAGTGGACTCAGATGTTTTGCTAATTGGTGAGTACTAGCACCTGTTAGCCTGTAGCCTCACATGTTGGGGTAGTATAATTATTAGGGTACAACTGCTTCACACATCCAGGGCGCCTGCACTCAAAACACTTCACTCTTCTCCCATCCCCATTTATTGATTCGTCTAGTTTAACCCTTTAACTCCTGGGACATTATTCCAGGTAAATCTGCTGCTGTGGAGAAAGAAAATCACAACAAAAGTGTAAACCATAGTAAAAAAAAATAAAAAAAAAATAAAAAATTCCAAACCGTTTATTTTTAGTCTCACTCACTGCTTTGTTTTGCTCAATATGTTCAGAATTATGAATATTTAAAATAACCCATAGAACACTCACTACTGATGCATCTGAAGTTAAAGGGTTTTAAAAAATTTAATTAATCTGATTACTCAATTAATCCATGAAAAACAAAACAAAAAAAATCGACAGAATACTCAGTTACAAACCACATGCAAATCAGCCGATGCCGATACACTTAAAAAACTCAAACATCTGCCCGATATATCGGACGACCAATGTATCGGTCGACCCTTACTTTGGAGTTTTTTTCTCTTCACCATCAGACCCAAGTTACACTGTTTAACCATTTGTCTGTCTGTTTATTTGTCTACACTTGTTCATTTTATCATCTGTGTATGTTATGTTGCCAGTTTATTCTTTGTTTACTTCATGTATAAAGTTATCCTGTAAATAAATTCCCCTTAATTTATATAAAGAAGTTGCAAGGTGGTTTTTGACTAAGTCGGTATATATATGTCACTATACACTAATACAAAGAGTTCAGATCATTATTGTAGCAACCTTCCGATTATTTGATTATTAGCATTAATGACTCTTATTAATATTGAGGTCTTTTCTGTTGTTTTGCCTACTTAAATAAACAATGTTGATGTCCCAACAAGACATTTGAGCCATAAATATTCCATCTTCACATCTTAAATTAATGGTAAAATACAAGACTGTTTCTAATGAAATTATAAGGTCATTAATTATTCATTTGATTAATTAATAACCCCAACCAACACGACACTTATTTCAAATTTCAGAACTAAAGATGCTCGATGATGATGACATCTGCATATTAAGGAATCACATTTAGATGAGAAAGAACTAATAACAAAGACAGGCATATGTGGTAAAGCCTCTGTTATTAAGTTACAGACTTTTAGTGACACAAAACCTAAATCTGAGTTTGGGAAGCCACCTAATCCCGTGCAGCCAAACAAATAAACTGTCCTTTCAACCAGGAAAATATGGATGGTGACACTGCCATTCAACCGTTTCTGGAGAGGCTGTGTAGATGCTGTAACAGAAAGGAAGCAAGGGAAGGGGAGAAAAAAGTTGAACTCATTCATGGCTGCTGACCCTGACAACTGCAGGGCTTTTCCATTTCCTCTCTGTCACTGAGCCACAGATCTACCAGTAGCCTCCAACTCTGCACTGTGGAATCTTTTATAGATAGACTTGAGATTTTGTTTTTAGTTATAAGCATGTCCAGCATTGCATTTTCTAGATCAGGTAGGTATAGGGCCATATGAGCACACACACACACACAAAAAAATCACTCCTCGAGCAAGTATTCCTTGGTTCAACTTCATCAAGTAAAATGATTTCTTGCCTAATCATGTATTTTGTAAACGAATAGTGATTTATTTATTTTTTATGTTATGATCCAAGCAAAACACAATGATCAGACTTACAAGATCTGATTGAGACCCAACTATTAGGCTGGTTGTTATTAAGAATGCAAAATGACCCCACTATCACAAGTCACCAAAAATATATACTAAAAGTCACTGGGAAGATGGAAGGGTTTTACACACATAAAGGTTTGTGTAAAAAGATCAGATGTTGATAATAGCGGTAATAAACAGCATAAAGACAAATTACAGCTGGTAACAGTTTACAACAAGAAATGAAGCAACACCCAAGTACTACTATATTCTATAATCTACTGTAATGGTGAAATTCATAAATGATTCAGCAATGATTATTTCCTAAGTATTACAGTGTTACTAAATTTGTAAATCTAACGTATTAACTCCATGAACTTTTCTAAATTATCCAATGGCATTATTGTTGTCATCTGTAATGGTGGAGTAGTAGGAGGAGTAGGAGGAGTAGGAGGAGTAGGAGTATCAGCGTTTGCGTCTCCCTGGAATGCTGACTGTACTTAGCTTGTTATTATCTGTATTTTGCATCAGAGCTGGGAAAGAGCTGATCCCAGGACGGCAACTCAGTTGTGCAGCAGTGACACAATGGCTCCAAATAAAAGCTGATAAAGCAAATAGTCTGACCCTGACATGCTGTTCATTTCATCACAGCATGACAGACTGCAGATGTAGTCCTGCAGAGGACAAACCAACATGAAGCAGAGGCATTTCCTGATTTCTGATGTTGTATAATATACATTTGATTTCTTCTTAACTGATGGTGAAAATTAAAATTTGCCATCCCTTTATTTAACAGCTCTCTCTTTTTGGCATGCAACACATCACAAGTCTGGGGTCTTAAACTGTCCTTCTGTCACAGTAGTAAGCATGATACAAATGCCATGTGTTTTCAAACTGTAAAGCCCCTGAATACATTAAGCCGCATTATCCTGAAGCAGGATGGGAAGGATTCTAAGAGACACAATTACCAAGCCCAGATAAATCACTTTAACAACATCCTACTGACACTTTCAAAATAACATCAAGATTGCCTTAATAACAATATTAAACGACTAGAACTCGGTAAGATTATTGTTTTTAGAGCATTTAACTATTTGTTTATACTGCAGAGAAACGCTTCTCTTCCCATAAAAGCATATTAATACAAACATGTATTGCATGGTATTTTATTAAAGCGTGTGTTACTTAAAGTCGCAATTAATAGGATTTTGTTTATTTCGCGCATGCTGTTATTTCGAAAACAAAGTCCACTACAATTCGTTTTTAAAGTGCTTACTACCACACACTTTTTACTACGTAGGTAACGCTATATCGTGTTATGCGAGCCTGTAAATTATACACAGCATTACTGTACAACAGAAATTCTACCATTAAAACTACATTTCAACCCTATAACATATCACGCTATTCTGACAATTTGCCAAGTAAACAAGTGAACCCCTGGTTTCATTTACACGTTTAAAAAAAAAAACACACACAGCGGCATCTCCAAGCCTATCAAAGTGACTGACACGTCCACGTGGCCATTCAGAAGCCAGAACGCTAGAACCAACAGCCAATGGGAAGCGGGGATAGGTGCTCGGACCGCATTGATTAGGTTGCGGGTGGCTGCCTGGGGGGCTCCGGCCACGTCAAGTTTCACAAAATCAGCCTCAGTACAACCGGAACTAAAGCGATTTGACGATCAAAACGCTAGTAGTAGGGGATCCATGTACCCACACGGGTAAAATGAATAAAAAATACGAGCTTTCCTTCCATGTTAATCTACCAGTGTCCACTGGTAGATTAACAGTGTATATTTGAATAAAACCCCTAGTGCTAAACCATGTTACGTTATATTATAATTTCATGTTATTAAAAACGCCCAGCTGTTTTCTTGTCTTATGCCTAGCCTACATTAAAACAACATAAATGCTACAATCGTTGGTATATATTACAGTTTTACCTTTTTAAAATAAACCGTACGTATGATAGACGCTTGCTAATAATCACTTTGCTAATGCTAACACGCCTTCCTAATACTATACAGCTTAACAGAAAGTAGCATACGAAAATACCTTACAGAAACACGAATTACAGAAATTACACCAATCGCCATTTGCTTCATTTATACACATAATTCAGATAAACCCCATTAAAGCTGCTGTGAGTAGTTTGTTTAAAAAGTTAAGTTTTATTTTGTAGGACACCACCGGAAATGTCATTCATGTTCACTGCTAGCTCAACTATGGTGGGTTTGGCTAGGTAGGCCTCGGTGAATACAAATAAGCACAAAGTTTACAATAATGAAACCCAACCTACGTCCAATTGTAAATGTCAAACAACACTAATAATTTCTCACATACGTTCAGTAAAGTTCCAAAAGCCCAGGCACCGACGTTTCATTTTACTTTGAAAAGCAAACGTTAATGAGCCACCGTCATTCAGCTCCGCAGAAACGCTACGGTTTGCACTGACAGATGCATTTCAAGAGCCCGACAAGTTCCATCTGCCCCAACATTAACCATCAACAGCGGGACGGACACAAACGGACGCTCACCTTGCTCTCAACTCGACGGGTCCCTCCCGGTTACATCGCTGCGGGTATTTCCCTGGACAAACGGGAGCAGAAAGCGTCCATAGTCCCGTACCAGGAAGTCCAGAGCACTTCACTTCTCAAACTCTGTGTGGAAAAGCCGTGCAGGATCCCAGCCAGGTAGCAATGCGCCGCCCGCCGGGCTGATCTGATCTCACCGGCTCATGCTGCGGCTCAGCCCTGCCTGCGACATTCCACAGTATCCTGAATGACCCGTCCCGGCAGCACAGACCCGGGGCGGGTTCTACCCACGGACACTTGTACTGTGAGCTGCACTGACCGGCTACGAACCCAATAAGAACATGAGGGTCCTGGCCCAGAAGAAACCACTCAGACCTGCTTCAGCAACACTATTTACTCCAAATTCAACTCCAAATCTGTCGTTTTGTTATAGTGCAAAAAAAGTTAAATGAACTCAAAAAGAACTAAATATCAACCACCTGGCCGAGTCATATTCTGTTTTAAAAATGTTTAATAATTAATCCTACTGTGTATATAGCTGGGGTCAAATGTAGTTTTTCATTTTTTCATGACCCATTTCAACCTTCAGATGTTTCAAAATAAACGTGAAACAGTCTTTTTCTGTAGCTGTGGGTGGATGCACGTTTTATCTTTCCTTTTTTATTTTTGGTGATTTTTTTTTTATCTGATAATCTTTGAATTTACTGTGACATTTTATGAATTACTGTATATGATCAGTGAATTAGAGGAAAATGCATCATTTTCACTGAAAAATGCAAAATTCAAAAGATACTATTATTTATTAATAATAATATAGATAAATCAATTGTGAAATGGAATGTTATTTTGAAGTCTTGGGTCTTTTAGTGTTAAATTATTAAAATGTTTAAAATAATAATATTGCTGTAACTGCATCTATTTTTCTCCAGATATTTCATGTTTTACATGACTATTCAGACTGCTTATATTTTCATCAAGTCATTTTACTTACTGACAGTGTTTAAATTCAGGCTGAAAATGGCTCTGTTCAACCACACACACACACTTTGGCATCTAAACACGATTTTGGCCCATTACACCACAAGACTTTGTGATTATGCAGAGGTCTTAAAAAAGTATCAAATCAAACAGGTAAAAACTTGCTCTAGACTATCCCACATATATATATATATATATATATATATATATATATATATATATATATATATATATATATATATATATATATATATATATATATATATATATATATATATATATATATATATATATATATGAAAGGGTTATATTTCCATTCTTCTGTTCTCTATTATTTCTATTTTAATTGATTGATGTTTTATTTTATGGGTTGTGTTTGAACAGTTTTTAACTTGTCTCTTTTTCGGATTTTGTAAAGCACTGTGAATTTGCTCTGTGTATGAGTTGTGCTATACAAATAAACATTGCTTATTTACAAAATAATGACAACTTACTTTTTAAGTTTTAAGTAAAAAAAAAAAAAAGTTAACTTTCATGATGAAAATGTTTACAATCAAAACATTCATGTCACAAAAAATGTGAATAACCTGAACAACCTCAAGAAAAAAATTATTGAGAAAAATAAGTGCAGTTTTACCAGTATTATGTCTACAGATCATAGTGGATGTACAAAGGCAACACTCACCTCAGAAAACATAGTAAAAGGCATCTGGGACTAGACGTTGATTATACAAGTTCTCTATTTTTAGTCAACCAAAAAATTGCTATAAAATAGCAAATCTACATACCGGTACATGTAAATAATTATGTTTGGAAGAAGAGAATTCGGACATTTTATGTGGAAATACAAAAGAAACACAGCCACGCTTAAAGAAAATAAATAAATGAACACAGTCTTTTTTTAGTTGTTCAATGTTGCATTTACTTTAGTCCTTACAATTAATGAAAACAACAAATCCAATTCTTTTAGGACTCTTAAACTTTGATAACATGTAGGCAATGAAAACATGTGTCTGTGACCTAAAAATTCAGCATATATTCCCCAAATCTTTAATATATCTCAAGAATAAAAATTTGATAGTCCTGTAGTTTTGGGATTTAATTGCAACAAGCTAAGTTTGACTGAAAAATACTACCCAAATGACTGCTGCAGACTTTCAATGGCTGAACTATTTATTGTAAATGTAAAACTGTGAGTTTCTTGACACACTGAGTTTATTTTGTGGTTTCCAGTTGTGTTTGGAGTCTTTCCTGTTTGTTTGTTGATGAGTGTTAAATGTCTACACTTTCACCAGAGCGGTAACTTCTCTCTCATGTTCACATCACAGAGGAATCAGTGATGTTTACATAACATTAAAAAAAACAGTGGTTGCAACTCATTCTGTAATACAACATTTAGTGTCTTTTAAATGTATCTGCTCAACTGTAGCATCAACATTTACTATAGTCTGTCATTTGACTAGTGTCCTTTGTAAATGACATAACAATTATCTCACCACAACATCCATCTGTCAGTGCGTCTGCCCGTCTGAACCTCTAAGTCTGAATCCTTTAGTTCATACTGACCTCTGTAGGCAGAACATGTGTGAGCCATGTCTACTGAAGAAACAGCAGGAGTGAACAGTGTAAGAAAAGGATGAGACAAAACCACATAAG